>VZQC01004075.1:815733-933281 GCA_009823505.1 Rhizomys pruinosus
TCATATGAAGGATGCTTGTACTCATGGATCATCACTTATAGCTAAAAAATGAAAAAAAAAAACTGAGAGAAAGATGCAGGACAGTTATGGCAAAATGCATGATCTGGGATGGGGTGGGGGTAGGGGGGAAGGGAAAGGGAAATATGCCTGATCTGAATTGGAAAATGATGTATGAAATGTACAAAGCACCAATAAAAAAAAAAGTGGAAAAAAAAAAAGCGGGACTCAGTGCACCTGGAGGACAAGGGTCCAACAGAATACAGTGAGTTTCCTTTTCTAAGAGAGGGTTACCGGAGTCCCTAGGCAGGAGAGTTTGAGGTTGAGCAGTTTAACACCTGGGGTAAAGAAGTAACCTTCCCGAGGATGGGGAAACTAGCAAAGTCTTAGTCATAGGCTTCTGCATTCTTTTTTTTTTTTTTTCTTCTTTTTTTTAGGCTTCTGCATTCTTACAAAAACACGCTGATGAGCATAAACTCAGTTATAGCCTTTACACCTTGAGCTAAATGTAAATTAGATTCATAGAATGTTTTTGCAGGGGACTCCTTTCTCTATTTAAATTTTTTTTTTCTTTCCTAGGCAGAATCTTGCTATGTAGCCCATGCTGGCCTTAAACTTGTAATCTTCCTGCCTCTGTCTCCCAAGTGCTGATGTTACCATCTAGGTGTCAAGGATAGTCAACATCTAGGGATTGATGTCAGGTACATTTTCTTAGCCAATTGGAGAATTAAAGGGCAGGAAAAATCCAAGACCCAGCAGAGAACAAAAGCCCCTAAACTTTATAAAAGATGAAGAATAACAACCACACAGAGAAACAGATGCACCATATGTGGGTAGGGGTTTTGGAAACTGATGTGTTTTTTTTTATTTTATTTTTTTTATTTTATTTATTTCCATATGTGTACGAATATATTGTCTGCATGCAAGTCTGTGCACCCGTGACATGCAACACCGCGGAGGTCAGAAGAGGGTATTGGACTCCCCTGGAACTGGAGTTCTCCTGGAATTGGAGTTTCAGACGGCTCTCGGCCACCATGTAGGTGCTGGGGATCGAACCCGGGTCCTCTGCAAGAGCGGTTGGCGCTCTTAACCGCTAGGCCATCTCTCCAGCCCCTGAAGTACAAGTGTCCCCATTTGGGCCTGGCCTTTGAAAGGGTTTAGTGGGTTCTCTTCCCTAAATTTGGATCAGTCAACTTAAAGAGGCCAATAGATTTATAACTTCAAATGAAGACGTGTCTAGGTCGGGCCTTGTTCTTATCTGAACTGGTCTGAACTGGTTAGCCCAAGAAGGGGCTCTGTTGGCTGGAAGGCCACCTTTATTAATCACCTGTGGACCATTCTCTATATACCTACCCGTCCCCCAGATGTGGCTAGTTTCTAGTCCTTCCCTGGGATTGCAAATATGTGCCAGGTCTTTTTGCATAATTCTAAAGAAATAAGTACAAGCTGATTTTACTTTATTATAGATAAAATGCATGTTGATTTCTTTGTTGTCTGTATCTGGCTCAATCACCGAGTGTCCAGTCACTTTTTGATTTCTTCTTCCTTTTTTTTGTTGAATTGCAGTTACTGACTTTTTCCCTTGAGTTTCTGGATGTACATAATAATGTTGATTCTTCATGAGATAAATAAAACAACCAAGTACAAGAACTAGTTTTTTTTGGGGGGGGGGGCTTGAGAGATGGCTCAGAAGTTAAGATCACTGGCTGTTCTTACAGAAGACTCAGGTTTGTTTCCAGCACCCACATAGTAGCTAACAACCATCCATAACTCCAGTTCCAGGGGGGACAGGGGGAATCTAATGCCTTCTTTTGACTTCCATGGGCATTGCACTACGTGGATGCACTTACATATATGCCAGCAGTACACTCATATACATACAATAGAAATAATAAATGAAATATCTTAAAAAAGGACTGATTTGGATTTGGACCAATGATATTTGACACTACTCAGTTAAGCACATGTAGTGTATCATAGAGCATTTGCTTCAGTGGTGAGACTTGTAGATCATGCATGTTTCATGCACAATACCATATTTAGTCAACTACTTAGCAAACATGCATTTGCTCCAGCCAAGAGCTTGGGTCTGCAGTGAATTCCACAGAGAGCCTGAGAGACATGGATGCAGAATCTGGTGGGGGCCTGATAGTAAGCAGATTCTTACACAGATGAGGTACAGTTATGAACCCAGTGATATGAGCAGATGCCATGTGGCTACAGGATGGATAACAGGCAATTCCATCTGGCCTTGATATCGGAAAAGAGCCTTCCTGGGGACAAAGAGGTTCTGGTCGGACAGAGCACTGCAGGGCTCTGGCAGTCACTCATTCAAATGAAGTGTCAGCTAGATCATCAAAGTTCAGAGACTGCACTGCAGCTCAGATTGAAAGTCATCATCCAAGTCTGTGATCCTGGATGGCTTCATGTAGACGTGAAGAAGTGAGAGCCACCCACTCCAGATGTCACAGCTCCCTCTGAACCAGCAGATGATGCCCAGGTGGGCTGAGTCATTACCTTCTTTCCCTCAAGGCTGTAAAACCCACTGCTGTTAGTTTTATGTATCTCTTGCTTTTTCAACCACTGTTCTGTTTTCACTAAAATTATTTCAGAGAGAGAATCTCTGTTCGATTGAATGAGAAAAATGTCTCCATTGAGAAAAAATACATATCAATATTCTTGCATTTATATGAAAAGTTGAAGAACACAGTGAACATAATTTTCATTTTCTCATGTGTGCTTTTTTTGAGACAGTCTTGCTTCATAGCCCAGGTTGACCTTAACTTGAGGTCTTTCTGCCTTGGCTTCTGAGATTATATACATGTGCTATCATGTCTATCTAAGAGGAACTTCAAGATTACTTATTTTTAATTGTATATATGCATGTTTGAGTGGGGATTTGTGCACATGAGTTTGGTTGCCCACAGAAGCCAGAAGAGAGCATAGATCCCTCAGTTGCTGGAGTTACTAGCAGTTGTGAACTGTGTAACATGGGTGCTGGGAACCAAACTCAGGTCCTCTGCATGAGCAGTATGTGCTCATGATAGCTGAGCCATCTCTAAGAGGAACTTTAAAAGTATTCTATATGGGATAGGGAGAGGTCTCTGTGAATAAAGTACTTGCCATGTAAGTGTAAGGACTAGAGTTTGGATCCCCAGAAATTATGCCAACGCCAGGTGGGTATTGCTGCCAGCTTATAATCACAGACTTGGAAGACAGAGTTGGGGTCCACGGAGCAGGTGGCTAGGTGTCCACCTAGCAGCTAGCTAGGTGTCCATGTTGTAAGTTTAATTGAGAGACCTTGCCTCAATGAAGAAGGTGGAAAGTGATTGAATAAGACTTCTGTTGTCAAAGTTGGGCCTCAACATGTACATATATGTATACCCACATATACACATGTACCAACACACAGGACAACACGCATCACACACACCACACACATATACATGTGGAACAATTTTTTTTTGTAAGTTTTTAGTGAGCACACAAGCAGTGTTGAGATGGAATCTGGGGTCTCCTTCGGGCCAGCTGCGAGTTCTGCCGTTAAACCAGAAACATCTCAAAGGAAGGTGCTTTCTACTCTGAGCAAGGTGGCAGGAGGTAGATTCCTGACAAGCTCAGTTCAAAGGCCTTTGGAGGTGCTTGTAAATTTCTGCAGACACTTGTTACAGGGCTAGCATACTCTTTGTTTATGGACAGTTTACTAGTTTTGCTGGTAGGTATTCATGGGTAAAGCAGAAGTTAAAATGTAAAAGTAAGTTTGATGATGCCAACACTAAGGATTCAATACCTTCAAGGTATTGAATCTGAGTAGTCTTTAGGTCACATGAGACTGTGTTCCCGATTCCATTCATTTTTAGCTAAAGCACAACACATTACCAGTGGCACCTTGCCTGTTCAAATTAATAGTGACGTACAAGCTTCATTCATGCACAACCACACCCACACCTTATGTCCATACAAATGTCCAGTCCCCTAGGGTTGTCATTTGCTAAGTGGCAGCCACAGCTTTTTAGGTACTTCAGCCAACCCTTCAGAGTCACTCTCAACTCTTGTCCTTTGAAAACTCCACATCCACTTCATTAGCGAATCTTGCCAGCTCCACCTTGGCAAAAATACCCAGAATCTGGCTGATTATCTCGGCCTCCACCATTGTACCTGTGTTACTTATTTGGTTGCTGTGAGCAAATACCTGACAGAAGTGACTTAAAGAAGGTAGGATTTTTGTTTTGGCCTGTGGTTTAAAGAGGGTATAAAGTCCATCACTGCAAGGCAGGCATGGTAGGGTTCACGGTGACGGGAGCTTGTGCTGTGACTCCTCGCACCTTGGCTAACCAGGAAGTAGAGCTCTGGGACCACATGCAGGGCTGAGCCATAACTTCAGCTATAGCCATCTGCAGTGACCCATTTTCTGTAGGTACGCCCTGTTTCCTAAAAGTTCTAACCTCCCCAAACAGTGCCAGTAGTTGAGAATCAACTGTTGAACACATGGAAATTTTACATTCAATCACAGTGCTTCCTTGTATCAGATGGAGCGGAGCGTGGCATGTGGATGACCTCAGCCATCTCCTGACCATTTTCTTGATGTCCTTGCTGTCCTTGTCACTCTATCCTCTTGATCATGAACCGCCCTGGTCTGTTCTCTATTCAGTACCTGGAATGATGTTTTTGAAACTAGGGAGGAGAGAGAGAGAGAGAGAGAGAGAGAGAGAGAGAGAGAGAGAGAGAGAGAGAGAATTTTCTCTGCTTAGTTCTTAGGTGGGCTCTTTGTCTGGATCTAGTAGGGCTCCAGCTACTGTAAGAACTGATTAATAGGCAAAAAGCATTAAAGTTTTATTTAGTTTATACGGACTGAAGCTTTTCACAAGAGAACAACATCCAAAGAAATCAGCAAAGCAGGATACTTCCATGAATGTTTTAGGCAAAGACCAATATATGTGTTTCCATTACAGGTAGCAGAATGATGACTATCTGGCCAGGATTGCAAATTCTAGGGATGTTACTGACACATGGAGGATGTAGAAGCTAATGGAAGATACAGGCTTCTTCAGATTCTGTTGGTGTTTACAGCAGCACCAGTGGCTGATCCCAGCTGATCTAGGCCATTTTCTGATCCTGGCAAGGGAAGGACATCCCTCAAAACTATCTTGAGGCTCATGCACATAGGAAGCCAGCCAAACGTCACTTTTTGAAGTGGCACTGGCTGTGGCTGTTGTGCTCCATTCGCTTTCTGCATTCTTAGAAATCACCCACTCTTACCACCCTCTGCATCACTCACACATTGCAGGGAATCTCCTTCCTGCCCCACCCTCACCCCCCACAACCATCCCCAACCCCACCCCCACCCCCACCTTTGTACTTATTCCCTGGTTCCCTGCCAATTCCACTCTCTCATACCCACATGTTTGCCCGGCCCTAGTTTTCATGTTTCTACTCAGGTGACACTTTGNTGGAGATTCTAGGACCATGGGATGTCTGCCAAGAAAGGCTTCAAGTGTTGAGTGGAACAAGAGTACTACAAGAGAGAATCTGGATGTTTTAAGTGGCAGAACAAGAGGGGAGGGGCTAATATATCTTTTTGTAGCTCAGAAGACCAACAATGGATGCTAGGTATTGAACTAGAGGATTGATATTTTCCTTGCTGAATTTTTTTTGGTTTTTTTGAGACAGGGTCTCCCTTTAGTTCTAGCTGGCCTGGAGCTCGCTCTGTAGACCAGGCTGGCCTTGAACTCACAGAGATCTGCCTGCCTTTGCCTCCCAAGTGCTGGGATTAAAGGCACGTGCCACCACGCCCAGCTCTGGGTCTGTTCCATTAGACTATCAGCCCTTAGCAGGGCTGAGACATTGGCGATTTTGTTTTCTGTTCTATTTCCAACTGTTAGAATTGGCACTTAATGGATATTTGGTGATAGAATGAAGTGGGAAAATTAATATTTTAAATAAGAGCCATAGGGCTGGGGAGATTTCCCAGTGGGTAAAGTGCTCGTTGTATAAGCATGAAAACCTGAGGTCAGATCTCTAGCACCCAAGTAAAAAGCCAGCTATGGGGATACATGCCCGTAATCTCTGCTGTGGGAGGCAGAGCCTATGGGATCCAGAGGGCCTGTTAGCCAGCCAGTCTAGACAATTAGTAAGCTCCGGTTTCACTGAGAGACCTTGTCTCAATAAATAAGGGGGAAAGTGTCTAAATAAAACACCTGACATTGACCTTTGTGCATGTGGGTGCACGGGCACACACAAACACACAGAGACATGGATGTGCTTGTATGCGTGCAGGGACACACACACACACACCCCTTTGTGAAGTAAACTTCACTTGTAGGAGACCTTGAAGGAAATTCTTACACTTTTGTTTCAATGATGTTTTGATGCTTTGATGACATTACAGCAAAGCTGAAAACCTAAGAAGAAGCATTCCCAATGGGTATTTTTTTTTTCCTGGTGAGGAAAGGAAGAAGAGTATCCATTGCTTCTTGCAGTCTTTGAAATGCAGAGTCTCCTTTGAAATGCACCCTGTGCTAGGCTCTAGTGAGGAGGAGCTGATGGACTACAAGAAAGAGACTTTTATAGTGATGACAACTGTTTGATGGAAATAATTAGTGTCTTTAGCAGGAACAATCATGTGCCTTTGTTTAAACTCTGTCCCCAGAATTTGAAAAGCATCTTATAACACTTGTTAGAAGACAAGGAAAGTATAGTCATATGTACTTAAAATATTATTTTTTCCTTCCAACTTTCTTGATTCTTTTAAATTTAGGTGGCTAGAATTTTATATGATTAAAATGCGTTTCATGCTAGAAAGCAGTCTTTAATATAATTCAGTCACCTCCTGCTATGGAGGGAACATCGTGCGTGGCAGAGCCATGAAGTATGTCAGGACACTGAGCCTTGGGGTCTAATGCTTACTGGCTCCAATTCCCTGCCTGTGTCAGGAGTGTAGACCCAGAAGCATTCTAAAATATTTTATGCCATAGATTTAAGTGAACTCTTTCCCTTTCTTTTTCTTCTCCCCTTCACAATGTGTTTATATTCTGAAAGCCATCTGTTCATCTTTATGAATCAGGTGTCTGGGCAGCTGTGAGTCACTGTTTTTGAGGTCTTTCTTATGAGCTGGAGGGGATTCTGATCGTGAGAACAAAGGGTTAAGCAATCAACTCACTGCTTGAGGACCTCGAGTGTCTTTCCTGAGCATTCTTATGTAAGCCTCACTGGCTTTTCCTTTTCCTTCTTGTTTCAGCTCTCTACCTCTCATACTAGTTCCCCATCTTGCTGATGGCTGAATATTTTCATTCTCTCATGTAAGCAACTGCTTTTCTTTTCTTTCTTTCTTTTTTTTTTTTTTTTTGGCCAGTCTACTCTTCAATGGATTAAATTACCGAAGGGTTTTCCTTTACTATCTCTTCTGTGCTGCTTTAATTCAATAGCAGAGGACTTTATTTAAACTTCATCTGATTTTGTTTTGATTCTTGAATAGTTGATATGCTCTTTATTGCCTTTTGGTGCTAGTTGAATTTACTCGCTTCTCGCCTGATACCCGCATCCTTGGTGAAAGTGAGCCTCCTGTTTCTGCTCAATTTGCTGAGGTTTCCTTTGATCTTCCTATGCCTCTTCAGTTCACACGGAGCAAGGCGTAGCAGCCTCCAGGAGCTGCTTTGTGTTCGGTTGGTTTCCCTTAACTTGCAGTCCCTGTCGCCAGGCTTTTTAAAAATGTGTGTGCAATCTCAGTTTTTCTTTGCTCTCCTCAGTTGGAATGCGTGTTCAGTTTGGCTTCAGGTATTTTCCATGTTTCTGTTTTTCTGTGGAGCATCAAAGAGTGGAAGAGTGTGACGGAGAATGAAAAACAGGTGCGCTTTGCAAAATAGACATTTCAGTTTGCCAACCTTGTGAACTTTCCCATTTTGCTATGAAAGAATTTTATTGCGATGACCTGGTCCTCCCTGCCTCCCCGTTACTGAAAGCAAGTGTCTTGAGTTCTGTAGAGTTTAACCTAGTCTGGCCCAGTAGCGCATCTAGCGTTCTGTACCATTTATGTGTTTTCAAAGGAGATTAGATTGTTAAACGGGTTTCAGTATTTTCTGAAATTCTCCTTCCTTTGTCTGCAGGGTGCCAAGAGAGCAGTGCACCAATTAAGAAGCCAGTGGCCCTGGTGATTTGGTGGTACTTTAACATCACTTGTCCATTTCCATTTACCTAGTCTCTCCCATATGGGTGAGATGGTGGAACACAAATAAAAGATACAGTTATTCTCTTACGTGAACTCATCATATTCTGTGGGCAAACGAGATGTATTGTGCTCTTTAGAACAGATCAGGTAGAGAAATGGGTCAGGAGACTTTGGAGAAGAAAATGTAGCACAGGAGCCGGTTAGCACAGGAGCCGGTTAGCACAGGAGACCGTTAGTACAGCAGCTGGTTAGCAACAGGAGACCGTTAGCGCAGGAGCCAGTTAGCGCAGGAGACCGTTAGCACAGGAGACGGTTAGCACAGGAGGCTGTTAGCACAGGAGCCGGTTAGCACAGGAGACCGTTAGCACAGGAGACGGTTAGCGCAGGAGAGGGTAGCACAGGAGAGGGTTAGCACAGGAGACGGTTAGCACAGGAGACGGTTAGCGCAGGAGAGGGTAGCACAGGAGAGGGTAGCACAGGAGAGGGTTAGCACAGGAGACGGTAGCACAGGAGAGGGTAGCACAGGAGAGGGTAGCACAGGAGAGGGTTAGCACAGGAGATGGTTAGCACAGGAGACGGTTAGCGCAGGAGAGGGTAGCACAGGAGAGGGTAGCACAGGAGAGGGTTAGCACAGGAGACGGTAGCACAGGAGAGGGTAGCACAGGAGAGGGTAGCACAGGAGAGGGTTAGCACAGGAGATGGTTAGCACAGGAGACGGTTAGCGCAGGAGAGGGTAGCACAGGAGAGGGTAGCACAGGAGAGGGTTAGCACAGGAGACGGTAGCACAGGAGAGGGTAGCACAGGAGAGGGTAGCACAGGAGAGGGTTAGCACAGGAGATGGTTAGCACAGGAGACGGTTAGCGCAGGAGAGGGTAGCACAGGAGAGGGTAGCACAGGAGAGGGTTAGCACAGGAGACGGTAGCACAGGAGAGGGTAGCACAGGAGAGGGTAGCACAGGAGAGGGTTAGCACAGGAGATGGTTAGCACAGGAGACGGTTAGCGCAGGAGAGGGTAGCACAGGAGAGGGTAGCACAGGAGAGGGTTAGCACAGGAGACGGTAGCACAGGAGAGGGTAGCACAGGAGAGGGTAGCACAGGAGAGGGTTAGCACAGGAGATGGTTAGCACAGGAGACGGTTAGCGCAGGAGAGGGTAGCACAGGAGAGGGTAGCACAGGAGAGGGTTAGCACAGGAGACGGTAGCACAGGAGAGGGTAGCACAGGAGAGGGTAGCACAGGAGAGGGTTAGCACAGGAGATGGTTAGCACAGGAGACGGTTAGCGCAGGAGAGGGTAGCACAGGAGAGGGTAGCACAGGAGAGGGTTAGCACAGGAGACGGTAGCACAGGAGAGGGTAGCACAGGAGAGGGTAGCACAGGAGAGGGTTAGCACAGGAGATGGTTAGCACAGGAGACGGTTAGCGCAGGAGAGGGTAGCACAGGAGAGGGTAGCACAGGAGAGGGTTAGCACAGGAGACGGTAGCACAGGAGAGGGTAGCACAGGAGAGGGTAGCACAGGAGAGGGTTAGCACAGGAGATGGTTAGCACAGGAGACGGTTAGCGCAGGAGAGGGTAGCACAGGAGAGGGTAGCACAGGAGAGGGTTAGCACAGGAGACGGTAGCACAGGAGAGGGTAGCACAGGAGAGGGTAGCACAGGAGAGGGTTAGCACAGGAGATGGTTAGCACAGGAGACGGTTAGCGCAGGAGAGGGTAGCACAGGAGAGGGTAGCACAGGAGAGGGTTAGCACAGGAGACGGTAGCACAGGAGAGGGTAGCACAGGAGAGGGTAGCACAGGAGAGGGTTAGCACAGGAGATGGTTAGCACAGGAGACGGTTAGCGCAGGAGAGGGTAGCACAGGAGAGGGTAGCACAGGAGAGGGTTAGCACAGGAGACGGTAGCACAGGAGAGGGTAGCACAGGAGAGGGTAGCACAGGAGAGGGTTAGCACAGGAGATGGTTAGCACAGGAGACGGTTAGCGCAGGAGAGGGTAGCACAGGAGAGGGTAGCACAGGAGAGGGTTAGCACAGGAGACGGTAGCACAGGAGAGGGTAGCACAGGAGAGGGTAGCACAGGAGAGGGTTAGCACAGGAGATGGTTAGCACAGGAGACGGTTAGCGCAGGAGAGGGTAGCACAGGAGAGGGTAGCACAGGAGAGGGTTAGCACAGGAGACGGTAGCACAGGAGAGGGTAGCACAGGAGAGGGTAGCACAGGAGAGGGTTAGCACAGGAGATGGTTAGCACAGGAGACGGTTAGCGCAGGAGAGGGTAGCACAGGAGAGGGTAGCACAGGAGAGGGTTAGCACAGGAGACGGTAGCACAGGAGAGGGTAGCACAGGAGAGGGTAGCACAGGAGAGGGTTAGCACAGGAGATGGTTAGCACAGGAGACGGTTAGCGCAGGAGAGGGTAGCACAGGAGAGGGTAGCACAGGAGAGGGTTAGCACAGGAGACGGTAGCACAGGAGAGGGTAGCACAGGAGAGGGTAGCACAGGAGAGGGTTAGCACAGGAGACGGTTAGCACAGGAGACGGTTAGCGCAGGAGAGGGTAGCACAGGAGAGGGTAGCACAGGAGAGGGTTAGCACAGGAGACGGTAGCACAGGAGAGGGTAGCACAGGAGAGGGTAGCACAGGAGAGGGTTAGCACAGGAGATGGTTAGCACAGGAGACGGTTAGCGCAGGAGAGGGTAGCACAGGAGAGGGTAGCACAGGAGAGGGTTAGCACAGGAGACGGTAGCACAGGAGAGGGTAGCACAGGAGAGGGTAGCACAGGAGAGGGTTAGCACAGGAGACGGTTAGCACAGGAGACGGTTAGCGCAGGAGAGGGTAGCACAGGAGAGGGTAGCACAGGAGAGGGTTAGCACAGGAGACGGTAGCACAGGAGAGGGTAGCACAGGAGAGGGTAGCACAGGAGAGGGTTAGCACAGGAGCTGGTTAGCACAGGAGCCGGTTAGCGCAGGAGAGGGTTAGTATAGGAGCTGGCTAGCACAGGAGCCGGTTAGCACAGGAGATGGTTGCCATGCAGGGAATTTGGTGTAGCTTGGCATCTCTTGAACTGAGGGCCTTTGTAGGTCTTGGAGTTAGACTGTCCCCAATTCCAATGTGGACAACACTGAATCTCTGATTAGACACAGGATCTAGCTGAATATAACCCCAGTCCTTACGCCTCATCTGGAGGGAGATTATAGTCCATTTAGAAGAGCTGCCGCCCACCCCATGCTCTCCCCCCCACCCCCAGCCCCAGCCCCTGGCTGTGGATTAACTCAGGGCTTTATTTGAGGGTATTTTTTTCTAAGAATTGGTTTAGATTCTGCCAAGAGAATTGGTTCCTTGGGCATCAAGATACCAGAGCAGAGGCAGGCAGATCTATGTGTGTTCAAGGCCAGCCTGGTCTACATAGCAAGCTCCCTCTCCAAGGGAGACCCTGTCTCAAAAAGATAAAAAGAAAAAAAGATACCAGGGTCTTTTTAGCTAAAGGGACCAATGATGTAGAAACAGCACTGCGGATTTTTATCACGAACATCAGTCTCTCTCCTTTTCCATGCTTGTTGCTTGTGTGAAGGAGCAGGACCGAGGCCAACCAACACTGTCCTTATGACACCTGCCAAACTCCAGACCAGAGACCAACCACCAGATGTTTAATAGGAATCTGTGTCTCATTCTGAAATCCAAGTCTTATTTCTCATTTCTCTTCCTAGAAGCCCCACCTATTCCTGTCTTTGTGCTTATTGTCCAGCCCATGACATGAACATTTACTCGAATACTTGGGCCCAAACCTTGGAGTCACCCTTACCCTCTTTCTTCCACTCATGCTTCCTATTTAATCTGTGTGTAAGACTCATGGCTGGGTCTATTTTCAAAACATCTATCTTTGTATAACTGCAAATGAAGCTACTTCTCAGTACTTCTACTGACCCCAAGAGTCATTATCCCGTATGCACATAGGCTCCCTGGTATTTTTTTTTTAATTTTTTTTATTAATTTTTATTTATTTCTGTATGTGTATGAATGTACTGTCTGCATGCAAGTTTGTGCACCCGTGTCGTGCAATGCCTCAGAGGTCAGAAGAGGGTGTCGGATTCCCCTGGAACTGGAGTTCTCCTGGAATTGGAGTTTCAGACGGTTCTCGGCCACCATGTGGGTGCTGGGGATCGAACCAGGGTCCCCTGTAAGAGCGGTCGGCGCTCTTAACCGCTAGGCCATCTCTCCAGCCCTCCCTGGTCTTTTAAATTCCATCCTTGCCTACATCGCACTGGAAGGCCCTCACCCCACCTTCATAGTGATGCTTTCAAAAGCTGTGTTTGATCTCAATTGATTCTTGTGCCAAATATGTCAGGCTCCCAATTTTACTTAGACTAAAACTCGAAGAGCAGTCCACACAGCACTGCATGATCAGGCCTTCGGTCTTGACTTCATCTTCATCAGACTCCTGACCATTTCAGCCTGCCTGGAATCCCCCTGCCTCCAGCCTTTTCAATCTCCAGCTCTTGCCTAGAGCACCCTCTCTCCAAGTGATTTTTGTGGCTTTCCTACCTTCTTCGGGCTTCTGGTTAAATATCAACTAATCAGAAAGGCTGTCTTTGGCCACTTTGGCCCGGCAGCCTATGTACAATCACAGTTCTAATTCCCCTACTGTTTCATTCTCTTCCCAACTTTCTACCACTTGACATTATATTAATGAATTTGCACAGAGTCTGTCTCTCCCCAAACCCAAACTCCATTAGAACAAAATATTTTTGTCTGCTTCCCATTTTTTTTTCATCTCTCTTCTATAATTGTCACCTGGATTATATATTATCAGTACGAATTCCTGGACATATGAATATGCTCAAATTGAAATATAAAGAAGCAGGATGTGACATTATCACTTAATTTATTAGTGTTTAAGGAAAGATAATTTGATTTGATGGCAATAATATTTATAATTTTTAAAAAACATTACCATAGATCACAGGAATATAGCATTATAGACCTTGTTTACTACAAAATCATCTACCTTCCATAACCAAGAAGCCAGTAAATAATATCTGCATTAACACCTCTGTTTTCAATTGGCTACATATGAACTCAGTGTTTTATTTCACTATATATATATCGATCAGACTTCTGAAATGAGACCTTGTCCAGCATGGCTCCTCTCACTGTACTGTTTTAGTGTGAGGTCATGAACTCCACGGAAACAGCAAAGGTGTGAACTTATCATTAGCTTTCCTCTGGAATGGTGAGTAGAGACATGGCTCAGGGGTTAGGAGCACTCTTGCAAAGGACCCAGGTTCAGTTCCCAGCATTCACATGGTGATAGGCTAACAACCATCTGCAACTCCAGTTCCAGGGGATTAGATGTCCTCTTGTGACCTCTGTGTGCATTGCATGCACACGGTATACTTATATCTAGCCAAAACAGACAGACGCATAAAATAAAAATTAATTAATTGAAAAATAATGGAGAGTGCTCAGTGACAGGATGATGGCATGAAGAGCTTCTCAGAGCTCCGAGGACAGCCCCGTTAGAATGTCAATTCACCATTAGAGTCAAAGCAGAGACATTAACCATCAGCACAATGCAATAATAAGCTACCAGTGTATTTTGCAATTAATGGACATGCATCCACCTAGCTGTATTTCCAAGTCTCTTTAATCTCCAAGTCCACAGTACCCACAAGAACCCTAAGCCTTTGCATTCAGTTTTTGATTTATAGTGTTCTCCCCACCCCCAGATCAGAGCTACTGTTTTCTTTAATCCTGAGAATAGTTTTGAAATTAGCTAGACCACCTCACTGAAAATATTTCTCTGGGAAAGGAAACAGTAATGCAGTGTTAAAGGAAATGTGACTCTTAAAGCCATTCCAGAAAACAATGTGGAGATTCTTTAGAAAGTAAAAGTTGAATTACTGTAGCATTTGCTCATTAGTCTCTTTTCTGGGTATATACCCCAAAGAGATGATATTGCTACTTTCTAAAGCTGTCTGCATTCCCATGTTCAATGTAGTAATGTTCCTGGCTAAGCTAACAACCTTAATGTCCAACAATAGTGCAGAAAACAGTGCGGAACAAGGTAAAAGGGAATATTTGCCTTCAAATTAGATATTGCCAGCTGATACATGGATGGACCTAGAAGACATTGTAAATGAGGTAAGCCAGATATTGAGAAAAAAGTATGTCATGATGTCACTTACATTTGAAATATGTATGTGGGGGTGGGTGGGCAGGAGAACCCAGCCTTCACTGGATCTATTGACAATTGATAGGTGCAGGGAGAGGCACAGTCCTTCCTTGCTGGTGTGATCCCTGGTAGGTTCACCAGACTCTGAGGATAGACCCAAACCCAAGAGCATTTAGGAAGTACAGATGAGACTCCATGGGCCCTTAGAAAAAAAAAAATTATAGAAGGCATGATGCTGGGGTTGGGGGGGGTAGTAAGGTTGGGATTAAGAGGGGGAAAGGGATCTGAATATGACCAAAATACATTGCATGAAATTATAGAATTCATAAAAATATATTTTATTTATCTATCTGTTTACTTATTGTACCTAAAAGTGGTTTGGCTAAATGCACCCGTGTCATGCAATACCCATGAAAGCCAGAAGAGGGTGTCAGATCCCCTGGAACTGGAGTTAAAAAAGAGTTGTTAACAACCTTATGGGTGCTAGAAACTGAACTTGGGTTCTCTGCAAGAGCCTGTGCTCTTAACTGCTGAGACCTCTCTCCAGCCCCAATAAAAAAAAAATATTATTAAAAAGAGCTCAAATATACAGAGTTAGCAGTGGTTTGCATGGCAGTCAGGTAGGACGAGGAAAAATGAAACAGTGGCTAGAGGATGCACCGCAGCAGGAATGTAGAGGCGCAGGAACACCAGGCAGATTCTATAGGTGATAACACGGCCGTGGGGGTTCCGTCATGCTGGTGGGCTTGACTGCTCTTGACACACAAAAGTATGTGAGATGAGCAGCATATTAATCTTATCTATAAGAATCATTTTACTTCTGTATTTACGCTATAGTATCTGTTTTTAGACTTCAAATATAAATAATATTTACTTTAAAAAAATAAAACATACTCTGGTAAGATTCTAGAAACATTCACTTTCATTTTATTTTTATTTATTTATTTATTTATTTTTATTTATTATTTTTGTATATGTATGAGTGTAGTGTCTGCATGCAGGTCCGTGCACCCGTGTCGTGCAACGCCGCGGAGCTCAGAAGAGGGTGTCGGATTCCCCTGGAACTGGAGTTCTCCTGGAATTGGAGTTACAGACGGTTCTCAGTCGCCATGTGGGTGCTGGGGATCGAACCCGGGTCCTCTGCAAGAGCAGTCGGTGCTCTTAACAGCTAGGCTATCTCTCCAGCCCCTCACTTTCATTTTAAAATCAACCTGTTATTATTTCTGTTTTTAGCTGTACTTAATCTCCTTAGTCCCATTCTCTCCAAATTAATTTCTTCTTAATCTGAATTTTCCAAAGAAAATGCTTTCAACCAGAGAATCTCAACTGTTTTATTTCCCAACTAGATTTGGGCATTATTTCCAAACAGAATCTGAAAAATTTGGTAATGTCTTTCATGATGCTTTATGCCTCTAACTCACAGCCTTCTGTCTCAGCTTCCAAAGTGCTGGGATTATTGACGCATGCTGCCATACCTGGTTAAAGTGATGCTTTAGTGTGGTCATTTATGTCTAGGCACATTTGCAAAGTTGATGATTGACATAGTAAATTTCTGTTGTGAAACCAATTGAGGGAAACTTAATTACTATTTCTTTATAATGTAAAATCCAATTAGCAAATTGCCACATAATTATCCTTAACCAGTACATATAGCTTATCAAAAGCACACATTGGAAATTGTTTTAAAATTTAGTTAGCTGTTCTATTTCCCAAGAAAAAAAAATTGTGCTCCCAATTAAATTGCAACTCTTTAGAGAAGATCATATTATTGTCCTCATTAGAAGCAATGAAAGAAATGACTAATCTCTCTTTTCTGAGTGTGAAATTGGGGGAAAGATCAACTACTGAACAGTAGCAATGGGCATGGGATACACATGTGCCTTAATTTTTCAAGACAGAATCAAAGGGTTCCCTGTGTCTAGGAAGGAGAAACATTGAACAGTTGAACTGGCCAACAGTATCTCAAACATTGGAGGTAGATTCCCCATGGGGCTGAGCTGAGTAGGGAGAAGCAGAATTTTGGTCTTCTGGAAAGCCGTGTAACCCTAGCATGTCAAATGACAGTGCTTTGGAAAAGCCTTATAAGGTGCCATGCATTGAACATTAGCAATGAGAGCAGCGGTTTTACAGCAGAGGAACCGGGACAGGGAACCGACTGAAACAGTAAAGTTTCCCAAGAACAATAATCCTCTGCTTTGAAAAACTTTGAAAAGAATCAGAAAAAGATACAGGGCAGGAATGGCAGGGTGTGTGAACTCGGGTGGGGTAGGGGGCATGGAAAGGGAGATGAGTCTAGATTGGAATGAGAAACGATGTATGAAATACACAAAACTTCAATAAAAATGTTAAAAAAAGAAAAATAGTGGTTTTAGAACTTTTAGATCAAAATTGTTGTTCAAGTCTGTCTTTGTGTATCCACCCTATGTGTGAGATGGTGAGGTTATCCCTGTGGTCACACTTCTCCCTTCCCTCCTGCCACTTTGGCCCTAATGGCTTGTTTTTCTGTCTAAGCCCCAGGCTGGAAGGTCCTGGGTACTGGAGCCTGACTTTATAGGAATTCTAAAATTGCCAAGTGCCAAAAATGTACAGCAGGGGGTGCTGTGCTGAGTTTCTGCATTTGGCTTTGTCGCTATCTCCAGATGCCCAGGTTTTGTCTTGGCCGGATTCTCCATCTTGGTTTGTCTAATCTTCCTCTTTCTGTATTCCTGGTTTCCCTGATGTAATCTTTCAAAGATATCTTTAAAAGCTATTTGAGTGTCAGTGAGATGACTCAGTGGGGAAGGGTGCTTGCCACCAAGCCTGACTGCCAGAGCTTGATCCCAGGTCCTGCTAACTCCCACAAGTTGTTCTCTGACCTCCACAGTCAAGCTATAGCATGTACTCCCCACCCAGTACATATATACATACATACATACATACACGTAATAAAATATGAAGGCTTTTCAATGAAAAGGTCATATTACCATATCACAAGACTACATTTTTTGGGGGAGTGGGAGACCTTTTATTTTTTAACCATCTGTCCAAATGTCTCAGTCACAGAGGATAAATATCTTCTGGGCCAGAGGATATTTAGGTTAAGACTTAACTCATTAATATCAACTTTCTAATAAATAGCATCTTCATTTTTTTCCTTAGGATTTATTTTTCCGATTGTCTAAATAGAGATTCATTGTTCTAAAAACTCAAACCCAACAAAATCCCATTAAGTTCTTTGACACGCCTTAGCTGATAAAACTGAAGTGTTAGGAAATAATGACAATTAATTTCATTTCATTGTCTCGTTAGGAAATAATGACAATTAATTTCATTTCATTGTCTCCTGAATTCATTACTGGAAAAGTTCTGGAAGGTAATTTTCTCTTTCCTCTGGATTTGCAAATTAGTAAGGCTCTATGAAAACAACAACAAAAGCAAGCGACCTCTATGATGTTCTCAGTTCACAGTATATCTACAGCCAGTAAAAGCCTTTTCTTTCTGTTAACAATGGGACTTTGAGGATTTACTGATTGCTCAGGTGAGCCTGTCAAATCCTTACTTTGCCTTTGGTGTCTTGAGTTCTGTACTGTGCTTTCTTCAAGATAACCTGACCATTCTCCTGCCCTCCCACTTAATCTCTCACCTTCAATTTTAATTATTTCAGGTGGGGATGACACTTACTTTAGAGAGTTTTGCTAACTAAAATACAGCATGCAGAGTAGCATGAACCCTAAGGACAGTTACATGGTCCTCACTGTCTTCCTCTGCCCACTGCGGGCCCATCTCCCAAACTGGACATGCTCGGGGGAAATTTTCCTCTTTTATTATAAATGCATCTCTTTGATTCACTTACTTCAGTCTTTGCACATTTGCAGTGATATCGTCTTTTTTCCCAGTTCAGATTTCTTGAACTTCTTAAAAATGTTCTCTTCCTGCTTTTCACCTTCAGTTTTAAGATCTTCCTATTTATTCATTGTTTTTAGTCTTGTCTTCTTTTGCTTTAAGAATTAACATTTAGTAAAAATTATTGGTACCTGTGGTGTGTGGAAGAAACACCCTGATTTCATAATATTGTAGGATGTTCCAAATCAAACCTGAAGTTCTAAATGCTTTTGGTCAGTCCAGATCTCTGGTCAATAAATCTCACCAGTACAATATAAAGTGGAATCACGGGGCTGGGGAGATGGCCTAGCGGTTGGGAGCGCTGGCCGCTCTTACAGAGGACCCGGGTTCGATCCCCGGCACCCACATGGCGGCCGAGAACCGTCTGGGACTCCAATTCCAGGAGAGCTCCAGTTCCAGGGGAATCCGACACCCTCTTCTGGCCTCTGCGGCATTGCACGACATGGGTGCACACACCTGCATGCAGACAGTATGTTCATGCACACACCGAAATAAATAAAAAAATTAAAAAAAATTTAAAGTGGAGTCACACTTCTTGCTCTGCCTTTGGATAATGAAAACTTTTGTTTTGTGGCTTTAACTTTTTTTTTTTTTTTTTTTTTTTTTTTTGGTCTTTTTGAGACAGGGTCTCCCTGTAGCTCTGGCTGTCTGGAACTCCCTCTGTAGACCAGGCTGGCCTTGAACTCAGAGATCCGCCTTCCTCTGCATTTTAAAATTAGAATCCATCCAAAGCAGGACTGTTGGGTGTGAAAAGCCCTGCATGCTGATAATCCTTCATCTCCCCTTTTGCTCATGGAGTTTAACCATTAGCTTAATAAAAGGCCACTGTGTCATCTTCTCTTTTATAAGTAGCCCTTGTTGCAAAACTAGCCTACAGTCTTGTTTTAGCAGCTTCAAGTCCTTACTTCTTGGAAAAAAATCTCATGCAGAGGATAGTTGTTATTCACTGAGTTCTTAACCTGAATTTTCAAAGCCAGCTTTTTAAATGTCCCCTTTCCTTGTTTTTCTCAAGTTTCAAGAAAAGCATTCATGTTGCATGTGAATATAAAGGAATGAGTGTTCATAGCTCTTGTTGAAATTTTCATTTCTTTTCACTCATTTGCTTCCCTTGGGATCTCTCAGTGCTGTTTTTCTGAGTCTTAACAGGATCTTCCTAAAATCTTTTAGTGCACTGGTCATAAGACAGATGACAAAGTTTTATAACTCCAAAGGAACTTTCTATCAAATAAAATTCAGCTAGAGAGGGAAATGAGAATAATCAATGAGATCATGATGAGAATCTCTTTCCCAGAGTTCTCTCTGGCTTCAGCCCACACCTTGTCAAGATTAACTCTATGTTCCTCTCCTTTTTTACTCTATTTACAGTAGCTCCTGGTTCCTTTTGAAGGGCAAGTCTGAGCAATTTAACACATAAGTATACATGGGATTGTCAAGCTAAAATGAGAGAATGCTGTTAGGCAACATTACCATAGCTACAGGCACAGCACTGGACTAGGACTGCAAGAACTGTGAATTGCAGAATCCAAGACAGCACATTTTTCTCTGATATCGTTTACCAAAAAATTTTTTATCCCCAAATATTTTATGATGGTCCTACTTAATTCCTTACATTAAAAAGTTTAAAGTTCAGGGCTGGAGAGATGGCTCAGCGGTTAAGAGTGCCGACTGCTCTTGCAGAGGACCCAGGTTCGATTCCCAGCACCCACATGGCGGCTAAGAACCATCTTTAACTCCAGTTCCAGGGGAATCTGATGCCCTCTTCTGACCTTCACAGCATTGCATGACACGGGTGCACCAACCTACATGCAGACAGTACACTCATACACATTTAAAAAAAGTAATAATAAAAATTTTTTTAAGTTTAAAGTTCATAATTAAATGGTGTAACTGTGGGTTAGAATCATTTTTTCTTTCAAGTGAAGGAACAGAAGTGTTTAAATAATCTTTAAAATTTAAAGATAGATTCAGATCACAGTTAAAGAAGAAATTACTAGTTTGAATGGCAAAAAACAAATTCAGCCTGGGAGATATATATATATATATAATATATTAATATATATATAGTCCATATCATTACTTTGTACATGTAATTGGAATTTCCTAGGTGTCCAGAACCATCGCCCTATTTGGGTGAAAGGCTGGCAGCCTAGGGCCATATTGGCTCCAGGAGGACAATTTTTCTGTGTATGCCTCATTCCTGGCCTGCCTGGAACTTGGTGGATAGTCATTATTACTAATAGCTGTGGAGGCTTGCTGTGCAACAGGCAATGAAGTAAGCTGCACTTTAGCTGAGAAATAGGAACAAGTGAGTGGAGAGTTGAAGGAATAAGGTAAGGATATGGTGAATAAGGGAATATATATATAATATATATATATATATATATTTATATTGAGTCCATTCATGGTGCTTGCATCTACCTGAGTTTAGGCCTACCCACTGGGATTAGATAACCTCCCAAGGAGCTAGTCTCTGGAAAACTGACTTTCCCTCCCTCAGCATCCTGTAGCTCTTCATCTATTTTGGCAACTTGGCCTTAAATATTTAAATTGAGTTGATAATATTAAAAGGGACTGTTTATTGAATGTTTGATGTTTAATGATGGCTTAATACATTTATAACACACTCCAATCCAAATAAAAGACATTGGCAATTTCTCTTTGGTGCCATATCTGGGCATCACATACAATTTTCTATTATTATTTTCTATTATGTGTATGATTGTATTGACTGTATGAATGTAAGTGCACCCAAGTGGTGCAATGCCCATAGAGGCTGGAAGAGGGCATCAGATCCCCCCTGGAACTGGCATTTCTGATGGTTGTTAACTACTATGTGGGTGCTGGGAATTGAACCCAGGTCCTCTGGAAGAGCAGCCAGTGCTTTAATGGCTGTGCCATCTCTCTAGCCCCCATATACAATTGGTAACGATGTTTTAAAATAAATTCACTCAAGAAATACTCAAAAGAATCCCCCTTCAACCTAACATCATTATCCTCTAGAGAACAAATTACAGTTTTATAATCTTCTGATCATTAAACTTCTTTAAAGTATTGATTTCTTGCACCATTAGAATGAATTTGTCATTTGTAAAATATTAATCATTCATAATACCCAATAATTATTACTTTTATTATAGAAACTGACCTGAATAAATAAATTCATTATATGTTCAACTTATTAAACCCAAATGAGAAACTATTATGGGTTTAATAGCATATGTATCATATACCTTTTTCTAATGAATTATGCAATTCATTACTCAAAACAGAATGCAGGGCTTACTACTAAAATGTTGTCATTTGTAGCTCATGCCTCTGCTTACAAATTCTTAAACACTGCAGGCATAAAGAGAAGCATATTTACAAGGATATGCCTTTTGATTTTGTGGGTTCTTTCTTTTTTTTAGTTTCTGGGTTGGTTTGTCTGAAACTCAGAGTTCATTAAAAAATGATGTCTTGTTCGCTTTGTTTCTTGAGACAGTCAAGACATTTCAGCTTCCCCGAAGTTCTCTGTGTAGCTCAGATCGACCTCAAACACACCATCCTTCAACTTTCTGAGTGATTGAGTCACAAGCATGTACCACCATGCTTGGCTCAAAAACGATGTCTTCTGAGTGTCCTAATTAGTGTGAGGATGGTAGAAATCCAGTTAAAACACATTTTGATGTGTTTTAACATAAAACAATGTTTATGAAGTTCTTTTCTAAATTTACTGTTGGTTTTTTATTTTTGACAATTTCATATACATATATATATATGTATATATATGTATATGAATTTCATATATATATATATATATGAAATTTTTTCCCCAACAAGTCTTCCTCCTACTTTCATGTCTTTGTATGTGTGCATGACTCACTGAGATTGAGTTTAATTGTAGTTGTTTTCATGAGCATGGGAAGGAGGTTATTTACTAGATTATGGGCAACTTATCAGTGGTTACAGCACAGCAACCATTAACTGCTGATAGTCTCTCAGAAGGGGTGGGGCCTCATGAGCTCCTCCCCATCCATGATGAAATGTTGACTGGCCATGCCTTGTTGAGATCCTCTGCAGGTAGACACAATGCAGGGAGTTCTTGAGCAACAGCTCCATCAGGTCCAAAAGACATCTTCCTACAGCACTCCTCCCATCCTCCGCTCTTAATTTCTTCTGTCTTCCTCATCCACCATGGTCCTTGAGTCTTTGAGCAGTCTTTGATGTGGGTCCAAGCATTCTGCCTTTACTTATTCAAGTGGTCTGGTTTTTTCATCTTAGCAAAAATAAAATTCAACAGATTTATATAGTTTTGATTTATGGTCAAAATGAAAATAATTCCTATGTTCTAAATAAAGGTTTCATTAAAAAGTATATAAAGAGAGGTTATACTAAGTTCTGAACAAACGTATATTGCTAAACATGTTCTGCTTACCATCTTTGCTATGGTAATATTCAGCTGCACGTCTCTAACTATCTACTCCATGAATCCATGCAGGAGCTGTCCTGTGAGAACACTGATGCACTGCCATTGATTGGGTGGTCTGACGAAATTTCTTTTACATTCTTCTTATTTTTTTTTTTTTTACTTTGGAAAATGTCTAAAGAATTAAATGGTCAAATGAAAACAGTTTTGTTAAGAGATTCTGGTAAATTTCTGTTTTATTTATAACATAGCATCTATAGTAGATTAATAACAATATTAAAGCATAACTGACTGCATGATAACTGATTTTAAATTTATGTTCTTAATTGCTGAGGTTTAGACTAATCTAGAGATAACTTGTAATGCTGCCCCTCACTTCACACCTCACTGAAAATATTTGTTTCAGAAGCTTTGGGCAGGGTGTGCGGTCACATGGGCTTGGGTAGTGTTTGGAGGCTAACCGGACGAATCTCTGTGTCCATGTGCAGCGCCTGTTCTCCCTGGAGCTTACCAGCAGAGTCATTCCCAAGGGTATGGGTACATGCACCAGACCAGTGTGTCATCTATGAGGTCAATGCAGCACTCACCAAATCTAGTAAGTAGTGATTGCAAACATTCCTTCCATTTGGGGGTGTAGCTTGGTGGTAGAGTGCTGGCCCAGCATGCATGAGGTCCTTGGTTCAAACTCCAGGACTGAAAGAAAATCTTTTTATTTGGTTAGAAGTACACATGGAATACAGTTGAATTGAGTGTAGAACATTTTTGTATTCAGATGAACAATAACATGTTCCTATTTATACAGCTCCTTCAATAGAAGGAGGAGAAATGAAAGAATTATTGCATTTCACAATAAAAATGAAGCAAACAAGCCATCTGCCAGTATGATATCTTAATTGTTATTCCATGGCTGGAATTAATGTAGTTATTATCCTCATTCAGGCCTAAGAAGGTACAGATATTTGGTGGTCATATTAAAGAGTTAATTTTCATGTTTACCATAATGACCACAGAAGTCTAATGAACAAAGTGAAAATAACAAATAAAATCTTGAATGTTATAAGCACAAAGAAATGATATATGTGGGCCTGGAAAGATTGCTGAGCAGTAAGAGCACTGGCTGCTCTTGCAGAGGATCCAGGTTTGGTTCCTAGCACCTGTATGGCAGCTAACAACTGTCCGTAACTCCAGTTCCAGAGGATCAGATATGCTCTTTTGACTTCTGTGAGCTCTACATGATAAGGATGCACTGACAGACATGAAGACAATGCATTCATACACATAAAATTAAAATAATAAATAAAATATTTAAAAAAGATGATATATGGCTGACATAGCAGATATGACAGTTACTCTGATCTAACACATATTGTGTTCATGTATTGAAATGCCATACTGTATCCCACAATCTCTATGATTATTGTATGTCAATTAAAACTCTGTTAATAAGAGTATGTCTTTAAATTTCATTATTGGAAGTCTTGAAAGACCTAGTCATTCTCTCAGTGTTGAGTTTGGAAGCAGTGCTTGCACTTGGCATCTCCTGCTGAAATTGTTTCTCCCAGCTAGGTCACAGTCCTTGGCCTTTGATGGTCGCCTAGGAGTAGGTGACTCTTTTCAGATGACTACTTGATCTCAAGTCCGTTGCATGTCAGCAGTTTCCTTAGTCTATCAATATTCTTTGCTTTGAGATTTACTGATCATTTGTATTAGTTAAAGTCTTCAGCATTAAAACAAATATCCAAACATCATTTAAAGTTTCCTCATTACAACAGAATTTTCTTTATATGTGCATCAATAATTGGAACATTTATATTGACATTTCTACCACCATGATATGAATGTATAAAATAAGTATATTATGAATTTTTCTTTCATGTGTTTTATATTATTTTCAAGGGGAAGCAAAAATCTTTAGCATTTATTTAGGGAAAGTTCATTGCGCAGGGGTGCTAGTGACAGAGAGTCAGTGGGATGTGGCCTTGTCTATTATTATGGGGATTTTATTCCCTGAAGAACAAGGGGAGGCAGGAAACATTTACTACATTTGGGGTCATCTGGACATTGGAGTCGGCTTTACTCTTTCAAAGGCTGCTTTTTGACAGGCTCACTGTTTTATTTATTCTTTCTGATTTTAGTATGTTTATTCTATGTGTATGAGTGTATTGCCTGACTATATGTAAGTGTACCCATGTTGTGCAATGCTGGCAGAGGTCAGAGAGGGTGTCAGATCTCCTGGAACTGGAGCTACACTACAGAGAGTTGTTAGCCACATGGGGGTGCTGGGAATGGAACCTGGGTCCTCTGCAAGAAAACAAGAAACAAAACTGGAGCTCTTAACCACTGAGCCATCTCTCTAACCCTTACTATCTTTATTTTCTAGCTTTTTTTTTCTTTCTTGATCAGCACTTTAATATAGACCCTTAATAAAACTTTTTTTTGTAGATGAACACACTTGAGATTACTATAATTAGATAGTAGGCTCTGGTTAATAGATTCCCCATGACAGCTGTGCCTGCAAGCATCCCTATTCATTGTTTCATTTGTGGAGACCGAGATTGGAGATTTGTAATTGTGACTAGTTGGAAGTGCTTCAGCTAATTGTCTCTTCCTTTCTCAGAGGACCTACCGAGCCATGTACGATTACAGTGCCCAGGATGAAGATGAGGTTTCCTTCCGAGATGGCGACTACATTGTCAATGTGCAGCCCATTGACGATGGCTGGATGTATGGCACCGTGCAGAGAACGGGGAGAACGGGCATGCTCCCAGCAAATTACATCGAGTTTGTGAATTAATTCTTTCTCCTTGCCCTTGAGCTTTATTCTGATGTATTCTAAACCCAATCTTTTTAAAAGATAGAAGATACTTTTCAGACAACTTGGCAATTATTTTACAATGACGTATCCTTACTTTGACAATTAGACACACAGGTACCAGAAAGAAAGAATGACTTTTGTGCTGAAAACAGCAGCATTTTCAGTAATTCCTATAAACAAAATCATTAGGTCTGGAGGCCTGGTGCTGCTAATTGTGTTTGTGGTTTCCTTTGATTGGCTTTTGGACCCTTGTGGGAAATGTATTTTTGTAGACTTTAATAGAGATGTTGACTGTCCCCTTAAATGTAATGTGTGTATGAAACTTCTTAGCTGTCACTAGGAATCATCCAAAGCCAATTCTTGTAGCCCAGTAACACAGCCAACAATTTAAAAACTGTTTAGCTTTTGAATCATTGGGTAATTTCCAATTCAAGTGAGAATTGCCTAATATAATAAATGTGAGCAAGGGCAGAATGAGTCTGGTTACAATTATATTGACTGTAGCTTTCGGGACTGAAAAACTTGCTTATTCCCTAGGCTGACTGGGTTCTGTTTGATTCGCATTTGTTCCACGGTGGTGTAGCCTATTTCTGTTTACATTCTGTGGAGCACAGTATACGCTCAGGCCCCTAGAATGTCAAGACCAAGTAACTTCTTCACAGGTACTCTTTAAAGGGCAAAGTTCAATGTCATCTGACTTATTTCTCTATAGACTTTCCCCTGTTGCATGTCTGTGGGTTCAGGCTTCTGTATCATAGCAGCTGTGTGTCCATTCTCCTTATAGACGTCAACAGTGTGGGTTCAGGCTTCTGTATCATAGCAGCTGTGTATCCATTCTCCTTATAGACGTCAACAGTGTGGGTTCAAGCTTCTGTATCATAGCAGCTGTGTGTCCATTCTCCTTATAGACGTCAACAGTGTGGCTGAACCTCTCCAAGCCCTTTCTTCTAGTTGCCAGCTGATCAGGAAAACACTTTGAAAAGTTGTCCAAGACTTTTCATCTGTATTGCACTCTAGTTGTGAGGGACTCACCCCTTAGGAAACACATCTACTCTAGTAAATAGGAAATTTAGATATTTACTGAACAGCTTTCATTCATGCAATGCCACCATTGATTTAATAGTGAAGTAAACTGAACAGCATCCCATGGGAATGAAATGGACTACAGAGTATATTGCGGGAAACAAAACAAAACAGTAAGCAGAAGTTAGCTCCACATGCAATATCTGGTCTCCATCTTTGGCAAATGGTGTTCAGACCCTGGCATGGAACACAAGCCACTAAGGCCTGTTCATTGAAATCTTTTCTTTCCATGCTATGGTTTTATTTCCTAAATCACCTTGGGGATGAGACAGAAATGTTACTCGAGATTTTTCAGTACAGGTCCAATAGACAATTCACTAAAAAGGAAATTGGTTTCATGTTTTGAGTGACTGTGCAGGCTTTTTCTAAATTGACAGCATCAAGTACAACCCCTGGCGGTGACAAGGTCTTAAATTTCTCCCAGTCTGCAGTCCAGGCTACCCAGATGTTGACATCCACCAGCAACTCTGTTTTCTCTGATGGTCCCTTTCCCTGAGACTTGAAGCAGGCTGATGTTCATGTGGGATCTGATTCTTTCATGAAGAAACCAGAAAAAAGGAGAATCACAAGAGTATAACAGAGTGAAGGGGCCTTGGGACAGTTTGCCTTACATGATCTCTTCAAGGAAATTAGTGAGACATCCTGTGAAACATCTTTGAATGACATGTTTACTAGTGAAAAGGCCACAGTTGGTTCATTAACACCTTTGAAGAGTGAGCGCATACTCTTGAAAATCAGTAGTTTCCTTATATTTGAGCTGTATGGAATGACATGGAAATAAAATAATTGAAAAGAGAAAATTCAGTAAATAACTAGAGATTTTCTGGAAAGGGATTTTATAGGTGACCAGCATACTTGAGGTTCTGTCATTCAGGGGCTTCATCAGGTTAAGCATGGCTGGCCACTTATGTTTTGATGTCTTGCACCCACATCTACCAAGACAAACTGAACTTGGAATAACTTTGCAAAAAAAAAAAAAAACCTTTGCATTAAAAACCAGGCCAATAAGCCTGCTCATTTATGTGACATATGTCTTTATGCTTCCCCAGACAATGTGTGTGTGTGTGTGTGTGTGTGTGTGTGTGTGATCATAAAAAGGAAAGAATAGCTGTTGACTAAGATTCTAGGCTAAATATAGGACAGGTACCATTTGATACATGGCACAGGTATCGGAAGACCAGCAGAAGCTGACTTGGGATAACATTTGTGATCAGCGAAGTTCTCACAGAGTAGCAGCTTGCTGTTCCATGTTTTTGCTACCCACCAATTTCAAAGTCATATCTGCCGAATGTGAAAGTCAATACATATTTAGGGAATAGGTGCCCTAAAAATTCAAGCTTCACATATAGCAAGATGTTTCTGCTTTAAGCATTTTAAGAATGAAGCTCTGATCCAGATTCAATGAGGAGCAGTTATTTCCAATAGACACTGAAGCAGAACAAGACATTGCATGCTCTTGAGGTTTTATTTTGATGCCCTTGACATTGCTACTAGCACTCATAAGGATGTTACCCAGCTTAATGGAATACAGGAGCATAGATGTGTCATATCAATGTGCCATCTTTTGCAGCTTCACTTTATAAAACTATATTAACACCTTTTCCACTCTCCACATGCCTCCCACCCACTTGCTGTTTGGCAGCCAATATCTCACATGTAACATTGACAGCTAAGCAAGAATTTAAATACAAGCCCTTGGAAAATGAAATTAAAGAAGACTGTGTAAATGCCAAGCACTGAGAACATATACCTGTTTCCTACACGTGATGGGCTTCCAAGCCTGACAGAAGCACAAGGAACAGTTTGATGTACCTCTAAAAGGTTTTAAAGAGATGTATTTGGATCATATTTCTCTTGAGAAAATTTAGCAACAATATAATGCTTTTATTAGAAGCCTTTGTAGTAAATACTTTTTAGCCAGATTTAGTTCTCTAAAAAGCTTTCTATTTCCAACTTGTGGCAAAATGAATATTTCATGATTTTTGTTATCTTTGCACATCCTCAGTGCAGACCAGGTAGAAATTCTTCCTGGTTGTTGCTCTCCGTGGAGGCATCTCTTTCCCTTGCCTCCTGGCCTCCTTCAAAGAACACACAGGCATGTTCAAGCACAGTTTCCACAAGAACCTTGTATAAGGATGAGTGAGATTAGACAGGCCCCTCTCTTGCCACAAAGGTCCTTTGTTTGAAGGTGATAAAGGTGCAGTTTTGTCATTTTTACTATAGTCTTGCTTTTCAGATCCTATATCTGCTGGAGTTTACAACACGCTAGGAATTAGGGGAAAGCCTTTTCCAGAACTGAGAGCAGAAATTCAAGCTCTAAACTTTGTTTGCAGGTTCTTGCATTTCCAATGGAATGTTGTCAGTGGAAAGACACTGTGCGTGTGAGGTAAACTGGATATAGTTTATACTAATATTATAATACAGCTATATACAAAAGTAGGTGCCTTTGATTATACTTATTTATCATTGTGTTCTTAGAAGGAAAACCAAGCAAGTGAGCTTCTGCATATTCTATAGTAATATTTTATTACACATGATTGATATTTTTGTGGTGAGGAAGTGGAATCCCCCTGATTGATAGATGTTACAGGTGGTAGCTGGTTATATTTTCCCTCTAAAGGTTTAGAGTTTTAGAAAAGTCTGACTTGTTCCATTTATCCCTGAGAAGATTTTTTTTGTGGATTTTATATATAGTTGAGGTATATAAGCATTAACTATAGGTTTGAGATTTAAAATACTTATTGCAAGATAGAGTCATTATATTATGAGGTTGAGCTCACTGAATAAGTTGAGTTTTGTAAGTTAATTATATTTTAGCTGTTTGTCTCTGGTAATCTGAGTGTGGCTGCATTGCATTTGTGTGAGCGAATACAACGTGATGATAAAGCTTCAGTTAAGCAGGAAGCTGTGTAAACTAACTTAACGATGCTAAAATGAAAGTCTTTTTCTGAGGTATCTCATATCCCTTAGGGCCCTTTCTAGGCAAGTAGTTGCCAAGGCATTCATTATACAATGCTATGCGGCCATCATTCTGGGATGCTTAAGACTACTAGAATCCTCAAGCCTGGAGGGATCCTTGGGCAGATTTCCTTCCCAGTTGTCTATATGACTTTAGTACACTCATGGGAAGTCCATATGCTTTTTTCTGTCTGATATATAGTATCTTGTTTGCATAATATACACTTCACTGTCATCTAATTGCTATTAAAGATGATTTACTTTGAAGGAATAAAGAGAAAACTATTGCAATTCTGTTCTTTCATGTCCATACAATGAATCGCTGAACATTTTGGAAGCAGCGCCAAGTGTGTAACAGGCATGATGTGTGTGGAAATGTTGGGTTGTGACCTGTGATTAAAAAAAAAACCACCAATTTGAATTGTGTAGTTTGGCTTCTGTTTGCTTTGAAATATGTGTAATTGTGGTTGATGATTAATTTGTAAGACTATACTAACTTTGGGAGTGTAATGATTTTGAAAAAAACATTAAATGATTTTTCAAATGAAGGGGCTTATGGAAGGATACAATGTTATTAATATAATTTGGTGTTTGTTATGCAAATTGTTAATACCAGCTATTAAAATGTATTTTAGTAGAAATGTTTTAATTCATGTTTTTTTCCTCTACACTGTGAATCCTTAAGCCTTGGTGGACCAGAGAAACATTGTGCTGTCCAAAGGACTAACCTATGCAAATGAGTTCATATTTTATTGGATGTCACAGTAAATGTGTGATAAGACATTATTTCTCCTGCATTCTGTATAACAACATTGAAATAGTACATGGAACCCGGCCTCCCACACATTACACTGTACTCGCAATCCCTTCAAGACAGATTGGTATCTATTGGAGCTACTGAACTATGCTAGGAGGGGGATGACAGGCAGGCATGTTGGCTGTGGCATTCATGTGGTCCATGCAAGTGTTCCTCATGATAGAACCGTGTTCTCACATATTCTCTCTTCAGGGTCTTACTATTCTATGTCTTCTATCTGTATTGTAAAGCATTATGATGTGTTCATTTCCTATGGACACATTTGGTTTGCTTAAATAAATGCAGGATATAACAAAGTGGTTCTACTTCTTGGGTGTCAACATGGTTTCTTGGTGTAGGCGATGCACCCTAGGTTCCTCAGAACAACTAACAGCCAGTCACATCAAGGATATATGAGGGAATTAGTGTGTTTATATAGAGAAGTTTCTTACGATGTATTTTCCTCCTTTAAACAAACATAATTTTAAACGATAACAATATACTTTTAAAAATCCATGATCTTTCTGATTTTATACCAATAATGCATCCTTGTAGCTAGCTTCTCTCAAGATTAAATGCTTCGTATGGCCTCACTGATACAATTCTAGTCTTCTAACATTTGTAGGATGAAAGAAGCATTCTGGAACAGAAAACTGCACAAATTGAGTACATGAAATGGGAAGATACTCTGATTTCTCAGCTAAGAATGGCTCATTTATCATCGATCATAATTCCTTCTTTTTCCCTTAGTGTTCTCATAATTGAAAAAGTAAGCTCCTATTTTCTCCCTCATCTGTATTTCAGTAGATTGTATCTTAGCTTTATTGTTTTATGTTATAGAAGTCTCTTTGGTTCACAATCCTTCTTAACTGTAAACTGATAAACCTTGTAGACAACAATATCCTTCATTCACACCAGCTAAGAAGCTTTGCAAATGCCATTTGCTCACAGGGGAAATACTGCTACAGAGTCTTGAATTTTGTTTTTTATATTCCTAAAGTACAAACTGAATATTTTGTAGTATTATAGTCAAACACACTCATCCTATTTGAAGTTATAAAATAAATAACAGTTAATTTGTTACTTGAAGAATGTAGTATCCTTTCCTTCCTCCAACACACTTTTTTCATTCATGATTATAAATTTGCTCTTTGAAATCTGGCCCACAGAGGAAATGAATAACTTGAGAAGGCATTATCTGTCCTATAATAATTTAGGTTTTAGATGTAGTGTACTTACAATTTTAAAATTTATGAAGTTAAATTTATTGGTAAGTGAAACTTGGTTGACTACTCCATGCCTACTAAAACAAGTTTCTCCGAAAATATTCACAGATAATACACTGAATAATAGATAAAAGGAAATTTTTGTTCTTTTCTTCCTGTACTCTGCTTCTCCTACACAGAGGTATTGAATTAGAGTTTTGTGATGGCAGAAAACTGGATATGGTCCAAGGGTGAACTTCAACTTTTTTTCTGTAGTTCTAAGCAAAATTCTTTGGCCTTTGTCTATTGTGTTTGTGTTTGTGAGCAGTAAAAAAAATTCTGATGAAAAGAGGAAAAAATGGACCTAAAGGGTGAAAAGTTAATATCAGAACAAAGGGCCCAGTTGCTGACTTGGGGCTCAGACACTGGCATTTTGATCTCTGCAGCTTTTCTTTATTATTTGAGTAGCAAACATAAAAGAGAATAACAGCCTAAAGTAGAGAAACAAGATGAATCTGAACCTCTGTTACTGCACTTCAGGAAAAGGGCACATTTTTGCACCTCTACTTTAGTGTTTAAAAAGTTTCTAAATTAAAAATATGGTATGTTTTGCCTGCAGGTATAGAAGTGTACACATGTCATGCAAAGCACCTAGAGGCCAGAACAGGATGTAGGATCCCCTCAAGCTGAAATTATAGATGGTCACTAGCCACTATGTAGGTGCTAGTAACCTTACAAGAGCAGTCAGTGCTCTTAACTGCTCAGCCATCATTCCAGCCCCTAACTTTACTTTTGATGTAGAAACTTTGAATGATTAGGTTCTGATTCTTCACCCAGTCACACTTCTTGGATTTTCATAAGGCAATGGATGTCCAAGGATACATGTTTGATATTGGTCCGTGTTCTGTGAAGATCAGGACTTCATGGCCCACATGCTGTCATGTCTCTGGTCACAGATGACTAGATCAAGGTGACCCATGAGGGGGTGCATTCCAGGGGCTGCTATCATCGTAGACATTTAGGTAAGCAAGTCTCCACATCTATTCACTCCTTGTCACAAACTATGAACTCATATTTTCCTGTCTGACAGATGGAATGACAGGATAATTCATCTTGACAAGGACCAAGTTCAATGAATGATAGAAAGATGCACACAGTGCTCCCCTAAATGAAATGTCAAATAGCAAATTCGTGTGTTTGGTTTTGTTTGTTTGAGACAGGTTTCACTATCCAGCCCAGGCTGGCCCAGAACTCACTTTGGAGCCCAGGTTGTCTTTGAATTCATCATCTTCCTGTCTCTAATTCTGAAGCACTGGGATAAGAGGTCATGTGTCACCACACCCTGGGAGGCAGAGGCAGGCAGATCTTTGTGAGTTCAAGGCCAGCCTGGTCTACAGAGTGAGTTCCAGGACAGCTGGGGCTACAGGGAGACCCCGTCTCGAAAAGACCAAAAGAAAAAAAAAGAAAAGCAAATCACCTCAGTTAGTTGTCAGAATGTGTTTTCCTAAGCTGTGTGAAAGGTGTCAATAATTAATATCAAATGAATTTAACTTCACTAGTAGGTATATACTAGGACAAAAGTTTAGAGACTGTTCTCATTGATTTATATTTACTTGTTCTGTTTCGTTTTTCATTGAATTTGTTCTTTAACAATTTTATGCATGCATATAGTGAATGTTGTTTACTCTCCCCCTCCACCCCCTCAATGCCCTCCCACCTCTCATTCAGCCTCTCCTACAGCTCTTTCTCCCACAGTCATACCTCTTTGCTTCAGCTTGGAACTGTACGTGAAAGCCTTGTGGCTTACTGTTTGGTACACAACAATAGCTCCACAGGGAAGAGTAGGGTTCATGAGGCCTCTCCATCTGATTGGCTGCTGACAGGTCTGGTTTTGTGCTGGCCCAGTGCAGGCCATGGCAGCTGCTATGGGCTTATGTCTGTGGGGGCTGAGTCATCCCCTGAAGCTATTTCCCATCTCTCCCTGTCTTCTGACTATCACATTTTTTTCCCATGTTCTCTTCCACCATGCTGCCTGAGATTTAGGGGGGCAGGATGGTCTAAATATTCTGTTTAGGGCATTTATACCATAATACATTCCTAGCATCTAAGCATCCTAAGCATCTTGAGCAGCCATAAGTCTCTGCATTTGCCAGTGTTCACTGAGAAGAAAAGCTTCTCTACGGATGGAAGTAACATTTATCTATTGGTATAAATATATTTAGACCTCAGTTTGGCACCATGTCAATGTAGTTAAATAGCAGTCGTGAGGTCTCCTTTAGAGACTACTACAACGCCCCCACCTGAGACGTGGGTTTACAGGGCCAGGCATGTTTACCCCCATAACAGTTATGTCACTGTTTACAAATCAGTGATTTTGAAATGTTTGACAAAGAAGAGAATAGCTAGGTTCACCTTACAGAGTATCATGGGATCTGTTTTTAGAGAATGGAGGAACCTGAACTGTTTGCGGACTTTTATTAAGAGATTATGCTTCTCCACTTACTCAGTGACAGCTCTTGATTAAAGGGTAAGAAGCAGTAACTGTAATGTATTGACAGAGCATTTGCTTATTCAGTGTTCAGTCTATTCAGGGCACACAACAAAGGAACCTTCCCACCAGGCATTCAGGTTGGTAGAAGACTGATATCAAACAGCTAATTATATACTTTTGTGATTAATTGCTTAATTACAGTTTAAGAGATGTAAAAAAAATAGGATTCTAGAGTGCCTTGATTTCTTGGAGCTGGAAAGGGGTGGTGTGGGCTCGGGAGGGAGGACATGGAATATACTGAGCTCTGAGGGCTAAGGGAAGAGCGAACAGTTCAAATCCATCGCAGAACTGCACACCTAGGAAGATTCCGTCACTGCTGGGCACTAGGAGAATACTCCAGCCTTCTCCCCAGTTTTAAATAGCAATGACATATTTTCATATTTAATAAAATTAAACCTTTGATGGAAAGAAGATGGTGCGTGTGTGTGAACTTATGTGTACATACCCTTTCATTATTCTAATTATGACTTCTGTTTGCAAAAGATTCTGCAAGCTGCATCATTAATTACACAAACTAAGCCTCACAGACAGTGCCTACCTCATTCTTTGGATAACTGGTTATTCCATGAGTTCTTCTGTATCACTACTTCCTCTTTGGATGGTTTTGGAAAGTATGTGTTGATTGGAGCTGACAACCATAGATTAACATGCTCTTCTGCCCTGTTTTAGAACCCATAGATTGCCATTTCTAGCTAATACCTGGTATGAGTTAGCTATGTTGCATTAACTGGGCAACACAGGGGAAATTATTCACAAAGCAAGACACCATCAGTGTTTATTTAGGAGGTAATCTTGCTCTGAGGTTCATAATCTTTTTAGTTCTAGCAAGAATGTTGAATATCTGGCTCCTTTAAAAGCCTGATAGTGCACTTCCATATTACACCTTGGGTCATTTCATGTTTGATTCCCTTAATCAATGCCTAGTGAGAATGCCCATTGATATTTGTGAGCATCTCCTGGTTTCATGTACATCTTTTTTTAGAAAGAACTTTTTTTTTTTTGGTCTTTTTGAGACAGGGTCTTCCTGTAGCCCTAGCTGTCCTGGAACTCACTCTGTAGACCAGGCTGGCCTTGAACTCACAAAGATCCACCTGCCTCTGCCTCCAGAGTTCTAGGATTAAAGGCATGCGCCACCATCTGGGTAGAAAGAATTTTTGACTTCCAAGATAGCACCATATATAAAATTATTTATGGATCTCTGCATCTTTGGTACTTAGGTAAAAGTAATTCTAATTTTAAAGAACAGGGACATGCAGTTTCTTTTGTAAAGAAACCACATTCCCATAGGTTCATGTTAATGTGAGTGGGGTTGAAAACCATGCAGGACAAACACATTTTGCGAGACGTCATGTAAAGGCTTCTTCTAAGGGCATCTACATACACAGCTGAGGTTGTGGTTTATTGTGGCTTCTCCTTGTCTGTAGTTGCCCTCCATTGTTCCCTAGAAAGATAGAGTAGGGGTGGCCTCTGTGACAATTTATTTTCCCAAAACAGGAAGAGAAAAAAACATTTGTAGCATAAAATAGTTCATTATATTGTACTAACCTCTTAGTGCTTTTCTAAAACCTCCTGTCAGAAAGACATTAAAACATTTTTCTGTGTGAGCTTCTCGTCTTGTCATGACTAAGATCCTAAGATGGTGGTTTTATACCATATAAGCCTTAAGAATTTGACAGTTCCAATTTCCTGATGTTAACTCAGAGAACAGAAGCATAGATTATGATGATTGAGGTGGACAAGTGGCCTGGCAGGAAGTGTTCCTAGTATCCAAGGTGACCCTGTTAGGTACACGAATGCCACATTGTTGGCAGGGAGGAAGGCAGGAAAGGGAAGAAAGGAGGGAGAAAGGGAGGGAAGAAAGGAAGGTAGGTAGGAAGGAGAAATGGAGGAAGAAGGAAGGAAATAAAGTTGGAAGGAAGGAAGGAAGGAAGGAAGGAAGGAAGGAAGGAAGGAAGGAAGGAAGGAATGGAGGGATGGGTTTTGGGGGTCCAGCAGCTCTGAAACTCAATTACTCTCCTGAATGAAAAACATTAGTTTCAAGTGGAACTAGATCTTTCAACATTTTAGGATCAGAAAGTGGAACCTCTGTTAGTTTTGTAAACTTTCACATCTTCAGATTTGGTGATGTCCACAAAATAATTCAGCCTTCAGTTTTGCTTTTGTTGAGTTATGAAGAACTGAAAAATGTTAAAACTTGAGTTTCTAAGAGTGGACAAGTTAGTTTAATCCCAGCACTCGGGAGCTGGAGGCAGGCCGATCTCTGTGAGTTCAAGGCCAGCCTGGTCTACATAGTGAGTTCCAGGACAGCTGGGGCTATAGGGAGACTCTGTCTCAAAAAAGACCCAAACACCAGCCTGCTCTACAGAGTGAGTTCCAGGCCAGCTGGGGCTACAGGGAGACCCTGCCTCAAAAGGACCACAAAAAAAAGAAAAAAGAAATGAAGTATCTACACTGTATTCTACAGTGATCTGGAAAACAGGTGCAGTCAAAGAAAGCACAACCAAAAGGCCACACTTCTTGTGATTACATTTATGAAATGCGCAGAAGAGGCAAAACTCTANAAAAGAATCCCCCTTTCAACCCTAACATCATGTTACCTTCCCCCTGCAATCCTAATCATCATTATCCTCTTAGAGAACAAATTTACAGTTTATAATCTTCTGATCCTTAAAACTTCTTTAAGTATGATTTCTTGCACATAGTAAGAATTTGTATTTGTAAAAATGATTAATCATGCATAATACCAATTAATGATTACTTTTATGATAGAAACTGACCTGAATAATTAAATTCATTATTATGTTCAACTTATAAACCCAAATGAGAAAACTGATTATGGGTTTAATAGCATATGTATCATATACCTTTTTCTAATGAATTATGCAATTCATTACTCAAAACAGAATGCAGGGCTTACTACTAAAATGTTGTCATTGTAGCTCATGCTTGCTTACAATCATTCTAAACACTGCAGCCATTAAAGAAACGCATATTTTACAAGGATATGCCTTTTTATTTGTGGGTCTTTCTTTTTTTTAGTTTCTGGGTTGGTTTGTCTGAAACTCAGAGAGTTCATTAAAAAAAAATGTGTCTTGTCGCTTTGTTCTTGCGACAAGTCTTAGCATTTCAAGCTTCCACGAAGTCTCTGTGTAGCTCAGATTGTTCGACTCAAATCACACCCATCCTTTCAACTTTCTGAGTGATGATCGTCACAAAGCATTATCCACCATGCTTTGCTCAAAAACGAAGTCTTCTGTCGTGGTCCTAATTGTGAGGATGGTAGAAATAGAAATCCCGTTGTTAAAACACTTTTTGATGCTGTTTTTAACATCAAACAATGTTTATGAAGTTTGTTCCATTTACTGTTTGTTTTTATTTTGACAATTTTCATATCATATATTATATATTGTATCTATATATATGAATTTTCATATATATATCTATATATGAACCTTTTTCCCCAACAAGTCTTCCTCCTACTTTCATGTTCTTTGTTATGTTTGTGAGATGTATCACTGAAATTGGTTTAATTGTAGTTTTTCATGAGCAGGGAAGGAAGTTTTTACTAGATATGGGCAAATATCAGTGGTTACAGCCAGCAACCATTAAACTGCGATAGTCTCTCAGAAGGCTGGTTGGGGCCTCATCGAGCTCCTTTTTTTTTTTTTTCCCCCCCCCATCCCTGAGAAATGTTGACTGGCCATTGGCCTGTTGAGTCCTTGCAGGTAGGAACACAATGGCAGGGAGTTCTTGAGCAAACAGCTCCATCAGTCCAAAAAGACATCTTCCTACTAGCACTCCTCCCATCCTTCCGCTCTAATTTCTTCTGTTCTTCCCATCCACCCTGGTCCTTGAGTCTTTGAAGCAGGTCTTTGATTGTGGGTGCCCAGCATTCTGCCTTTACTTATTCAAGTGGTCTGGTTTTTTCATCTTAGCAAAAATAAAATTCAACAGATTTATATAGTTTTGATTTATGGTCAAAATGAAAATAATTCCTATGTTCTAAATAAAGGTTTCATTAAAAAGTATATAAAGAGAGGTTATACTAAGTTCTGAACAAACGTATATTGCTAAACATGTTCTGCTTACCATCTTTGCTATGGTAATATTCAGCTGCACGTCTCTAACTATCTACTCCATGAATCCATGCAGGAGCTGTCCTGTGAGAACACTGATGCACTGCCATTGATTGGGTGGTCTGACGAAATTTCTTTTTACATTCTTCTTATGTTTTTTTTTTTACTTTGGAAAATGTCTAAAGAATTAAATGGTCAAATGAAAACAGTTTTGTTAAGAGATTCTGGTAAATTTCTGTTTTATTTATAAATATGCATCTATGAGATTAATAAAAAACAATATTAAAGCATAACTGACTGCATGATAACTGATTTTAAATTTATGTTCTTAATTGCTGAGGTTTAGACTAATCTAGAGATAACTTGTAATGCTGCCCCTCACTTCACACCTCACTGAAAATATTTGTTTCAGAAGCTTTGGGCAGGGTGTGCGGTCACATGGGCTTGGGTAGTGTTTGGAGGCTAACCGGACGAATCTCTGTGTCCATGTGCAGCGCCTGTTCTCCCTGGAGCTTACCAGCAGAGTCATTCCCAAGGGTATGGGTACATGCACCAGACCAGTGTGTCATCTATGAGGTCAATGCAGCACTCACCAAATCTAGTAAGTAGTGATTGCAAACATTCCTTCCATTTGGGGGTGTAGCTTGGTGGTAGAGTGCTGGCCCCAGCATGATGAGGCCTGGTTCAAACTCTCAGGGACTGAAAGAAAATTCTTTTTTATTTGGTTTAGACTACACATGGAATACAGTTGAATTGAGTGTAGAACATTTTTGTATTCAGATGAACAATAACATGTTCCTATTTATACAGCTCCTTCAATAGAAGGAGGAGAAATGAAAGAATTATTGCATTTCACAATAAAAATGAGCAAACAAGCCAATATGCCAGTATTTGTATATCTTAATTGTTATTCCATGGCTGGAATTAATGTAGTTATTATCCTCATTCAGGCCTAAGAAGGTACAGATATTTGGTGGTCATATTAAAGAGTTAATTTTCATGTTTACCATAATGACCACATGAAGTCTAATGAACACAGTGCAAATAACAAATAAAATCTTGAATGTTATACGCACAAAGAAATGAATATGTGGTCATGGAAAGATTGTGAGCGTAGGAGCCTGGATGCTCTTGCAGAGGATCATGTTTGTCCTAGCCCCGTTATGGAGCTAACAACTGTCCGTAACCCCAGTTCCAAGCGGATCAGATATGCTCTTTTGACTTCTGTGAGCATTATACCTGATAAGGTATGCACTGACAGGACATGAAGACAATGCATTCAATAAACAAAAATTAAAATATAAATAAAATATTAAAAAAAAGATGATACTATGGCTGACATAGCAGATATGACAGTTACTCTGATCTAACACATATTGTGTTCATGTATTGAAATGCCATACTGTATCCCACAATCTCTATGATTATTGTATGTCAATTAAAACTCTGTTAATAAGAGTATGTCTTTAAATTTCCTTATTGGAAGCTTTGAAAGTACCTAGTCTTCTCTCAGTGTTGAGTTTGGAAGCAGTGCTTGCACTTGGCATCTCCTGCTGAAATTGTTTCTCCCAGCTAGGTCACAGTCCTTGGCCTTTGATGGTCGCCTAGGAGTAGGTGACTCTTTTCAGATGACTACTTGATCTCAAGTCCGTTGCCTGTCAGCAGTTTCCTAGCTTTCAATATTCTTTGCTTTGAGATTTACTGATCATTTGTATTAGTTAAAGTCTTCAGCATTAAAACAAATATCCAAACATCATTTAAAGTTTCCTCATTACAACAGAATTTTCTTTATATGTGCATCAATAATTGGAACATTTATATTGACATTTCTACCACCATGATATGAATGTATAAAATAATGTTCATTTTATGGAATTTTTCTTCACGTGTTTTATATTATTTTCACAGGGGATGACTATAATCTTAGCATTTATTTAGGAAGTTCATTGCGCAGGGGTGCTAGTGACAGAGAGTCAGTGGGATGTGGCCTTGTCTATTATTATATGGGCTTTTATTCTAAGAAAAAGGGAGGCAGGGAAACATTTACTCCATTTGGGGTCATCTGGACATTGGAGTCGGCTTTACTCTTTCAAAGGCTGCTTTTTGACAGGCTCACTGTTATATTCTTCTATTTTTATTTTTATTCTATGTGTTATGAGTGTATTGCGACTCTATCTTGTAAGTGTACCCATGTTGTGCAATGCTGGCAGAGGTCAGACGGGTGGTCAGATCTCCTGGAACGGAGTTACATACAGCCGAGTTGGTTCGCCCCAGGGGTGCTGGGAATGAACCTTGGGTCCTCTGCCAAGAAAAACAAGAACACAAACTGGAGCTCTTAAACCATTGAGCCATTTCTCCAAACCATTTTACTAATCTTATTTTCTAGCTTTTTTTTCTTTCTGGATCCGCCCCTTTAATATAGACCCTTAATAAAACTTTTTTTTGTAGATGAACACACTTGAGATTACTATAATTAGATAGTAGGCTCTGGTTAATAGATTCCCCATGACAGCTGTGCCTGCAAGCATCCCTATTCATTGTTTCATTTGTGGAGACCGAGATTGGAGATTTGTAATTGTGACTAGTTGGAAGTGCTTCAGCTAATTGTCTCTTCCTTTCTCAGAGGACCTACCGAGCCATGTACGATTACAGTGCCCAGGATGAAGATGAGGTTTCCTTCCGAGATGGCGACTACATTGTCAATGTGCAGCCCATTGACGATGGCTGGATGTATGGCACCGTGCAGAGAACGGGGAGAACGGGCATGCTCCCAGCAAATTACATCGAGTTTGTGAATTAATTCTTTCTCCTTGCCCTTGAGCTTCTTTCTGATGTATTTAACAAAAACAAAAACCCAATCTTTTTAAAAGATAGAAGATACTTTTCAGACAACTTGGCAATTTTTTTACAATGACGTATCCTTACTTTGACAATTAGACACACAGGTACCAGAAAGAAAGAATGACTTTTGTGCTGAAAACAGCAGCATTTTCAGTAATTCCTATAAACAAAATCATTAGGTCTGGAGGCCTGGTGCTGCTAATTGTGTTTGTGGTTTCCTTTGATTGGCTTTTGGACCCTTGTGGGAAATGTATTTTTGTAGACTTTAATAGAGATGTTGACTGTCCCCTTAAATGTAATGTGTGTATGAAACTTCTTAGCTGTCACTAGGAATCATCCAAAGCCAATTCTTGTAGCCCAGTAACACAGCCAACAATTTAAAAACTGTTTAGCTTTTGAATCATTGGGTAATTTCCAATTCAAGTGAGAATTGCCTAATATAATAAATGTGAGCAAGGGCAGAATGAGTCTGGTTACAATTATATTGACTGTAGCTTTCGGGACTGAAAAACTTGCTTATTCCCTAGGCTGACTGGGTTCTGTTTGATTCGCATTTGTTCCACGGTGGTGTAGCCTATTTCTGTTTACATTCTGTGGAGCACAGTATACGCTCAGGCCCCTAGAATGTCAAGACCAAGTAACTTCTTCACAGGTACTCTTTAAAGGGCAAAGTTCAATGTCATCTGACTTATTTCCCTATAGACTTTCCCCTGTTGGCATGTCTGTGGGTCAGCGCTTCTGTATCATAGCAGCTGTGTGTTCCCATTCTCCTTATAGACTCAACAGTGTGGGTTCAGCTTCTGTATCATAGCAGCTGTGTATCCATTCTCCTTATAGACGTCAACAGTGTGGGTTCAAGCTTCTGTATCATAGCAGCTGTGTGTCCATTCTCCTTATAGACGTCAACAGTGTGGCTGAACCTCTCCAAGCCCTTTCTTCTAGTTGCCAGCTGATCAGGAAAACACTTTGAAAAGTTGTCCAAGACTTTTCCATCTGTATTGAACTCAGTTGTGAGGGACTCACACCTTAGGAAACACATCTACTCTAGTAAATAGGAAATTTAGATATTTACTGAACAGCTTTCATTCATGCAATGCCACCATTGATTTAATAGTGAAGTAAACTGAACAGCATCCCATGGGAATGAAATGGACTACAGAGTATATGCGGGAAACAAAACAAAACAGTAAGCAGAAGTTAGCTCCACGATGCATATCTGGTCTCCATCTTTGGCAAATGGTGTTCAGGACCCTGGCATGGAACACAAGCCACTAAGGCCTGTTCATGAAATCTTTTCTTTCCATGCTATGGTTTTATTTCCTAAATCACCTTGGGGATGAGACAGAAATGTTACTCGAGATTTTTCAGTACAGGTCCAATAGACAATTCACTAAAAAGGAAATTGGTTTCATGTTTTGAGTGACTGTGCAGGCTTTTTCTAAATTGACAGCATCAAGTACCCAAACCCTGTGCTGGTGCACAGGTCTTAAAATTTCTCCCAGTCTGCAGCCAGGTACCCAGATGTGACTCCACCAGCACTCTGTTTTCTCTGATGGTCCCTTTCCCTGAGACTTGAAGCAGGCTGATGTTCATGTGGGATCTGATTCTTTCATGAAGAAACCAGAAAAAAGGAGAATCACAAGAGTATAACAGAGTGAAGGGGCCTTGGGACAGTTTGCCTTACATGATCTCTTCAAGGAAATTAGTGAGACATCCTGTGAAACATCTTTGAATGACATGTTTACTAGTGAAAAGGCCACAGTTGGTTCATTAACACCTTTGAAGAGTGAGCGCATACTCTTGAAAATCAGTAGTTTCCTTATATTTGAGCTGTATGGAATGACATGGAAATAAAATAATTGAAAGAAATATTCAGTTATAACTAGAGAATTTTCTGGAAGGGATTTTATAGTGACCAGCATACTTGAGGTTCTGTCATTCAGGGGCTTCATCAGGTTAAGCATGGCTGGCCACTTATGTTTTGATGTCTTGCACCCACATCTACCAAGACAAACTGAACATGAGATGAAGTTTGCAAAAAAAAAAAAAAACCTTTGCATTAAAAACCAGGCCAATAAGCCTGCTCATTTATGTGACATATGTCTTTACTGTTCCCCGAAATTGTGTGTGTGTGTGGTGGGTGTGTGTGTGTGTGATCTAAAAAGGAAAGAATAGCTGTTGACAACGGATTCTAGGCTCAAATATAGGACAGGTACCATTTGATACATGGCACAGGTATCGGAAGACCAGCAGAAGCTGACTTGGGATAACATTTGTGATCAGCGAAGTTCTCACAGAGTAGCAGCTTGCTGTTCCATGTTTTTGCTACCCACCAATTTCAAAGTCATATCTGCCGAATGTGAAAGTCAATACATATTTAGGGAATAGGTGCCCTAAAAATTCAAGCTTCACATATAGCAAGATGTTTCTGCTTTAAGCATTTTAAGAATGAAGCTCTGATCCAGATTCAATGAGGAGCAGTTATTTCCAATAGACACTGAAGCAGAACAAGACATTGCATGCTCTTGAGGTTTTATTTTGATGCCCTTGACATTGCTACTAGCACTCATAAGGATGTTACCCAGCTTAATGGAATACAGGAGCATAGATGTGTCATATCAATGTGCCATCTTTTGCAGCTTCACTTATATAAATATATTAACACCTTTTCCACCTCTCCATGCCCTCCACCCCCTTGCTGTTTTGGCAGCCAATATCTCACATGTAACATTGACAGCTAAGCAAGAATTTAAATACAAGCCCTTGGAAAATGAAATTAAAGAAGACTGTGTAAATGCCAAGCACTGAGAACATATACCTGTTTCCTACACGTGATGGGCTTCCAAGCCTGACAGAAGCACAAGGAACAAGTTTGATGTACCTCTAAAAGGTTTTAAAGAGATGTAGTTTGGATGCATATTTCTCTGAGAAAATTTAGCAACAATATAATGCTTTTATTAGAGCCTTTGTAGTAAATACTTTTTAGCCAGATTTGTTCTCTAAAAAGCTTTCTATTTCCAAACTTGTGGCGAAATGAATATTTCATGATTTTGTTATCTTTGCGTCCTCAGTGCAGACCAGGTAGATTCTTCGGTGTTGCTCTCCGTGGAGGCATCTCGTTCCCATGCCTCCTGGCCTCCTTCAAAGAACACACAGGCATGTTCAAGCACAGTTTCCACAAGAACCTTGTATAAGGATGAGTGAGATTAGACAGGCCCCTCTCTTGCCACAAAGGTCCTTTGTTTGAAGGTGATAAAGGTGCAGTTTTGTCATTTTTATATAGTCTTGTTTTCAGATCCTATATCTGTCTGGGTTTACAACACCTAGGAAATTAGGGCTGATAAGCCTTTTCCAGAACTGAGAGCAGAAATGTCAAGCTCTAAACTTTGTTGCATTGCTTCTTGCCTTTCCAATGATTTTGTCAGTGGAAAGACACTGTGCGTGTGAGGTAAAACTGGATATAGTTTATACTAACTATTTAATACGCCTATATACAAAAGTAGGTGCCTTTGATTGTACTTATTTATCATTGTGTTTAGAGGAACCAAGCAGTGAGCTTCTGAATCTATCGTAATATTTTATTTACACATGATTGATATTTTTGTGGTGAGGAAGTGGAATCCCCCTGATTGATAGATGTTACAGGTGGTAGCTGGTTATATTTTCCCTCTAAAGGTTTAGAGTTTTAGAAAAGTCTGACTTGTTCCATTTATCCCTGAGAAGATTTTTTTTGGATTTATATATAGTTTGAGGTATAAAGCATTAACTATAGGTTGAGATTTAAAAATACTTTTTGCAAGATAGAGTCATTTATTATGAGGTTGAGTCACTGAATAAGTTGAGTTTTTTTTGGAAGTTTAATTCTATTTTCAGTGTTGTCTCTTGTAATCTGGAGTGTGGCTGCATTGCATTTGTGTGGCGAATAACGTGATGATAAGCTTCAGTTAGCAGGAGGAAGCTGTTAAACTAATTAACGATGCTAAAATGAAAGTACTTTTTCTGAGGTATCTCATATCCCTTAGGCCCTTTCTAGGCAAAGTAGTTGCCCCAGGCATTCATATTTTAAATGTCTATGAGGCCATCATTCTGGGATGCTTAAGACTACTAGAATCCTCAAGCCTGGAGGGATCCTTGGGCAGATTTCCTTCCCAGTTGTCTATATGACTTTAGTACACTCATGGGAAGTCCATATGCTTTTTTCTGTCTGATATATAGTATCTTGTTTGCATAATATACACTTCACTGTCATCTATGCATTAAATCTGATCTTACTTTGAAGGATAAAGAGAAAACTATTGCAATTCTGTTCTTTCATGTCCATACAATGAATCGCTGAACATTTTGGAAGCAGCGCCAAGTGTGTAACAGGCATGATGTGTGTGGAAATGTTGGGTTGGTGGACCTGTGATTAAAAAAAAACCACCAATTTGAATTGTGTAGTTTGGCTTCTGTTTGCTTTGAAATATGTGTAATTGTGGTTGATGAATTAATTTGTAAGACTATACTAACTTTGGGAGTGTAATGATTTTGAAAAAAACATTAAATGATTTTTAAATGAAGGGGCTTATGGAAGTGTACAATTTATATAATTATAATTTTGGGGTTGGTTATGCAAATGATAATACCGCTATTAAATGTATTTAGTAGAAATGTTTTAATTCATGTTTTTTTCCTCTACACTGTGAATCCTTAAGCCTTGGTGGACCAGAGAAACATTGTGCTGTCCAAAGGACTAACCTATGCAAATGAGTTCATATTTTATTGGATGTCACAGTAAATGTGTGATAAGACATTATTTCTCCTGCATTCTGTATAACAACATTGAAATAGTACATGGAACCCGGCCTCCCACACATTACACTGTACTCGCAATCCCTTCAAGACAGATTGGTATCTATTGGAGCTACTGAACTATGCTAGGAGGGGGATGACAGGCAGGCATGTTGGCTGTGGCATTCATGTGGTCCATGCAAGTGTTCCTCATGATAGAACCGTGTTCTCACATATTCTCTCTTCAGGGTCTACTATTCTATGTCTTCTATCTGTATTGTAAAGCATTATGATGTGTTCATTTCCTATGGACACATTTGGTTTGCTTAAATAAATGCAGGATATAACAAAGTGGTTCTACTTCTGGGTGTCAACATGGTTTCTTTGGATGTAGGCGATGCACCCTAGGTTCCTCAGAACAACTAACAGCCAGTCACATCAAGGATATATGAGGAATTAGTGTGTTTATATAGAGAAGTTTCTTACGATGTATTTTCTCCTCCTTAAAAAAACCATAATTTTAAACGATAACAATAACTTTTAAAAATCCATGATCTTTCTGATTTTATACCAATAATGCATCCTTGTAGCTAGCTTCTCTCAAGATTAAATGCTTCGTATGGCCTCACTGATACAATTCTAGTCTTCTAACATTTGTAGGATGAAAGAAGCATTCTGGAACAGAAAACTGCACAAATTGAGTACATGAAATGGGAAGATACTCTGATTTCTCAGCTAAGAATGGCTCATTTATCATCGATCATAATTCCTTCTTTTTCCCTTAGTGTTCTCATAATTGAAAAAGTAAGCTCCTATTTTCTCCCTCATCTGTATTTCAGTAGATTGTATCTTAGCTTTATTGTTTTATGTTATAGAAGTCTCTTTGGTTCACAATCCTTCTTAACTGTAAACTGATAAACCTTGTAGACAACAATATCCTTCATTCACACCAGCTAAGAAGCTTTGCAAATGCCATTTGCTCACAGGGGAAATACTGCTACAGAGTCTTGAATTTTGTTTTTTATATTCCTAAAGTACAAACTGAATATTTTGTAGTATTATAGTCAAACACACTCATCCTATTTGAAGTTTATAAATAAATAACAGTTAATTTGTTACTTGAAAATGTAGTATCCTTTCCTTCCTCCAACACACTTTTTTCATTCATGATCTATAAATTTGCTCTTTGAAATCTGGCCCACAGAGGAAATGAATAACTTGAGAAGGCATTATCTGTCCTATAATAATTTAGGTTTTAGATGTAGTGTACTTACAATTTTAAAATTTATGAAGTTAAATTTATTGGTAAGTGAAACTTGGTTGACTACTCCATGCCTACTAAAACAAGTTTCTCGAAAATATTCACAGATAATTAACTGGATAAATAGATAAAGGGAAATTTTTGTTTTTTTCCTTATGCTTACTCCTCCCCAGAGGTATTGATTAGAGTTTTGTGATGGCAGAAAACGGTATGTCCAAGGGTGACTTCAACTTTTTTTCGTAGTTCTAAGCAAAATTCCTTTGGCCTTTGTCTATGGTTGGTTTGTGGAGCGTAGTAAAAAAAATTTTCTGATGAAAAAGAGGAAAAAATGGACCTAAAGGGGAAGTGAAAAGTTAATATCAGAACAAAGGGCCCAGTTGCTGACTTGGGGCTCAGACACTGGCATTTTGATCTCTGCAGCTTTTCTTTATTATTTGAGTAGCAAACATAAAAGAGAATAACAGCCTAAAGTAGAGAAACAAGATGAATCTGAACCTCTGTTACTGCACTTCAGGAAAAGGGCACATTTTTGCACCTCTACTTTAGTGTTTAAAAAGTTTCTAAATTAAAAATATGGTATGTTTGTGCCTGCAGGTATAGAGAGTGTACACAATGTCATGCAAAGGACCTAGAGGCCAGAACAGGATGTAGGATCCCCTCAAGCTGAAATTATAGATGGTCACTAGCCACTATGTAGGTGCTAGTAACCTTACAAGAGCAGTCAGTGCTCTTAAATGCTCGCCATCATTCCAGCCCTAACTTTACTTTTGATGTAGAAACTTTGAATGATTAGGTTCTGATTCTTCACCCCGTCACACTTCTTTGGATTTTCATAAGGCAATGGATGTCCAAGGATACATGTTTGATATTGGTCCGTGTTCTGTGAGATCAGGACTTCATGGCCCACATGCTGTCATGTCTCCGGTCACAGATGACCTAGATCAAGGTGACCCATGAGGGGGTGGCATTCCAGGGGCTGTCTATCATCGTTGCATTTAGGTAAGCAAGTCTCCACATCTATTCACTCCTTGTCACAAACTATGAACTCATATTTTCCTGTCTGACAGATGGAATGACAGGATAATTCATCTTGACAAGGACCAAGTTCAATGAATGATAGAAAGATGCACACAGTGCTCCCCTAAATGAAATGTCAAATAGCAAATTCGTTGTGTTGGTTTGTTTGTTTGAGACAGTTGTCACTATCCAGCCCAGGCTGGCCCAGAACTCACTTTGGAGCCCAGGTTGTCTTTGAAATTCATCATCTTCCTGTCTCTAATTCTGAAGACTGGGATAAGAGGTCATGTGTCACCACACCCTGGGAGGCAGAGGCAGGCAGATCTTTGTGAGTTCAAGGCCAGCCTGGTCTACAGAGTGAGTCCAGGGCCACTGGGGCTACAGGGAGACCCCAGTCTCGAAAAGACCAAAGAAAAAAAAAGAAAAGCAAAATCACTCAGTAGTGTCAGAATGTGTTTTCCTAAGCTGTGTGAAAGGTGTCAATAATTAATATCAATGAATTTAACTTCACTAGTAGGTATATACTAGGACAAAAGTTTAGAGACTGTTCTCATGATTTAATTACTTGTTCTGTTCGTTTTTCATTGAATTTGTTCTTTAACAAAATTTTTGCATGCAATAGTGAATTTGTTTACTCTCCCCCTCCACCCCCTCAATGCCCTCCCACCTCTCATTCAGCCTCTCCTACAGCTCTTTCTCCCACAGTCATACCTCTTTGCTTCAGCTTGGAACTGTACGTGAAAGCCTTGTGGCTTACTGTTTGGTACACAACAATAGCTCCACAGGGAAGAGTAGGGTTCATGAGGCCTCTCCATCTGATTGGCTGCTGACAGGTCTGGTTTTGTGCTGGCCCAGTGCAGGCCCATGGCAGCTGCTATGGGCTTATGTCTTGTGGGGGCTGAGTCATCCCCTGAAGCTATTCCCATCTCTCCCTGTCTTCTGACTATCACATTTTTTTCCCATGTTCTCTTCCACCATGCTGCCTGAGATTTAGGGGGGCAGGATGGTCTAAATATTCTGTTTAGGGCATTTATACCATAATACATTCCTAGCATCTAGCTCCTAAGCATCTTGAGCAGCCATAAGTCTCTGCATTTGCCAGTGTTCACTGAGAAGAAAAGCTTCTCTACGGATGGAAGTAACATTTATCTATTGGTATAAATATATTTAGACCTCAGTTTGGCACCATGTCAATTTAGTTAAAAGCAGTGTGAGGTCTCCTTTAGAGACTACTACAACGCCCCCACCTGAGACGTGGGTTTACAGGGCCAGGCATGTTTACCCCCATAACAGTTATGTCACTGTTTACAAATCAGTGATTTTGAAATGTTTGACAAAGAAGAGAATAGCTAGGTTCACCTTACAGAGTATCATGGGATCTGTTTTTAGAGAATGGAGGAACCTGAACTGTTTGCGGACTTTTATTAAGAGATTATGCTTCTCCACTTACTCAGTGACAGCTCTTGATTAAAGGGTAAGAAGCAGTAACTGTAATGTATTGACAGAGCATTTGCTTATTCAGTGTTCAGTCTATTCAGGGCACACAACAAAGGAACCTTCCCACCAGGCATTCAGGTTGGTAGAAGACTGATATCAAACAGCTAATTATATACTTTTGTGATTAATTGCTTAATTACAGTTTAAGAGATGTAAAAAAAATAGGATTCTAGAGTGCCTTGATTTCTTGGAGCTGGAAAGGGGGTGAGGACTGGGAGACAGTATACGAGCTCTGGAGGGCTAAGGGTAAGAGCGAAGCAGTGGGTCAAGATCCAATCCGCAGAACTGCACACCTAGGAAGATTCCGTCACTGCTGGCACTAGGAGAAATACCCAGCCTTCTCCCCAGTTTAAATAGCAATGACATATTTTCATATTTAATAAAATAAAACCTTTGATGGAAAGAAGATGGTGCGTGTGTGTGAACTTATGTGTACATAACCCTTTCATTATTCAATTATGACTTCTGTTGCAAAAGATTCTGCAGCTGCATCTTAATTACACAAACAATAAGCCTCAACGACAGTGCCTACCTCATTCTTTGGATAACTGGTTATTCCATGAGTTCTTCTGTATCACTACTTCCTCTTTGGATGGTTTTGGAAAGTATGTGTTGATTGGAGCTGACAACCATAGATTAACATGCTCTTCTGCCCTGTTTTAGAACCCATAGATTGCCATTTCTAGCTAATACCTGGTATGAGTTAGCTATGTTGCATTAACTGGGCAACACAGGGGAAATTATTCACAAAGCAAGACACCATCAGTGTTTATTTAGGAGGTAATCTTGCTCTGAGGTTCATAATCTTTTTAGTTCTAGCAAGAATGTTGAATATCTGGCTCCTTTAAAAGCCTGATAGTGCACTTCCATATTACACCTTGGGTCATTTCATGTTTGATTCCCTTAATCAATGCCTAGTGAGAATGCCCATTGATATTTGTGAGCATCTCCTGGTTTTCATGTACATCTTTTTTTAGAAAGAACTTTTTTTTTTTTGGTTTTTTGAGACAGGTCTTCCTGTAGCCCTAGCTGTCCTGGAACTCACTCTGTGACAGGCTGGCCTTGAACTCAAAAGTCCACCTGCTCTCTCCTCCCGATTCTAGGATTATAAGGCATGCGCCACCATCTGGGTAGAAAGAATTTTTGACTTCCAAGATAGCACCATATATAAAATTATTTATGGATCTCTGCATCTTTGGTACTTAGGTAAAAGTAATTCTAATTTTAAAGAACAGGGACATGCAGTTTCTTTTGTAAAGAAACCACATTCCCATAGGTTCATGTTAATGTGAGTGGGGTTGAAAACCATGCAGGACAAACACATTTTGCGAGACGTCATGTAAAGGCTTCTTCTAAGGGCATCTACATACACAGCTGAGGTTGTGGTTTATTGTGGCTTCTCCTTGTCTGTAGTTGCCCTCCATTGTTCCCTAGAAAGAAGAGTAGGGGTGGCCTCTGTGGACAATTTATTTCCCAAAACAGGAAGAGAAAAACATGTAATAGATAAATAGTTCATTATATTGTACTAACTCTTAGTGCTTTTCTAAAACCTCCTGTCAGAAGACATTAAAACATTTTTCTGTGTGAGCTTCTCGTCTTGTCATGACTAAGATCCTAAGATGGTGGTTTTATACCATATAAGCCTTAAGAATTTGACAGTTCCAATTTCCTGATGTTAACTCAGAGAACAGAAGCATAGATTATGATGATTGAGGTGGACAAGTGGCCTGGCAGGAAGTGTTCCTAGTATCCAAGGTGACCCTGTTAGGTACACGAATGCCCCATTTGTTGGCAGGGAGGAAGGCAGGAAAGGGAAGAAAGGAGGGAAAAGGGAGGAAGAAAGGAAGGTAGGTAGGAAGGAGAAATGGGAGGAAGAAGGAAGGAAATAAAGTTGGAAGGAAGGAAGGAAGGAAGGAAGGAAGGAAGGAAGGAAGGAGGACAGGAAGGAATGGAGGGATGGGTTTTGGGTCCAGCAGCTCTGAAACTCAATTACTCTCCTGAATGAAAAACATTAGTTTCAAGTGGAACTAGATCTTTCAACATTTTAGGATCAGAAAGTGGAACCTCTGTTAGTTTTGTAAACTTTCACATCTTCAGATTTGGTGATGTCCACAAAATAATTCAGCCTTCAGTTTTGCTTTTGTTGAGTTATGAAGAACTGAAAAATGTTAAAACTTGAGTTTCTAAGAGTGGACAAGTAGTTTAATCCCAGCACTCGGGGGCAGGAGGCCGATCTCTGGGTTCAAGGCAGCCTGGTCTACATAGTGAGTTCCAGGACAGCTGGGGCTATAGGGAGACTCTGTCTCAAAAAGACCCAAACACCAGCCTGCTCTACAGAGTGAGTTCCAGGCCAGCTGGGGCTACAGGGAGACCCTGCCAAAAAACCACAAAAAAAAAAAAAAAAAAAAAAAAAAAAAAAAAAAAGAGGGCCGGGCGTGGTGGTGCACACCTTTAATCCTAGTATTTGGGAGGCAGAGGCAGGCGGATCTCTGTGAGTTCAAGCCAACTGACCTACAGGGAGGCCTGCCTCAAAAAGACCACAAAAAAAAAAAAAAAAAAAAAAAAAAAAAAAGAAACAAAAGAGAGAGTGCACAAATTAGGATACAGCCCCTGACTCTGGGATTCAGTGAGGCCTCTGGTATTACTGATTTTTACTACTTACACCTGAAGAAGTTATGGGAGTCTGCACAGAGCTGTGCTGAGAATACTCTGTATTTGAGGTTCCTCACACTCCCCTGTGAGTCCGTGCTAAGAAGCCTTACACATCCACAGATCTGCAGGTGACCAGGAACCCTGTCCAGCCCCCACCTGCAGGGAGATAAGAAGATACAGGCTGGAGAAGACTGGTGACTTTGTTATAGGCAAATGATGCTTACTTTGAAAGGCGGATAAAACCCAGCCTCTGCCCTGCTTCACCAGAGAGGAGAGAATGGGCCCTTCAGTCGCCCTTCTTGCCCCTTGAAGCACTTTGCAGTGGCACAGCTGTCATCTCTGAGGGGAGAGATCCTGGGGGTCGCCTGCCTTGGACCAGCTGAATCATAGCAAAGATACTTGGAAGCAGAAGCCTTGATGGTGTCCAGACAGTCAGCATAGTTAGCAAGTCAGGGTCTCATTTCCTTGGAGATTGTGCAACTCTCAAGTTGAAATTAAACAACAAGGGCTTCCAGATACTGACAGGAAGTTGGAGTATTTTTCTTGTTCCCTGTGTCCAGCCCTTTTGATACCATAGAGGGGTTCTCATGATACAGAAAGAATGAAACAGACCTAGCCAAGTATCATGGGCGTACAGACAAAGCTGTAATTGGCAGGAGGAGTTAGAGTTGGGCTGATGGAAAGAGGGCCCAGGCAGCTCCCACTTTTACTGTTGGGCTGAGGTAGGCTGATGTTTGGGAGTTTTCCATTGGGTGTAGGCATGTTTTCTTGTCTACCACTGCCCTTGCTTTAGATTCTCAGGCTAATGGGTCAAACTAAGAACAGCTGAACTTCTGCTGCCGACACCATTATGTTGCACAAACATCCCAGCTTTCTGGTTTGATCTGACTCTTCTGATAAGCGTGTGGAATGTTAGGTGCTTGAACTGAGCAAGCCCAGGATAAGAGAGGAGAAACACATACCAGCTCAGTAGGCTTCAGGCCAAGTTCACCCTGCTTTATGATGTTGGATAAAACATTTAAAAAACAATCAACAGCTACACAGAGAGTTTAGTAGAGTGTGACCCAAAGTTAAGCATCAACAGGCACAAACACAACATGAAGACAGAGACGGCCTCCCTCTTCCTATTTTAGTTACCCACCAGGCTTCAGAAGCTAGGGTTTTCAGCAAAAGTAAGCTTCAAGTTTCCACAGAATAACTGAGGCAATTGCTATATAACGTCAGGTCTGGGCTGTTCTCTACAGCAAAGCTTGTGGGAAGCCAGTGAATTGTTCAGCAGTGGAACCCCCAAATGAATGAGGTTTTAGGTTCACTAACCAAGAGAAGCTACAAAGTCTAGTTTTTTGTTTCCCTCAGAGAGAGAGAGTCGTTATGAAGGATTGTGGTTCCTCCTGGACATCTGAGTCGATGGAGGTCATTTCATCCCCTAAGGTATTTTTTTCTTCAAAACACTTTGTTCTTCCCAAAAGAGTTCAATAGAGCAGACTACGCTGCCTTTGGGTAGAAGATCACGCCCTTGTTCTTTGTGTAGTTACACCACCTTGAAGCTTCAGATCCCCTGACTTTTAATTTCGTGTTAACAAGCATCTCTTTTTTTTTTATTTTTTTTATTTTTTAAACATTTTTATTGAAGTTTTATCCAATTCATACAACATTTCTCAGTCCAATTTAGACTTATTCTTGTTCCATGCCCCCAACCCCACCCGAGTTTATGCATAGGAAGAGGGTGTGTATTCATACTTTACAGTAATATAAAATTAAAGGGGAAAACGTGAATTCCTAAGCATGTTTTGGAATTAACAGTTTACATTCGGAAGTCAATTTCTTATTTGTTATGGGCCTGTTTAAGTTGTTGATCTTTTCTTGGCTTAATTTTGGTGGTGTCTGTGGCTTTAGAAATTCATCTATTTCTTGTATGTTTTCTAATTTAATGGAGTATAGATTTTTTAAAGTTTTCCCTTACACTATTCTGTATGTTTTGGCATCTGTTGTTCTGTTTCTCTTTTCGTCTCCGATTCTGTTCATATATGTTTGGTGGATCCACAGGTGGATCTCTGTGAGTTTAAGGCCAGCCTGGTCTACAGAGTGAGTTCCAGGCCAGCTGGAGCTATAGGGAGACCCAGCCTCCAAAAGAAGATGTTTCTTAGCCATCTTTATTTCCTCACTTGTGAAGTCTCTGTTCAGCTCTTTACTCCATCTCTTGAGTGGGTCATTTGTTTTCTATGTCTTTGTTTTTTGAGTAGTTTATATATTCTGGATGTTAATGCTGTCAGATATATCACTGGTGAAGGTTTCCTCCCACTCTGTGGGTTTTCTCTTCACTGTATTGATTGCTTCTTTCACTGTACAGAAGCTTTTGAGTTCAACGAGATCCCACTTGTCAATTGTTGACCTTATTTCCTGCACAGCTAGTGTTTGATTGAGAAAGTATTTTCCTACGCCTATGTCTTGCAGGTTGCCTCCAACGTTTTCTTGTATCACCTTCAGAGTTTTGGGTTTCACATTGAGGTCTTTGATCCATTTGGAGTTGATTTTTGTACATGGTGAGAGGTAGGGACTTAATTTTATTCTTCTACAAATGGTGATCCAGTTTTGCCAGCACCATTTGCTGAAGATGCTATCTTTCCTCCATTGAGTCTTCTTGGCCCCTTTGTCAAATATGAGGTGGCTGAAATTGTATGTGCTCAAGTTTGGATCTTCAATTTTGTTCCATTTAACAAGCATCTCTTTAACACCTCATGTATACTCCACACCTGAAGTCCAAGTGTCTACTCCTGGAGGGATATGGTAGACCTGAAGGCCATAGCAATCAGTTACTCCCTTCCCAACTGTGTGGGCAGTTTTTGTTCTTTCTTTACTGTCCTTCCAGAATATCCCTTCTGTTTTTTCAAAGAAAGTTTTAGTTCTTGACTTCTACCAAGATTTGATCTTTACACATTGCTTACAAGAATCTGATTATGACACTATGCCCCCACCAATTTTAAAAATATGATAAAATATATCAATCCATCATCATCACTATAGGACATTTGGAAGGGTAGATAGAAGCAAAAGATTACTTATAAACCTATGGTCAGAAATTGTGCATGTACTACCTTTAATCCCACAACTCAGGAGGCAGAGGCAGGCTGCCTCATGGACATTGAGGCCAGCCTGGGCTACATAGTGAGTTCCAGGCCAGCCTGGGCTACATAGGAGACCCAGACTAAAAGAAAAAGAAATTTTGCATGCTGACACATATCTTTCCAGATATTTGTCATGTATATGCATATTTTGTAACAATGTTTATTTTTTTTAATTATTTATTCATTTTCTTATGTGTATGAATGTACTGTCTGCATGTAGGTTTGTGCACCTGTGTCGTGCAGTGCCGCAGAAGTCAGAAGAGGGTGTCAGATTCCCCTGGAACTGGAGTTAAAGATGGTTCTCAGCCACCATGTGGGTGCTGGGGATAGAACCCAGGTCCTCTGCAAGAGCAGTTGGCGCTCTCGACCACTAGGCCATCTCTGTAGCCCAACAATGTTTATTTTAAAGACAGCTGTATTGTACTTTTTCTTCCTTTAACATTACATAATGAAAATTTTCTTTATTATCAAAACGCTTCTTAAAAATATTCCATTATATAAATTATTTTACTCTGTTCTTAGATGTTTTGATTGCTTCCCTTTTAAAAATAAGGAGGTGAATATTTTTATGATATTTTTATTATTTAGTTAGGGTCAATTTCTTCAAGTGGTATTTCTTTTAATATTGTTTTGTCACTTGGTGAGATTTCCAAATTAGACCAACAGATACTCTTACGCACTGATTGGTGGTGAGGTTGGTTTTACAGTTCATTTTCTCTCCCTGTGACTTCCTGGGATAGTCAACTGTTGAGTATGAATGATTTTGAAAGGTTTTGATGTGGACGGCTAATTGCTTCTGCAGAAGTCCCTGCAAATATCTTACTACCAATATTTTGGACAAGTTCTCTCTCTCTCTCTCTGTCTCTCTCTCTGCACGTGTTATGTGTTCTTACATATATAAACAGGTTCACATATGGATGGAGGTCAGAAGTCATGGTTGGGTGTCTCCCCCAACAATGCCTACCTTGCTTTCTGAGACAGTTTCTTACTGAACATAAAGCTCAGTCAACTGTCCCAACACTGCTATTACAAGTGTCCACTCCATGGGGCTGGAGAGATGGCCTAGCGGTTAAGAGTGCCGAATGTTCTTGCAGAGGACCCGGGTTCGATCCCCAGCACCCACATGGCGGCTAAGAACCATCTTTAACTTCAGTTCCAGGGGAATCTGACGCCCTCTTCTGACCTCCGCGGCATTGCACGACACGGGTGCACAAACCTATATGCAGACAGTAGATTCATACACATAAATAAAAATAAAATAAAATTTAAAAAACAAAACAAAACAAAAAACAAGTGTCCACTCCACTGCCATGCCCATCCGGCTTTTTATGAGGATGTTCAAGATCAACACAGGCCCTATTGCTTGTGAGGTGAGCACTTAACTGGGTGAGACACCTCCTCTACCCTTAGCAAGCCTTTACTGACATTGAATGACATTGTTTATTATGATTTTCATGAATTATCTTTTTAAAAAATATTTTATTATTTTTATTTTATATGTGTTAATGTATCACCTGCATCTATGTATGTGTGTCCCTGTCATGCAGTGCCTACAAAGGTCAGAAGAGGTTCAGATGTCCCTCCTGGGGAAAGAAAAAGCACCTGCCAGCAGGAGAATTTGTCTCCCAGAGGAGATTTACAACTTGTCAGATCACCTTATGGGATGAGACTGAAGCCCAGACAATGAAGGGTCAATGGTGGACAGGGCCTTTGGGATGGCTCAGATGCCCACATTCCTGACAATTTAGACTTTAATCTCATGGCAGGATCCCCAAGATGGATTAGATTTGAGAAAGGTGTCCCTGGATCTCTTTGTCCCTTTTCCCAATGTGGTCACATTGAATAAGTCTCCTTTTTCTGTTTCTATTAATTTGGCTCTTTTAGTTGGCTTATTGAGGATGAGTAAGTAGCCCAACCTGGCTTGTTGGGGTACAGGCTGTGACTCCTAAGTTCAGTAACAATACCTCTTTAAAGACCTTATTTCCAAATAAATTCACATACTTGAAATAGTGAGACGTAAGGATTCAAAATATGAGTTTTGGAGGGATATCTTTTGACAGGGATTGAAAAAAAAAATCAGTATTTGGTGGCAGCCAGGCATAATCAGACTAGCTTGGAAGAGACCAAGTTCAAAGCGAAGAGTGCCCAAGTGTGCAGGAAAGACATTCGCAAGATGAAGAAACAGCCGAGAGGTGAGGCGACTTACGTCAGGGTCGCACAAGCCATTGATCACAGAGCTAAGACCAGACAGAGGTCAGGACATGGATTTCCACCTCTCTGTTGCTGCTGGACTCAGAACGCTTGGCTGGGCTCCTGTATCTCTCTGAACTCCAATCCTTGCCAGTAAACTTGAGTCAGCATTCCAATACCACCCACGCCAAAGTGCTGCAGCTGAGTTATGTTTTACAGAGAGCTGCTTTTCTGTGCATGCCCCGTGCAACCATGGCTGCTCCCCATGCTGAACTAAGATCCGTTTCGCTTCACCGTAGACGGTAGGCAGCCCTCCACAGCTGCGGTGGCCGTGTTGGGCTGGGGTTCTAGATGCACCAATACAATGTGGAGAGACATCCTCTCCTTGCATCATATCTCCTGCCTTGTCCCAACCCCCAGTGCTTTCCCGGGACCTCCTTTTTCACCCCCATCATACCTGGCTTGAGAGACAGGATATCACACTTTGCCCATATTTTGTTCATTGCATCTTTTTTTTTATTATTTTTTTTTATTTTTTTAATTTCCGTATGTGTATGAATGTATTGTCTGCATGCAAGTCTGTGCACCCGTGACGTGCAACGCCGCGGAGGTCAGAAGAGGGCGTCAGACTCCCCTGGAACTGGAGTTCTCCTGGAATTGGAGTTTCAGACGGCTCTCGGCCGCCATGTGGGTGCTGGGGATCGAACCCGGGTCCTCTGCAAGAGCTGTCGGCGCTCTTAACCGCTAGGCCATCGCTCCAGCCCCTGTTCATTGCATCTTATTCTTACCTCTGGAGTAAGTTCTCACAGAGGCTCTGCTGCCTTAGACTGTGACTACCCAGCTGATTTGCCCTCTTCTGTCACTACTGGGCCATCTCTCCACTCAGTTCTCAGATATAGCAACCAAATGAAGGATGATCTGTGTAGAAGAACATTTCCTGATTTTCCCCAAATGCCATGAATCATTTTCAACTTTTCGCAGGCCGCTGCTGTAGTTTGGATGCTGAACGACCCCCAAAGGCCCAATTCCCCCAGCATGGTGCTATTGGGATACGTTGAAATCTTTTAAAGGTGGCGCTAGTGGATATTCTCCCTGGGGAATGCCCTCAAAACGAATTGTGGGATTCTGGTATCTTCTTCCTTTTATTTCCTGGACATGAGGGAAACCATTTGCTCTGTTAAACTCTCCCCACCACTGTCATCTCTCACCTTGGCCAGAGATAGCCGTACCTTCAGTGGGCCTGCCCAGTCATGGACTGGAAGCTTTAAAATTGGAAGACAACTTTCTTCTCTTTATAAATTAATTATTTCTGGTATTTTGTTATAGTGAAATAAATCAAGTTAACATATCACCCTCATGCAGAGAACTACTACACAGACCTAGAACTTTGTACAAGTTGTATGCTCTTTTTCCAAAATGTTTAGGACCAGAAGTGTTTCAAAATTTTAAACACTTTGGAATTTATGCACGTGTATAATAATATGTTAAGATGGGATCCAAGTTGAAACACAAAAAATTCATCTCTATTTTATATATACCTTCTACGTACAATATAAAGATAGCTTGCAATAATATTTTGGTATACTTGTGTTTTGACTGCAAGCTGTTACGCGAGGTCAGATCTGGAATTACTGACTTATGGCAACTTGTTCACACTCCAAGTTTTAAATTTGGGAGCATTCCAGATTAAGAATACTCAACTTATTGAATTTAATAAGAAATATTACAGCCATGTAATAAAGAAACAGAACCTTCATTTGTGTCAACAATGGTGAGAAATTAATCTTCATTGTTTCAGCTCTAACAAGGTATTACCTGCATGCTGAACAGCTTGGTTTACTGTGAACTGATGGACGATGGCTTTTTAGGGTAGGGAGAGGCTAAGAATAGAGCAAACAAGCTTGAGTTGCAGAGTTATAGTGTAAACATTGACACAGCATCACCCAAGAGCTCTGTGGGGGGTTCCCTAAAGCTGGTAACTGTGTTTCTTCTTCTATTTAGTCAAAGAAGTATGGATTTTAGCTGGCCGTGGTGGTGCATGCCTTTAATCCTAGCACTTGGGAGTCAGAGGCAGGTGGATCTTTGTGAGTTCAAGGCCAGCCTGGCCTACAAAGGGAGTTCCAGGACAGTTGGGGCTACAGGGAGACCCTGTCTCGAAAAGACCAAAAAAAAAAAAAAAAAGAAGGATGGGTTTTAAGCATGATCTTGTATATTCTGCTTATAGAGAATTTAGTAGAGTTCATTGGAGGGGGCTCATACCAGCACACTGTGATGGTTAATCTTGATCACCAGTTGATGAAGTTGAGAGACATTTAGGGGATTTGTAAACCATACTTCTAAGTATGTCTGTGAGAGCATTTCCAGAGATGATTGGCATGGTATTGTGGAACAGCCATGAGGGAGAAAGACCTGTCCTGAATGTAGGCAGCATGGTTCAACAGACTGAGTTGTGGGCTGGAACAAAGTTGAAAAAGCAGAGGACCAGCCAGCACATGTAAGCTTCCTTCTTCCCAACCGAGCATGTCTATTGCTGAGGCCATTGACTGTGCCATCAGACTCTGGCTTCTTCAGTCCTCTAAAGCAGGCTTATCCTAACAATTCTCAGGGGGCCTCTGTGCTTTCAACCTTGGCCTGGGATTGTGTCATTGTTCCTCTTGTTTTGAGGCTTCTAGCTTCGTGGAGCCTCTGTATTTCCATTACGTGGATAGCCATTGTGGCCCTATCCAGTCTCCCAACATATAAGCCAATTCAACCAATCCCCATTTATAAGTATATGCATTCTACAGGCTCTATTTCTTCAGAAATGCTAGCTAATGCAGAGTTTATGAAGGTCCTATGTGAGAAGTGTCCATGTTAAATGTTATGAAAGAACTTATTTCCATTTCATCTCTTATGGGGTCATTAATTGGCTTATAGTGAAGGATTAGTAAAAATCCACATATTCATTAAGGATAGATTAAATACTGAGTATCAGCTAAATCTAATGAAATGATACTAAAGCATTTTAAGTTGTTTTTTTTTTTTTTTTTTTTTTCGGATATTTGGGTGAAAAGAGGACCTGGATAGAGTGGATTCTCTTACCTTTTCTGTACTTAAGTATCTATGCTAACATGTTCAATTTAAGTCGACAGATCTGGCAGATTTTCAAATGTTGTACTTTGTAAATTACCATTTAGGATATTAATTTCAGAAGTGGAAAAACAGTGATACACAGTGACCTTTCAAAACGCACAGCTAATTGGATCACTGGTAGTTAAACATTAATAGATTTAATTATCTTAAAATGACACAAGAGGGCAGCTGTGTGCTATTTCTGAGTACTGTTTGCTACAGTGTACTACAAGCAAATGGAATGTGTGCATAATCAGAATAACTTCTGATCATAAAGAAATTTCTTATTATATGGATGCAATAAAATTATTTAATTAGAACCCTGTTAATTTTGCTTTATAACACTCACATCCCTACTGACAATGGTTGATGAGCAATGATGCAATTAAAATTCTACTGATTGGGGCTAGAGAGATGGCTCAATGGTTAAGGGCACTGGCTGCTCTTGCAGAGGATGCGAGTTTGATTCCCAGCACTCACATGGAACCTAACCACCATCTATAACTCCAGTTCCAGGGGAATCCAATGCCCTCTTCTGATTCCATGAGCATTGCACAGTATGGGTGCACTTATATACATGCAGGAAATACACTCATATGCATAAAATAAAAAAAATAAAATATTTTAGAAAATCCTACTGATCAGCAATGCTACACTTACACAGAACTTTCTATCAATGGTTTGGAGCTTTCTGTCAGTGGTCATTTAAATGACCCAAGAAAGAGGTGACATGTTGGAAGGTGGTGCTCAGGAAATGCTGGTCATTCCTCCTCCTCCTCCATCCATTCTGTGATACATGGGGATTAGAACGAAATGGGCATCCTGTGCAGAGCTCTGCAGTCCTGTAAGGTTAGACAAGAATTTCTGAGCTGCTGTGTGTTCCATGTTTCCCACGGCTTACTTCTGATCCCTCCGCTTGTCATCCTTTGAGACCCACATCATGCTCAAAGTTTGCAACTGAGGTCTCTTATTAGAGCAGTGTGGTGGCCTCTATGAGTCAGTCACATTCTCAGAGTCAGGCAGGTCCTAGGCACTAAGGTAATGTACGTTGAATAAGGGATCCTGGAGCTGTCTAGCATGCTCTAGGTTTGAATCCTGTGCAATTTTAGTGGCTGGGTAGTGTGGTGGAGCCTTTGGAAGGAAGAGTTCTGCTTCACTAGAGACCAGGACTGCAGCTGTGATGTATGTCCATCTTTAAGCCAGGATGGCTTGGCCAAGATGCATAAGCTTTGTAGAAATGGGTAGGCACTGGTCTTACAGAGCCTTCCCCAATGTCAGTGTATTTGGATCATTGTTACTCACTTCATTTCCATAAATATTATCAAAAAGTGGTAAGCTTCCATTCAGGATGGGCACAAGTAAGCACATAAGGTTCCTTGTCATGTCCTAATTCACCAGGAAGGAGGTGACATGGTGTGTGGTGGGTCTAAGTACCAAGGACATGGGACTAAGTATGTGCCCCAGGAGTAGGTCCTTTGGCCAAGGTGGCAGTTGTTTGTACTGCAGTTTGGCATGCTGATTTGAGAAGTTCATTCTGATACCCACAGAGCTGCGAGTAGACATTCAACATCATGGTGGATGGTACAGGAGTTTTTACAGTGAGGACAGTCAGTGGAACGAGGACTGGCAGCAAGGCCAGGGCAGCCTAGAATGTGGAATGGTCTAGAGACTCAAGAACTGGCTGTGAGGCCATCAGTGGGACAAAGAAGTATGTCCTTAGGTCTTGGGTGAGTTTCAGTTCAATTTCTATGGACAATTCAGAAGTTCAAATAGCACAAGTTTAACAGTTCAATCTAGGGATTCAGAATGGCAGGCTATTCCAAGCAGCATGACCACAGGGGAATCCAATGAGAGAAGACAGGAAGGTGGAGGGTGGCAAAGCTCAAACACAGAAAAACCAGGAAAGGCATCCAGATTAGAGATGAATCAAGATGTCAGTGGTGACTACTCACCATGAAACAATTTGTGTATGTGTGTGCATGTGTGTGTGTGTGTGTGTGTGTGTGTGTGTTGAATTGAAGCAATTTTCCCAGTAATGAAAGAATATCCACAGATTCTAGTTCCCAAAGGTCTCAGAATTCTAGTAGTAGTATGAACTGTATAATGCAGAACTGGAAAAGAAGAGCCAGCCTTAACTCATGCCATGAGGTCATGTCTTCAGGGACAGCCAAGTTTCATCCCCGGGTGTTGAAGGAATATAGATATGTAATCAGGGAGTTAACGCTGGTAATCTTTGAAAAATCATGTACTATAAGAGAAGAATGTGAATCTTGATGACAAGCAAATGTCACAAGTTTTCAAGAAGAGAGGACTCCAGCAACTCTAGACAAATATATTTGGTCAAATTTTGGTTAAATTATACAACGGATTTTAAGCAGATGTCTTATGATCACATCGAAAGGAATGCGTTGACTGCTAGACATAGGGCTGCTGAGCACATATTTTGCCAAAGTGACCTCATCTTTTGTGACAGCATTTGACTGGGTTGGTAGGGAATAAGGGTGACATAGATCCAGCACTTTATGAAACCTTTTAGCGAAACATGACATGTCAAAGTATCACTATGGAAAATTGAGCAAAATGATATGCATAGTAATCAAAGTTTTCTTGGATGTCTCGGACCTGTTTGGAAACTCTGTGCTCAGAATGGAATAAAGATGCTCAGTTCAGTGATATTTGGTGGGATATTGCCTCTCTGTTATTAGTATTAGATTGTCTATGAAATACAAGGGAAAGAAAAACACCAAGGTTAGCACTGACTACTACAGTGGTGTTAGGGTCATGGAGTGATGTCAGTGAAGTTAAGATCTGAAGAAGATGAAAATAAACCATCTATAGATGAATGCTTAAATGTAGAAAATGACACTTTAAAACACATTTATCTATCTATCTATCTATCCATCCTATCACCTATCTCAACTATGTGTGTGTGTGTGTGTGTGTGTGTGTGTGTGTGTGTGTGTGTTCATGTGTGTAGGCATTCACATGCCAAGAACTGTATAGGTATGTATAGGTCATAGGACAACTTGTAGGAATGGGTTCTCTTTTTTTTACCATGTGTCCCCTGGGAACCTAAGGTAGGTAGTTGGGTTTGGCGGCAATCATCTTTACCTGCTGAGCCATCTTGCCAGCCTGAAAATCCCCCATTTTTCTTTGATTGTTTAGTTCCTGGTTTAGAAACATAGACTCTATGAAAACTAGAAAAGTGGAATCTATTCCATCTGCATGGGGACAACCAAGCTTAGAAATAAGTCCAGCCAATAAATTCAGAGACTCATTACTAGCCTGCCTTATTGTTCTGTTTCCTTTCTCTCTTACTTTCTCCTTTTACGATCATTTACCCCTACCTACCCCCTGTTTATCTCCCTTCTTTCCTTCCTTCCTTCCTTCCTTCCTTCCTTCCTTCCTTCCTTCCTTCCTTCCTTCCTTCCATTTTCTTCATTCCTTCCTTCCCTCCTTCCTTATTTCCTTCCTTTATGATCTCTTATAAGGAAGATACATTACCTTGCTTATTGCTTTATTCTTGTACCTAGAACATGGTAGATGTTTAATATTTTTACTGAATGACTACTATATATGCAATGTTTCTTATTTGGTTCCACTTAATTAATAGTTATAAATTGAGCTGTTTATTTTCTTCTATAAAAATATTTCTTTTTTAATGTCAATTTATTTATTTATTTATTTATTTATTTATTTATTTATTTATTTATTTTGCTTCTTATGTGTATGAGTGTATTGCCTGCATGTAGGTAGGTGGACCCGTGTAATGCAATTCCACGGAGGTTAGAAGAGGGCGTCGGATTTCCCTAGAACTGGAGTTAAAGGTGGTTCTTAGCCACTATGTGTGTGCTGGGAATCGAACCCAGGTCCTCTGCAAGAGAAGTCATTACTCTTAACCACTGAGCCATCTGTCCAGCCCCTGTAAAAATATTTCTTTAAGGGGTCTAGAGAGATGGCTCAGTGGTGAAGAGCACTGGCTATTCTTGCAGAAGACCCCGGCTGGGTTCCCAGCAGCCATGTGGCAGCTACAACCATTTGTAACTCCAGTTCCAAGGGATCCAATGCCCTCTTCTGACTTCTGTGGGCACTGCACAGCATGAATGTACTTTTACACATATAGACTCATACACATAAAATAAAAATAAAAATAAAAAACAAAAATTTTTAAAATTATTTGACAAATGCTAGAGATGCCATGGTGAGGAAAATAGACATTTCTTCATGCAGATTATGGACCCAGAGACATGTGAATGCATTCTGTCATCTATCTATCTATCTTCTATCAATCAATTAATTCATCAACCAACCATTTATTTGTTGATCTACTTATAAACTGTGCTCAAAGCCTACAAGGATAGATACAGGCTGCAAGGAGAACATTTGCTACTAGAAGGACTTGTTCTAGTGTATGGTATTAAGGACTTTCCTGCCCTGAGATCTAGAATATGAAGGAACAGTATTGGAATAGCTCCGAGAAGGACGCGCAGTGTCAACAGAACCCAGAGTTGCACAGAATGAGGGGCAGAATCCCAAGAAGAGGAGCCGAGGAGATGGGTGGAACCAGACTATGCAAGGTCCAGAAACCATGTTGGAGCTGTTAGACTTTATCTGAAGAGGAAGAGACATTTAAGACTTTCCAGTAGTGTGGTAACATTATTAAGGCCACTCTTCCTGCTATAAAAGAATAAACAGAAACAAGATAAGGAAAGAATGTAGCAGAAAAATGACAGTAATCAGATGACAGGGTTTGTATGAGACAGAGGCAGTGGGAAGAGACAGATGTAAAGGTGGTGATATTTGTTATTTACTATTAGCATACCAAAAATCAAGAGCAAAACTGATAGAAAATCTGAGAATATGGAGCTGAAGAGATGGCTCAGTGGTTAAGAGTGCTTACTACTCTTCCAGAGGAGCTGAGTTCAGTTCCCAGCATCCATATTGGGCAGCTCACAACTATCTACAGAACTCCACCTTGGGGGATCTAATGCCATCTTCTGACTTCTGCAAGTACTGTCACTCATGTGAATGCACACACACATGCATATACACAGCTGAAAATAAAACAAAGTCTTTGAAATGCTGAACATAGGTAGATAAATACCTCTTACTCTTATGGTCACATAGAGAAAACAAAATAGTCCTTGGTACAAATAAAATTCTGATTTAGGTAGTAGCTACAGCACATTTGAATTCAAGTGAGTTCTGTAAACTTTTGAGCCTGAGTTTTTCTCATTTTTCTTTTTTTATGGTTTTTGTTTTTGTCTTTTTGAGACAGGGTCTCTCTATAGATCCAGCTGTCCTGGAGCTCACTATACAGACCAGGCTGGCTTTGATCTCACAGAGATCTTCCTGCCTCTGCCTCCCAAATGCTGGGATTAAAAGTGTATGCCACCACACCTGACTCTCTCTTTTTTCAATGAGCTCAATATTGCTAGTTCCATGGAACTGTGATGGTGTATATACCTTTGACGGCCTCTAAGTATGGTTTTCTCTTCTTCTAGAATAAAATGGACTTTAGTTGAGCCATCGGCCAACAACAGAAGAGTACATTTCCTATATATTTGTGGAGAGGTGTGGTTATGGGGCAAAACTGTAAGCAACAGGCCATAAGACAGTTGTGACAATGTCTAAGAGCCACCCAAAGAAGCTGGCACCTTCCTTTGCTCCCTGTCTTTTTTCTTGTGTTTTTCAATGTTGCCACCTGGAAGGAAAATGCTCAATATGTATCTTTGGATTATGAGTATGAGACACTTGCCAGTGATGCAGAATCTGAGTACGGAAGACCAGAGGAGTGCAGTAGGCAGCTCTGGCTTCAACAGAAAAACCAACAGAGCAAGACTGCTAGGAGCTGTCTAGCCTCATTTTATTTTTTATTTATTTTATTTTATTTTTTTAAATTTTATTTATTTCTGTATGTGTATGAATGTACTATCTGCATGCAAGTTTGTGCACCCGTGTCGTGCAATGCCGCGGAGGTCAGAAGAGGGTGTCGGATTCCCCTGGAACTGGAATTCTCCTGGAATTGGAGTTTCAGACGGCTCTCGGCTGCCATGTGGGTGCTGGGGATCGAACCCGGGTCTTCTGCAAGAGCGTCGGTGCTCCTAACCGCTAGGCCATCTCTCCAGCCCTCTAGCCTCATTTTAATTGCTACGCAAAGGTCAGAGGTTGTTACACATGGGAAACACCCAGCACATCACTAATTTTTTTTTAACATGCCTCTTCCATTAAAAAGAAAAGTCTTTTCTAATTCTGCCTTCTGGTAATGGAGAATCAAATTGGATTCTTAAATTTGTGTTTTTCTTAAAACAGGCTGTGGCCAAATGGACTGTATCCAGGTGAATATGAGCAAGCCTAGGAGCGACATCGTACAGGGAACAGTTACAAGAACTGTGTTGCCTTTCCTGTTTATAAAATAAGTGTGCCCTTGACTGGGGGAATGTCAGGCAATTGGGATCCTGTGATTCTATTCTGGTGGGATTGAAGCTGGATTATCAACAGCAGTGCTAGACCCAGCTGGTGCTTTGTCTAAATAAACTATGGGAAATGGGGTGGGAGTCGTGGTGGCTGGGCACTGGTTGTGCACACCCACAGAGTTGGAGGGTGTGAGGTGCTCTGTCTACTTGCTGGAACATCAACCCTGTCCAACTAGTGTGGATGTCAGTAGCTTTTACTGTATTTTCTGCGGTTGGAGGTGGGCCAGCAAGCTGTCTCCAGGTCTCCCAGGAAAGGTCAGGAAGGGGTGGGCACAGCAACGTGGACACCAGCTGCTTCTGTGGGCTTCTAGATGATGCAGCTTTTGAAAAAATGAATCACAGCTTAAATCTGTTTGAGAGTTTGAAAATAGACAGCCATCATTGGGACTCTAAACCTAGAATGGAAACCAAGAGTGAAGCAACACCGATTCCAATTCAGTCTGTCTTGTTGCCTGCATTCAAATGGGCCAAGACTGAAAGCCCTTCATACTCTCTCAAAAAAGAGTCAGAACCCTGAACAAAGTCCAAGATGTTTACGGTTCAACGGAGAGTTCATGTGAAAGAAGCAAGTAAGCTCCATTTCTAAGTGGGTAAATAAGTATATTCATAAAATAGAAGCAATTTGTAGGGCACTGTGATAGTTAATATTGATGGTCAGGTTGATAGAGTCTAGAATCACTTATGAGGCACAGCTCTGGGTGGGAGGGCTGCAAGGAATTTTATGGATTAGGTTAAATGAAGTTGGAAGACCCAACTGAATATGTTGAGAGATCTGAAAGAAAAAAAAAGTTTTTGCTAGTTTGTCTTCACCCCTGGCTGATGAGTGTTCCTGCTGTCATTGTTGCTCACATCGGGACCGAGCTTCTTCCAGCCTTTCAACATGGATGGAAGACCACTGGCTCTCCAATAATCCTTGAAGCCTTCAGTGTCAGAGCGGGACTGCCGAGGTATCCAGCCTTATACTCTGAGAAGCTACTGTCCTCTCAGTCTCTCTAGTATGAAGATGTTATTCCTGCAATACCCGGACCATATTGTATAAGCCAGCTTATTTTAAACTTATTTTAATATACATTCACCCTATCAGTTCTGCTGTAGAGAACCCAGAGTAATACAGCCACCAATCTAATCTGTGGCTCTGTTAATGGTGGTAGTAATTCTTCAGTACCTCAACTGTTGGACAGTCGAAGCAACATCAAAGGAACAAAAATTTCAAATGTGTGTCTTCTATATTTAATCTCATTCAGATGACAGATGCCTGGGAACACCTGCAGTGACCTCATCACTTTTAGGGGCATTTCATGCTTGTCTAATATAGGTACATCATCAGCCTGCATTGTGACCCTGGGGAAGTTCCTTTTCTTCTGTTCCATCCACCACTGTCACTGACATCCTGCAATTGAACAAGGCTACATGACCTGCAATTATTCAAAAGAGATGTGTTCTTTTACCTTCATACCTGCCCACACATCTGTCACACTTGCCCACACATCTGTCACTCTTGAGTAGGCTTACCTGTCTTCTTCATCATTTCCTCAAGAGGCTATGGTCACTTTCAGCTTGTAGTTTTTCTCATTTTATCCTGGTAATAGTGGGAATCTAAAAGATGCTTTAAAATGGCTCTTGATTTCTTGAGCTTTACTTCTTTACCATTTCCTGAGGCTAAGGTATCCCTTACTTTCAAACACTTATGTCACACTAGGAACACTAATATAAATTCAAGGAAAGTCTCTGGGTTCTAGGTAGTCTCTAATTAGAACTTACTGACAAGCAAGCATGTGTATAAAAGTATCCAGGAACCAGGGTCTAGACACTAAAGTCCTAGTTTTAGTTTTGTCTCAAACTTTTGTGACTTTGAGCAAGCTAGGGGCACACTGAACTACAGTGTTATGACAGGGGGCTAGAGAGAGACTCAGTGGTAAAGTGTACTGGTTGTTCTTGCAGAAGACCCAGCTTTGAATCCAGCACCCACATGGCAGCTAACAACCATCTGTCACCCCAATTCCAGGGATCTGATGCCCTCTTCTGTCCTTTGTGGGAACTGCATGGCACAAGTGTACTTAACACACATAGGCATTATACTCATATACATAAAATAAAATAAAAAATTTTAAAAAGGATAGTATGAAAAAAATGGGTGCAAGTAAGCTTTGAAGAGTACGTCCCTTTCCTGTGGCCCTGAGTATTGGAAGTTCCATTTGACAGAATCCATTAGATGACCACCTCTGCTCCTACATTGCCTCTGTGTGTACCCTATAGGGTTAAGGAGAAATGTCTGTGACCAAGAGAATGGACAAAGTAAGAGAGTCAGCCCAGCCTCTTCCTTTCTGGCTGATTCTCCCTTCGGGGGCACAAGGTTTGATGTGCCCTCCTGTATCATTTTTCTCACTCTCATCCTAAGAACTTGCTTGAGGCAGTTAGGGCCACTGGACCTGGTAAGTTTAGAAACTGATTAAAGGACGAAAGGAAGTCTTTTCACCCATTGCTCAACTGTAGTTGCCTTTACCAGTAACAAAGCCAGTATTTGATCTCGTTTACTCTCCTCTTATTGTCAATGAGAAGGGAAGAAGGGAACCCTACACACAGATGTCCTGAACCTCCAACAAAAGGATGTGCCATGTGAGTTTTTTGAGAACATGTGCTATGTTGTGGTCAAGGTGACTCCAGTTTTCAATGACGTAGGCTCTCCTTCCAGTCTACACATCGTGTGTTTCGGTGTCCTGACCAAGTCCACTTGGCTTTTCTGGCCCTCAAGTTCTATTTATTTATTTATTTATTTATTTATTTATTTATTTATTTATTTATTATCTTTTTGAGACAGGGTCTCTGTAGCCCCACCTGTCATGGAACTTAATATGTAGACCGCAGGGGCCTTGAACTCTCAGAGATCCACCTGCCTCTGCCTCCCAAGTGCTAGGATTTTTTTTTTTAATTTTTTTTTATTAATTTTTATTTATTTCTGTATGTGTATGAATGAACTGTCTGCATGCAAGTCTGTGCACCCGTGTCGTGCAATGTCGCGGAGGTCAGAAGAGGGTCTCGGATTCCCCTGGAACTGGAGTTCTCCTGGAATTGGAGTTTCAGATGGTTCTCAGCCACCATGTGGGTGCTGGGGATCGAACCCGGGTCCTCTACAAGAGTGGTCGGCGCTCTTAACCGCTAGGCCATCTCTCCAGCCCCTGTTTTAATTCTTTTAATTTTATGTGTATGAATGTACTGTCTGCATGCAGGTTTGTGCACCCGTGTCGTGCAATGCCGCGGAGGTCAGAAGAGGGTGTCGGATTCCCCTGGAACTGGAGTTCTCCTGGAATTGGAGTTTCAGACGGTTCTCAGCCGCCATGTGGGTGCTGGGGATCGAACCCGGGTCCTCTGTAAGAGCGGTTGGCGCTCTTAACTGCTAGGCCATCTCTCCAGCCCTAGTTCTTCACTTTTAAAAGGCAGGTATTGGCTAGCTGATCTTTTATCCTTTTCAGCTCTAAAAATTCACGAATTCATGATTGCAACTCACTCAAAGAAGATTCCAAATAGATGGAGAACTTTTCTGTTGTGGGCAAGTAAGGTAGTCAGTTATTCAATATCCATCGTATTTTCTAAATAAGAGACTTAGGTTTACTGCCTGGGAACAAAAACATATATTCTTGGCTTCTCTAGAAACCTTTCCTTCTGTGTCTTACATGAAATGTGGAAATGCTGATTAAAAATCCAGTAACTATAATGAACTAGAAACTATATTAACAATAGAAGCTATATGCGAAGGTTGGCAGGCTGCTAGAAGGAGCCTAGTTGACATGGTAGAGCTGCCATGCAATCTCTAATTATCCCACCTCCAGATTTCTTCTATGTGAAAAAGAAATAAAAGAAGTCACTGGTATTTCTCATTGTTGGCAGTAAACTCAGTGAAATTTCTAAATGATGCAACTCACTTGGATTTCTTGGTAAATGATAAAGAGTATCTAAACCTACAGAATGGTATAGTACACAGAACTCATCCTCAGAAGAGAAAGGACTAATTCATATCCAAAAATACATGTCCTGGGAGGTGAAAGAAAATGAAATTCTCCTGTATTTCTGGGCACTAGTACAATTGTAGGAATCAGGGGTTCTCAGTTTCTATTGACCCCAGACATCAGTCAAAACCTACCCAATTCAATTATATTCCCCAACCATCTGTAATAGTTAACAACTGTGGATCTGAACAAAACCTGTTAGCCAAAAATTCTTTCAGGCTGACAAAATATGCTAGGTGCTGCCAAACATGAAATAATACTTAGTCACTTTCTTTTTTTTTTAATTTTTTCTTTTTCTTTCTTTTTTTTTTTTTCTTTTTTCTTAGTCACTTTCAATGGGCAGTATTAAACAGAGCCATAGTCTTTCATGAGTTTTACACTAGTATGAAGTAAGTAGTGACAGGAAGATAAATATTCGCCTAAATCAAACAAGTGATACCTCCTTAAACATCTCAAGGCATTTTTTGCAGAGCTCCAAGATACAGTAAAGGTCAGATGTGCCTTTTAAGAGAGAGCTCTGTAAGTGTTTCTTCCATACAATTCTTGATGGTAGCTGTGGCATTGGAGAATGATTTTTGGACATGGAAACGGCAACTGTAGATTTGAACTTCAGTTTGTGTAAGTAGTTTCATGACTAGGTAAATCATTTAGTGCCCCTGACCCTCTGTTCCCTTAGTTGCAGAATTGAGATATGAACATTTGTCTCCTAAGGTTATTGCAAGGATAAAATAATCTATTATGGTATGACATTGGATATAACTCATACTCAGTGGAGAAGAGTTGCTATTTAATAACCATTATAGTGAACCCAAGTGTTAAGCTACCAGACTGGTTATCTGGTATCTGGAATTTTATCCTAGGGCATTGGAAGTATTGATTAGGTATGTTAAAGTGCAGTTAGACTTCACTGAATAGATGATATTCAAATAAATTGAACACTTACACTGTTGATGAGTGAAGGGGTACCTGAGGGTGTGGGGGTACTACCACACTGCTCAGGTTCTGGGGAGATCTTGCCTAAAGCTACATTATGTGTGTGGCCGACAGTGTGAAAAACAAGATTAAATAGCAACTTTGACAAGTTTAATGAGGAGCAAGAGTCTAAGTCACTTAGAGAGGAGAAGCCAAAGTGCTTGGCTCATGCGGGTGTAAACAGCAAAGGGGGAAATAGTTATTGATAGATCTGACTCAGCAGGGTCTGCATTCTAAGCAGTGGCCTATGCCACAAGAGGAAGTGGTCTCATCAGATACCTTGCTTTTCAATAGAAGCCACGGTGCTGCTTCAGGTTTCTTAACACACAGTTCTCAGGAGGCCAGGCAGAGGGTGAGCTGATAACAAAAGCTGTACAGGAATATGAAGGCCTTCTGCTGAGTACTGCTCCCCTATGAGTGTTCTCATTTAATCCTCAAAACAACTCTTCCAGGTGGTCTTGTCATCTTTTTATGGGTGACATTGAGGTAGAAACATGTTAAACGGTAAGACATCTGGAACAGAGACTAAAAATCCAGTGAAAGGTTGAGTCTACTGCAGAGTTAGATGTGCAATGGAGGGCATGGTACTTGGTATGAGCTCCGATTCAAAAAGCGCTACCTATCCACTGACAAGTGCAAAGATGAGGCTGTTCGTCTGACCTTGTCATGCCCTTTGAGTTAATGCGGAAGAAGCAGGCAGCTGCTTCCCATCGTTTCTGAGGACAAAACAGGAGGAAATGGATTTCAGGCACATGTGGAAGCTGTCCATTTATTTTGAAGTGAGCTTTCTACTTATAAAAAAAAAAATACAGCCTTAGGATGCTAACTCTGCAAGATCAGTCAATAAAATAATTGAATTAATGAAAGCAATGGTGCATTTAAATAAAAGCTAACACAGTATGCATGGTGGAAACAGCATTTTTTCATCATGCTCAACTCAGGAGAGGAAATGTTTTAAAGTGGGGTATTCTCATCTATCTTCAATTCTCCCCGGCCCACCTACCCAGCTTCAAATGACTACCAGAGGCCCTGCCTTCCTCCATTAGTAGAGATCCAGGTGTTCTTCTTAAGGTGATGGGCCAGCAGTCTCTGGGCACTTGGCTATGCCAGTTCATACCTGGGCTCCAGTGGTGTTGACACTCAGCTGGAAGTACCAGGCGCTGAGCTCAAAGTCCCAAGATCGTAATTCAATGATGCTGTTTGCTTACGTGAATTTTGTTTATTCTCACGGAGACTCTGCATCTCTTTGTGGGTAACAATATTCATTCTTCTTTCCTACCTTGTTAGTTTAGTAAAACAAACAAACAAACAAACAAACAAAAAATCCACTCTCTATACTTTTCTAGACCTGTGCATCCTTAAGATCCCTGCTTCATAAACTTTTATGTCCCTGGTTCAGATTCTGATAATGTCTGGAATTGCTCTGAATCTCTGCTTTTTTTTTTTTTTTTGCTTTTCAAGACAGGGTCTCCTTGTAGCCCCAGCTGTCCTGGAAATCTCTGCTTTCTAACATGTGCAAGTCACACTGACGCTAGCAGGATCTGTGGTTCAAATCCTATTTTAGCATTACTAAAGATTTGCTTGGGAAAAGTCCCATGCCCCACCCTTCATACTTCTGACTAGTTCCAAAGACACAACAGCAACTTCCCCTTAGAACAAGTATAGATCAATCACAAGAATGCCCCAAGAAAGATCAATAAAACCCTTCCTCCTAAAACTTGTTTGGCAATGAAGGAAATGGAGAGATCTCGTTTCTTGAATGGAAACTTTCAAAATTGCCCTTGCCTCTTCCAATGGGGGTCCATGTTGATCTTGGCTTATCCAGTGTCTGGAAGGGACCTGATATTTTCTGTGTGGAATCCAGAAGGAAAGGGTGGATGGGACTGAATATTTGGTTCCCCTCACTTCTTTCAGTGAAATGCCCAAATTTCTAAACCACAGTAACACTTTCGAGTAGTTTTATACTTTCAAAGCACAGTCCCGAAGGAGGTCCTTTCCATTTCTGTGTGGACCTTTATAATGATTCTCCTGCTCTACATGTCGTGAGCCAAGAGAGAATCTTCAAAGGACTTTTTCCAAAAATGCATTTCCCCCCTGAAATATTCATTTAAGTCATTCAGCTACCTACCCTGGGCTCATGATAAATTATTTAGATAATTGCTTTAATTCTTTGCTTCATTTTGCTAATGTAGATCTGGCTTTGGCCAGCTCTGAGTGGCTGATTGTTTCATTGAGGTTTGCTGCTGAGGTGTTGGAAATAGCTGTGTGTCCTCATGTTCCACAGTTTGAGTCTTCTTTGTAAGTCTGGCACATGCAGTAGAAACAGAACATTTGGGGATGAGTGGTGAGGGGAAGAAACTACTAAAATCACTAGGAAAAAGTTACTATGGAGCTCAAAATATATTACTAAATACTGCATTTCAATAGGCTATTGCCTAATTGAATTCTTCTAAAAAGCAATGAAGTTTATATATGTGTTTTCCAACAACTGGCTAAAAACAATGTATAATATTTTCTTTTCCTTTTTTTTTTTTTTTTTTTTTTGTATTTTTGAGACAGGGTCTCCCTTTCAGTCCCAAATGGCCTGGAGCTCTCTCTGTAGACCAGGCTGGCCTTGAACTCACAGAGATCCACCTGCCTCTGCCTCCCAAGTACTAGGATTAAAGGTGAGTGCCACCATGCCCGGCTCCCATAATATTTTCTTCAGTGTGACTGATACCTCACAAATGCCCACTTAGGTCTGGGGTGGTGGTGTCTTATTTTGTAAAGTGCCCACTGTGGAAGCATGGGGACCTGCACTCAATCCCTGGCACCCACCTAACAAAGCTGGGCATGGTGGTGCATGCCTGGAATCATAGCACAAAGCAGTAAAAGGTGAGGAATAGCTAGGGCTGGTTAGGACGGAGAGTACAGCGATGGTGGTGGTGGTGATGATAGTGGTAGATACATGCTGATTCTTGGGGCTTGAAGCCAGCTTCCTGGGCTGATTGGCAAGCCCCAGGTTCAAGTGAGAGGCCTTGGATCAAAGAACAATGTAGATGGTTCCCAAGGAGTTAGACTTGGACTTGACTTCCAGTATGTCCATATATGTATAGAAACATGAACAGGTACCCACACATACATGTGTACCACCCACATGCGTATGAGAACATATTCACACATAAATAAAATGAATGTCCACTGAATACATCTAAGTGTCTTTGCTGAAGATACACTGACTGCAGACTGACTTGACTTCACTTTCTTTAGCTCTCATCATTTGATGTGACTCTAGCCAGAGGCAATATGAAAAGCAGCTGGAAAGAGGGGGCGAAGTACACAGAACCAGTGTGAATGGTAGACCCGCATGAGACTTCACCATAAGGCACTCTGCTAGCAGAAGCCCACGCCTTAAAATGTCCAGCTGGCACCACAGGCCCCTGAGTGCAATAAATAAGAAATATAACTGAACTTCAAGAACAACAAATCCAAACCATACAGTAGAATTATGGGCAGCGACTTGAGAGAAAAACCATAGACTTCAGAAATTGTTCAGGCACCGAGAGGATCTAGTCTGACTTAAGCTCATTCCAAAACACTCAGGCAAAGTAAATGGTCAGCCAGCCTTGCATTCTTCCTAAGTTTTCAAAGATATTTGCTTCTTGAAACATAAAAGCAGGAAAGAAGTGTAACGTGTGCGGAGGGGTTGGGGGAGGGGGTCTTCTAAATTCTCAACCTTAATACTGTTCAAACAGCCATGTAAAGAAAAAAAAAATCCCACAAGCTCTAGGAAATTTTGTTTCCTCATTGTCTATACCCTGGGAAACCATAGTTACCCTCTGCACGATGACAATGCTATTTGGAAGGTCTCAAAGCCCAACAGGCTCAACCTAACCTGGCTTGAAGTTCTTTTACCTCCAATGACTTCTACCCTTTGGGTATTGCAACACGGGATGGCGAAACTAAAGTTTTCCAGGCCCATAGACTCTGTCGTGTTAAAAAAGGCAGAACAGATATTTGGCCTCTAAAATAATCCTTAATGCTGCTAATATTTTCTAGATGCTTGGACCAAAGTTTTAGGCGGACTTAATGTCAGTGGCACTCACAGTGTTGGCGCCAGCATTTTTCTTCTTTAAAGTTGTTGATGATCTGCCTGTGTTTACATGTACTAAAGACAGATTTGTTTTGCCCTGATTCTGGTACCACAGCCACCACAGCTGTTACTTGGGAATCTGAGAGTAATGTTGGACTTTGTTTACAATTTTGCCTCTTGGCCGTTTTGTCTACATTCTTTCTCTCAGTTGCCTCATCTAGAAGAGCAGGCCCAGTTCTTGACCTCTCCCTCTCCCTGGGCTCCTAATGATCCACACAGCAAAGCTCCCCATTTCTTTGGTCACAGCCTGGCGATGCCACCTCCCTCTACCGGGATGCTTGCAGGGAAGCTCTTGCTCTTTGCATTGTCAAAGAAAAATCTGAGATGAATTAAACTAATGAAGTTCATTGAAGCAAAAAAAATGCCTCTAGAAATCCACAGTCAAGTCCATTCATAATTCTCCCCCTCCGAACCTCCCCACTCATCAACCCCTTGAATCGCTCTACCCCTAATCCAGGCAAAAAGAATGCGCCATAGTCATAGTCAACCTTTGCTTATAAAGATGGTCACGTGTTGGCATCTTGCAGCTTCTGATTGGCAGGCGGCTCCGCACCTCCTTTTAGAACCGTAACAAACAGCGGAGCTCAGTTTTGACAGAGGTGTGTCTCAGTTTCATGTCTCTTTCATCTGCTGTGGTGTTCTGCCTTCCGATTAGTGGAGACTCAGTTCCTCTTTATAGAGAATACTATAAATTAGGTTACACTTTGTTTATACCGAAGGCAGGGTCCAGTTCTCCAAGCACGGAGCTTGCTTTGAGCCAGACTTTAGCAGCCAGGTGCGGAGACAGGTGCAGGCCAAGCTTGACCGCTTAATGTGGGCTGAAGCCCTGAGATCTGCTTACCTTTCCCGACTCATTTGTTCCTAGTGCCCTCCCTCAACTCTGTGGAAGCTGCTCTAGGGTCTCCAGCTCTGCACCCACGCTTGAGGAAGCGTATTGATCCTTCCATCTAGGACCCCTCCCCCGTCTTTCTTCTCTTGGCAAAACTGTAGGAATCTTTTAGGCCTTAATTTAGGTGTTGCCTTGAGGTCCGCCTTCATACTTTCTCAGTATACAAACAAACCTCCTTCACAACTGTAACAAACAGCGGAGCTCAGCTTTGACAGAGGTGTGTCTCAGTTTCATATCTGTTTCATCTGCTGTGGTGTTCTGCCTTTGAAAGAGATATTATAGACTTGACTTTTGCCATCTATAGAGCTTTGCTAAAGAAGACAGTTTAATTTTTCCTTCTTTAACCCTTTCCTTTTACTGTCTTGTATATGTCGATGACCGTACTAGCTTTCATTCAGACAGGATTTAACAAAGTCCTATGGTTTCTTCTACTTGCTCTTACTGGAAGTAACCCGTTTCTAAAAATATCTGGAATAATTAGCATTCACAGAAGTCTCTCTTTGATTTACAAATTACAGACACAATAACCAGTCCCTTGAAAGCTGGATACCTGGAGCCCTTTGTGATCCAACCTTGCTTTATGAATATTCATTCCTTTATGAATATTGATCTTATGACATGTTGCATAACTGATAACTCAGGCATATTGTTTCACTGTGGCAACTGAACAGGTTGGAGCTTCCCAAGTCAGTATTCTAAGGAATAGTTATATCAAAAACATCAAATGCAAAAGCATTTCTGATCGAGTATTTCTGACTAGTATCTGACTATAATGATGGTATCTGATTACAGCTTCCATTTCTTAAAGAGATATTTCTACTGTAGGAAATCCTCTAGAATGCAAACCAGTTTAACAAAGCTCTAACTGTCTCAAGATGAGACAGTTGGTGGGTCCCAAAGCAGATAGATCTCATTCTGTGACTGTCATTGCAGTTGTTTATACAGATCAAGCCACCCCAGTCCAGCTCAAGCGACCCTAGTTCAGGGTCCTAGCTGCAGATGATGTAGTCACTCTTCTAGAACTTGGCGTCTTGGGTGAGACAGGGTGGCTACTAAGCCCATCCCTTAAGAAACAATAGTGTAGAGGACAGATAAGAATTAACAGAGAGAAAGTCTGTGAAGCATGCCTCTCAATGCCAAATCTAGTCCCTTGGGAAAGACTTTGAGTTTCTTCATCAAGAAACAATTAGATTTCAAGGAAGACACAATAAATCCTAGAGACACCCATGTCGTAGGATAGTACGCTGAGATTTGAAAATCCATTTCTACTCCCTGCAAACCATTCTGGTCACCTTATGGTTGCAGACAGATGACATGCATTAAGCAGCACTTCCTGATGCATGGTTTACATTACTAGTCACCCTACACCCTTTCTGAATTACAGGCCTGAACAGTACTTTGAAATGCCATTAATTCCAATCTGATTACCTAGTACGTGAAGATAAAAAAATTTAAAGATTAGTTGCTTCTGATTATAACAAAATATAGACCTAGCTAGGTAGAGGTATCACAGGTAAACACTGGGCTATGTTAAAATGCATGACAAATGTCGTTCAGCAAATGTATTGTCTCCATGTAACCAGAAATATAGTTAAATGTCTTTGGTATAGGCTCAGCCAAGAGGAGATTTAGAATCTTGAAGAGAAGGGATTTACAGACCCTAGGAAAAGCAGTTATATCTTTTACTGCTAAGATTAGGATGTTCTATATTGAAGCTAAAGGGCTTGTAGTGAAATGAAAAATGTTGACTTGATAGAACTCAGGGGCAGAGAATCATGATCAGATGGAGGACGATATGTTCACTGTGGGTAAGGGGATGAAAAGTCAGTTTTAACCTAACATTTACTACATATCCAGTATGCCCTAGATTCTGAGACACATATAGATAAATTTAGCAGAGGTTTTCCATCAAATAACTTATTTCTAGAATTGTTGAGACCACATACATTTAATAAAGATAGGTATTGGGAGATGTTAGAGGGAAGCGTGAGACTATAGATGTTCAAAGATGGGGGAAATTATGTCCTATTACTTCTTCTTAAGAGAATAGGTGGTCCTTTTAAAGAAAGAGCTAGAGTTTAGAGAATTGGCAAATTTTGTTTTGGGGAGGTGGAGAGCAATGGTTTCCAATGGCGGAAATATATGAGGTGGAAGTTTGTAAACACAAGAAAAAAATCAGCACCAACCTAATAGTCATTTTCAGTACTCTGAAAACTTAAAATGCTTAAGAATTTGTTTCACAAAAATAGTTAATATTGCATTGTTGCAAATAGTGAAATACTGCTGTTCATGGGTAGGTGTTTCTCAGTCTGTTAAGCCATTCATTTTACTGAAATTAATTTTAGATGCAATACTAATCCAATCACATTCTGGGGGCTGATTCTAAAAGTTGTATGAAAAGACAAAGTCTGTAAAATGGTGAGATGGCCTCCTGAAACAATACATTCAAAGGGCTTCTATAATGAGTTCTTTATGACAATGACATTATAGTGATAGAGATGACAGAAGAGAGTCTAGAGAGTCCCACATTTTTCGGACAGTAGATATTGACAAAGATGTTGGTGCACCCTATTGGGTAAAGGTACTGAACAAATGGATATACCAGATAAACTGAGAGAAGGGATGGTGGTAACAGAGAAAGGGAAAGGAGTCACAGCTCACGTGATTGAACCAGACTCATAATTCATAGTTGTTGGAGTAGTTTCCAATGCCCACAGTGCTTTCCTTGACACTACTCTGGTAATTTTATCTTTGTTTTATATATGCTGTTCCTTGAAGTTATGTGACTAGGTGATTTTTATTGTATGACTGGTTATACTGTATGGTTATACTGGTTTTACTGTATGACAACTTAGTTCAGTCTGATTTAATCAGAAGCCGCAACAGCGGGGATTTGTCTCTCTCGTGTTTTCTTTACCTGGGACTGTCTTAATGTTATCAGAGCTGTCTTTTCACTATCCCTGAGATTTTAATTTTCATTAAGTTTGTATTATGAACCTCCAAAGTTAGCAATCAAAGAACTCCTTCAATAGTCACATTTTCCTATTTTGATAAATAATGAATTATATTTAGGTATAAAAACAATTGGCCATGAGGCAAGTGAAGAAAGGAATGACTGGTATGTTGGAGTCAGTAAACCCTGATGCCTGAAGACTACAGAGTTTTATATTTTCTGGGAGCCTGAGTCTGTGGGAAACATTGTCAAGTTCTGAATTTGCTTTGGGTACACTTTCAAAGTATTTATTTTGAAAAGTACTAGATTAGAAATCCATGTAAATATAACAGGACATGGGAAAATAAAATACAAGTGATAAAAATGTTTGTGATGTGATAGTCAGAAGGATTTCAGAGTCCAGCAAGAAGATGGCTCATGTCTTACATCTCCCTGGATGTGGGTTCTGATGTATTCTGAGGAATACAGCATGGAGCTGTCCTGTTGTGTAGGTTGGAAAATTTCCCTGTGCTTTGGAACCATGAAATATGGTCACGGCCAGTATTTCAGAAAAAAAAGAAATAATATACTAAGTACAGGGGAAATCACCGAGAGCTCCTTATCTAACCAAATGCATGACACTGACGCCACTAAGTCTTACCAAGTTATCCACCTGGCTGGCCAGTTGAAGCCGGAAGTTATTCCAGGCATGTAATTCGGGTCCTCAGCTAAGGACCACACCGTTGTCATTATGGAATGGCATTGTCCAACTTTGATTTCTTATTTTCCTTCCTAGTATTACCAGAGTTTCAGGGTAAATGCCGGGGCTATAGCAGCCTCAACAGTGGAGGCTTGACCACCAGTCCCCAGTGTGCCAGCTACAGACATGAGAAAGAGGAGCAAATAGGGGAGACCAGCGACCTCAAGTCTGTCTTCGGGGCATGAATATGTCATTTAGGTTTAGATAGAAGAATTGTGGCAGGGGGCAAGAGACACGAATGACTGATCGGTCCTGGTCAACATGTGGTCTGCTCAGCCATTGTCTCTGTTGTGGTTCTGCAAAGTGGTCTCAAGAGGTTGGGGGATAATAGAAGACAGGAACTGTCAAGGAGAAAATGAGGGAAAAGAGGTGAGAGTTTAGACAGGGCAAGAGAGAAGGGAGATGAATAAAGCTTAGATGGCATAAAAGAAACTAAAGAGAAATGTATTAACTCCAACCATCCCCTGAAAAATATCCGTACAATATCTGAACATTAGTGCACATGCATACCTATCGGCTGTATGACAAGGAGCACAGTGTCAGGCAGGAGAAACCTCCCTTCAAGTTGTTGGTCAAAGTACTGCAAGAAGCTCACCAAATAACACAGGCTATTGCCGCAGCTCTTGGTTACCTCCCCAAACTTGAAGGTAAGACCCTATTGCTGAAGACAGGACATACTTTGGGACACAGCAATGGAGCTGGAATTGATCTGGAACCCTTCTCCCTGGAGACTAGTTCTCATAGTTCTGGAGGACACTATGAAAGCTGCTAAGGGAGAGAAATCTATCAATGGTCCAGCCAACCCTACAGCCTAATAACCGCAATGACTGGCCAGCAAACGCGCTCTATTGGTGCAGTGATGACACAGTTATCTATGACGTAATCAACAGCTATCCAATTGGTCTTGGAGCCCTCTCAATGGGAGGGAGCTCATGGCACTGTAAGTACAGCCAAATACCCATGGTTATAGAGGTCCTAGGTCCTAGGAAGAAACTTGGCTCTCTCATATCTCTAGACAAATGAAATTTCTTACCATATTCTAAATATGGCTCTTTATATTTATAGACTTCTACATTTTTTTAGGATGAGAATAATATGCTTTCTGATAATACATTTCATAGGTGAGAATCATAGTCTCAAAAGAAATCCCAGTACCTTCACTGACTTGCTAAGGAAGAGAGATTGGTATGGGGAAGGAAAGTCTACCAGAGTAGACTTAAAGAGCAGAGAGAGAGAGAGAGAGAGTGGGGTGGGGAGGGGCTGAAGTGGGGGAATGCTTGTGCTAATTGATTCTAGCTAACTCTGTGAAACAATAAATAAAACCTTTAAACTTGACATTATTTAAGAGTTGATTGAAACTGGTGCAATCTCTGAAGTCTGCTGTTTGGTTTAAGTTTTTAGCCAATTGTTATTTTTAGTTTCTAGGGAAAGTGTATTTTTATCTTTAAAAAATGCATGATTGCACAAATTCTTTTCAGCTCTGGTAATTTGGTTGGAAGCCTTTGTACATATGTGAATGTAGATGGTTGGAACATTAGCTTTTTGATGAATTGTTCTCTCTTCTATTCTTTAAAGGGCATTAAAATATGTTATTGTTCTTCAAATAGAAGTGGTCATGATTTCCTCTACATTGTTGAAGTCTTTTCCACGAGCTCTGTGAATACCACTATCCACTTCAAGCACACAATCAAAAGTGCCATATCCTCACTCTTGTTTTATTAACTCAACTTTCCACATGGTTACAGAGCTAGAGCTCAGGTCCTAGCTTTGCTGCCCAAGGCTCGGTCCCACTGCCTCACTATGTGCGAAGTGTGTAAAGGAGGTTCCTGCTTCTCTGACAATATTTTCCAGTTGCTGATTCTAATGCATTCTGTGTTTCTTCTGCACTTGGAAGCTGAATGATTCAAAGGAGCCCACTGGTTCCTTTGACCTCTGGCTTCTGGTTGGATGTGGCCAGTGGAAAGCAGCAGCAGGATTGGAGGGGGGCAGGAGATTAGACTATGGACTTTTATGCTTTCTTCTAAGTGTTGCCACCAACAGGGCTGCATCTAAGTCCTGTTTGCATTCCTCTTTAACCCATAAGCACTCTTTCCTTTATTCATTCTGGTATAAGAGTTGGTAATGCACACCTGGGGTACTGTAATATCCTTAATGAGCTCCTGTATCTACCTATATGTTATCGGTTGTACCTGGAGTATGCTCTCAAAATACTCAGTTTGATAAAAGCTATTCACTTCTTCTAACTGGGACCTTGAAGCAACCATTGTTTTCATTTTTTGCCCTCTTGATGAGAAAGCTGGTCACATTCATCACAATTTGGCAATGATCCCTGTGGTCATTTAGTTGGAACCTCCTTTGTCTTCTATATTTCTGCATTATTTCCTCTGTTCAGTCAAAGTCATTTCATTGTGAACAGTTACAGAGAATTGATTTATCTTCCTATTAGAACATTCTATATTATGAGCTCTTGTAGCTCAGGAACATCTGGGTATCCTTACTGTTTACTAAAGGCCTTTTATCTGCATTTGGCATGCATATTTAGTAAACAATACATTGGGACAGACAAGGAATACACAAAGATGAAATTAAAATGGGCGTAATTAGCTGCTTTCTGTGTTTTCTGATAGCAATTATTATTTTTTCAACTTTTTTGTCATACTGAGGCTTGAACCCAGGGCTTCTCACATGGACTCTATGACTGAGCTATATCTCCTTTGGAAATGATTATTTCAGTGGGGATCAGTATATAAAAATAATTGGTGATATGATATAATCAACTAATCATGCCAATAATGTGGAATAGAGGGAAACATAAATGAACCTATTGAGAGAAGTTTAATCATGGAAACCATATTGAAGGTGATGTTTCTTCCAATAGTTTGCTGTCATTTTATATCACAAGGTAAAAAGTGAACTCTTTGTCCTTGGTGGAGGCCCAGGTTGTCCCCTTGTTTTACAAGTTAAAGCCTGCATGATGTCGAGAGCACAATTTTTTTCTTCTTTTTTTGGTATTTTTGAGACAGGGTCTCCCTTTAGTCCCAGCTAACCTGGAGCTCGCTCTGTAGACCAGGCTGGCCTTGAACTCATAGAGATCCACCTGCCTCTGCCTCCCAAGTGCTGGGATTAAAGGTGTGTGCTACCACACCTGGCAAGAGAACAATTTTAGCCTAACAGAGTTACTTTGAAAATTTGAAATGAGTTATTTTTTTTTGCTTTCAGAATAAGATGAATTTTTTGATAAATATTATTAATTTGATGAATATTAGTTTTTTATTGTTACTTCAAACCAAATCACAAAAACTGAGAAACTTAACCAAAAACGATGAAGATTCATTGAGAGTAATCCCCACAGCCATCAGTTGTTGTAGTGGTCAATAGAGCAAAAACAAGCCCTGGTGGCTTTCTGAGTACCAGAAGGTGTTATGAATGCTTCTAGGGAAGAAAAGGACCAAGGCTTGTTCTAGTTATCTTCAATTGCTGTGACAAACTATTCTGACCAAAACCAAGGGGAGGAAAGGGTTTCTTTGGCTCACATCTCCCGGGTCACAGTTCATCACTGAGGGAGCCCAAGGTAGGAACTCAGGTCAGGAACCTGGAAGCAGGAGCTGAAGCACAGGCCATGGGGGAACACTGCTTATTGGCTTGTCTCCTGACCCATGCCCAGCCTCCTTTTTTATACTATATATAACAACCTGCCGAGGGGTGGCACCACACATAGTGGGCCAGGTCCTCCCACATTGCTCAACAATCAAGGCAATACTCCACAGACATGGCCACATGCCAGTCCAATGGAGCCAATTCCCTAACTGAAGCTCCCTCAACCCAAGTGTGTCAAGTTGACACTAAGCTATCTGGCACAACTGACCCCTTGTCAGTTGTTAAACCACCACATTTCCATTTCTTGTCCCCAATGTATGATGTTAACATTAATCACAACATAAGACAGTACAATCTTAAAGGCTTCACAGTCCTTAAAAAGTCCAAACACTTAAAAGTTCACAGTTTGTTAAAAGTCTCTTAACTGTGGGCTCCTGTAAAATCTGTATGTTCTTATTTCAAAGGGAAGAATCAGGCACACCTAACCAAAACCTAAGTTCAGCAAAGTAGCTCAGAGCTGGACATCTGGGATTCACTCACAATCTTTTGGGCTCTAAAGGATTTCAGCAGCTCCATTTCCCTGACTCTGTGAGGGAGGTTGTTTGTGCACAAAGTCTTAATGTGATTCCAAGATGTCACTGGTCTCCAATCAGGTAGGAAAAGGTGACCACAAATAAACTTTGATGTGATTCTGAGTTGCTGACTCACTTTAGGAAAGGAGACCCCAATTAAACCTCAATGTGATCCTGAGGTATTGGCCCTATTTAGGTAGAACAGGAATTTAATGGGAACAATTAGGCTATGGAGGAGATTATGACATTAAGATAATTCTCTCCAAATGGAAAACTTTTTGTGAAGTCGAGTGGCTTGATATCAGGCCATGCTGGGGAAGATTTCCTGAGTCTAGATGGAGGCTACTTGAACCCTAAAACTCAGCCATGTACTTACTAAAAGAGGAGGGAGATCCATCCCATAGCTATGAGATTATGAAGAAAGTATTCTCTTCCCATCCAGATTTAATAGAAAAAGTGCCTAGCTGCAAAAGATCATCCTAATCATACTTGTTGATTATTATGTTTTGGTTGCACCTAGTTTTCATGTTATTATGTCATATGTGTCCATGATAATCATTTTCCATGGGTTGTTTGAAATGTCATGTAATCATGTCCTGTACATCTATCTATAGGTTTTCTCATGTGTTGATCTCCATATTTCTATGATGTACATCTATGATATGTATTTTTCTGTCAAAACAAACTGTCCACTTCAGTTTTTTGTTTCATTCTTCTATTGTGCACAAAATTATTAGTTTTATTTTGGCACGCCCAATTAAAATACACATGTACAGATTTATAAATATGGATATTTTGATGATGCATTCAAAGGCTACTTGGGTACTCTAAGCATCTTTAAATTTATTCAACAGTGTCTCTGGGTCTGTTAATGTTTCACAAAAGTTTTAGTGCTAATGGCTTATACAAAGGAGTATCTGAGCTCGCTGTTTAAGGACCTTATTTGTTAGATACCTTGGTTTGGGTTTGCTTTCAAAGTGATTTTATTTATTTATTTATTTATTTATTTATTTATTTATTATTTATTTATTTATTTATTTATTTATTTATTTATTTATTTTGGCTTTTTGGGACAGGGTCTCCCTGTAGCCCCAGCTGGCCTGGAACTCACTCTCTAGACCAGGCTGGCCTTGAACTCACAGACATCTGCCTGCCTCTGCTTGGGATTAAAGGCGTGTGCCACCATGCCTGGCTCAAAGTGTTTGTTTTAAGGCATCTCTTTCATTTGCTTGATTTGAAGAACTGGGGATGAATTCTGGAACTGGTCTTCCTGTCTCATCTTTGTCTGTGTCCTTTGTCCTCTGTCTTCGGCAGTGAGGCTCTGCATGTAGGCAGATGTGGCCTGTTTTGAAGGACTGCTTTTCTTCTGGGGAATCTCTGCTGGCTTGGATGTCTCACACTTTTCTCCCCTGGAGCAACTCTTTTTGCCTTTAACCTTCATGCTTAGGTCTACATTAAACTGCCTTTGTATTAGCTATTCCTAAAACTCCCATCAGCAATTAAAGCCAGGAATCCTCGTTTGGCTTGAATAGCCTGATACTTGGGAGAGCTCCCCGGGTTCCTGGAGATGGCCACACGGTAGCTGTGCTTCTGTTTCTATGACCAGACACCCATTTGAAAATCCTCAGACTCATCCATAATCCGGCACTTGGGTTAGACACATGGCTTCTCCTGGTGTACAAGAGCTGATCCCCAAGAAGGACTAAGCCAGTCTCTTGCTTCCAAGAAAATAGCCTGAGACAAAAATGAGACAACTGCAATGTGTTTGGCATAACTACTTTTAAACTTTATTGTTTATTTTAATTTTATAAAAATTACTATATACTCTTGTGTATACCCTGAACAACCTCTATACATCTCTGAGAATTAACTCACAACTGTTCTCTGCAGTGTGTCTTCTTGGGCACTGGGCTGTGATGTGATTTTGTGTTTGTTTCCACCTCAGTCTTTTCCCCTCGCTTCTTCCTCATAGGAAGCAATAGGTTGCTCTGGACCTGAGCCGCTCCTGTCAGTGACTGACAGCCCCACTGACATTGCTTGCTGACCCCTCTGTCCCTGTGTATTGGCTGCATGCTTGTGCTTTCATCTCTCATTCATTCTAAGCTCCTGCATGGGAGAGAGTTAATGGTAAACAACTTTAATTAAATGATACTAATGAAAACTATTTTCTTATACTCCACCTTATGCTTTTGGTATTGTCAATCTTTAAATGGTCTTTAATAATGGATTGATTTCATGTTGCCTTATTATTATTATTATTATTATTATTTTTTTTTTGGTCTTTTCGAGACAGGGTCTCCCTGTGGCCCCAGATGTCCTGGAACTTGCTCTGTAGATCAGGCTGGCCTGGAACTCAGAAAGATCTGCCTGCCTCTGCCTCCCAAGTGCTAGGATTAAAGGCGTGCACCACCACGCCCGGCTCGTATTGCCTTATTAAGACTAAATACTTCTTTACCCTCTCTTTAATGGAATTATCTTTAATTAAAACCTTTTAAACATTAGCTTGTTTTAATCATGCTGTAACTTTTGGTTGTGGTTAGCTTTAAGTACAAATGAAAGGTATAACTCTTTTATGCATCACCTATTGAGTTCAAAATCCAGTTGGGAATATTTACCATATTATAATGTGAATGGCCTTTCTAAAACTGCTTTCTTTGAGTGAAAAACCCTTATGTTTAGCATTGGTGTATGTGGCTTTGGTCAGTATAGTCAGTTCTGAGATGAGCATTTCACGTACCTATATATCTATATATCTATTTATATCTATATATCTTATAAAGTACTGCTGATTTTTAAGAATTTCTTTTATATACACATAAAATACTGAGGCTCAATCAGACCATTGATGGATACTTTTGTAATGAAAATAGTACTATAATGTAAGACCAAACTGGCGTCATCACTGAAATCAATAATTTCAGTATGTCCATATTTTAATTTACAATGGAAAATGTACCCCACAACTACCGACTCTCAGTACTATGTAAATTATGAAATGTTTTAAGTGTTATGATTTTGGCTGCTTTAAATTTTAGAGTCACATGTTATTCTTATTAAAATTTTTTAATCAAGATGTCCAGGTTTTGTTTTTGTCACAACATTTGTGTCTAACAACAGTATGTATTTTTTGAGACTTTTGGGAATGTGTAGACTTATGTTTAGTACTAAGGGAATAATTATTAAAAAGAATAATTTACCCAATATCAAATTGACTTATAAGTAAGTTTTCATGTATGCTATAATTATTAAATTACAACATGGTTCTTATTGCTTAAAAATATTAATTTTGCCACAGCCCTTTGATTGCCTCCCAGAACTTACAGAGATCACGTTTGGAGCAGTGGAGTTGGAACTGCCCCCTTGAAGGCTGGTTCTCAGAGCTTTGGAGAGCACTATGCAAGCTGCAAAGGGAGAACATTAATTAATGGCCCATGACCAGCTTTAAGACCAAATATCCACATCAATGCCTGGAACAGCATATGACATTGGTGCTCTAATGGCTCTTTTATCTTGGGGGTAATCAACAGCTTCTTAATTGGACTTAAAGCCCACTCAAGGGGAGGAAATTCATGGTACTACAAACATAGCCAAATACACAAGGATGAAGAGATAGATCTTAGAGACAACCCCAAGGCTGTCATATCCCTAGACTAATGTAATTTCTTACTAAGTGCAAAATAGTATCCTTATATTTACAGTCAAGTGTCCCAGCCACCACTCATCAAAGAAGCTTCTTTGGCACCAAACAGACTGTAACAGTGTACTACAACTGGTCACACATAGTCATTATCTGTAAATTGCTCAAGCCTAAGTGGAACGTCTACAATACAATCTCTACACCCAAGGCTTCTGCGACAGAACAAGAGGTAAAGAGGACACTAATGAATCTCTTGACTCTCACAAATGAAGCTCCCTCGTGCAACAGAGGGCCAGGAACACAAAAGGTCACAAATGGCCAAAGTGTGGGGATTAGGAGTCTGCAAAGTATGGATCCTCAGACAGGACTCCTATGTTAAGCTTTACTCACCTAGGGCTCAGGGACCATTGTGGAAGAAGGGACAGAAAGATTGTAAGAGCCAGGGAGGAGTTGCATGCCCATATGGAAATACAATCATACAACTCCTGAGACCCTGTTCATACAAACCTACAGAGGTGGTGTCAGCATGCACAAGACCCATGCAAACTCAAGCAGACAAAAAAACCCAGCATAGAACTGTAGAAATGGTCAGCAGGACCCAATCTTTTCAGAAATGTTGTTGTCAGATGATTATTGCTGGGTGAGGAAGAGTTGATCTTCTTAAAGTGAGGGACTCTGGGTGGGCTGACTAGAACTCAGTGGATGAACTTGGACTGAAGAACATCTGTGACACTAACTTGACATAATGGGCTTTGGTACAAATGACAAACTATGAATTCCAGTGGGGAGGGTCCCAGTGGGGAAGGGGGTATAAAGGTGATTAAGACTGATGAATATGTTCTGTATGAAATACACAAAAATTCAATTAAAAAGAATATAAATATAAATTATTTTAAGAGATGATTACTTCTGCTCCAGGGGACAATTTATCTTTCCCTTTAGATGTTTTCTTTTGGTCTTTTTGAGACAGGGTCTCCCTTTTTAGTCCCAGCCAGCTAGCCTGGAGCTCACTCTGTAGACCAGGCTGGCCTTGGTCTCACAGAGACCTGCTTGCCTCTGCCTCCTGAGTGCTAGGATTAAAGGCATGTGCCACCATGCCCTGCATTAGATTTTTTTTTTCTTTTTGAGACAGGGTCTCCCTGTAGCCCCAGCTGTCCTGGAACTCACTCTGTAGACCAGGCTGGCCTTGAACTCACAAAGATCCACCTGCCTCTGCCTCCCAAGTGCTAGGATTAAAGGCATGCGCCACCACGCCCAGCTAGATATGTTTTATATAAAATAAACATCTTACCATTATGGCCTCTTTTAGAGCCAAAAAGCAGGTTTGTTGAGATCTATGTCTTTGCCAAGCCTAAGTGAAAGATCTCTAAATATTTAAAGAGAATTGGTCATTTAAAACCTGCTTCAGTTCTTACAAGGACATCTTAAAGTTTATACATTATAGTAGTATATTTGAGAAAATTGTTCATATATATACATATACATAGAAATAAATATTATTTCCTTAGCAAATCTTCACAACAAATGGTAAATTTGTTTGTGAATGTTATGCCTCATGGTATTAAGGAAGGAAGTAAAGGTAAAAGGATATAAAATAAATATATATTTTTTTATTTCATTTTATTTTTTATTTAGTTATTTTAATTAATTAATTTATTTTTTATTTTTATTGATGCTTTGTGTATTTCATACATCATTTTCCAATTCAGTTCAGGCATATATCCCTTTCCCTTCCCCCCACCCCACCCCTACCCATCCCAGATCATGCATTCTGCCGTAACTTTTCTGCATCTTTCTCTCTCTTTTTTTTTTTTTGTTTTCATTTTTTTTTAACAATAAGCGATTATTTGTGAGTACAAGCATCCTTCATGTAAAACCAATTTGCAAGCAATTGTGCCCAAACCCACACAGCTCATGGGTCCCACCATCCAGCAGGGGGGGCTTGTATGTTCAATCAACTTGATCAAATGAGTGTCCAGTCTATATTGTTGTAGTTTCACCATTCACCCCAATTGCAGTCCTTACATTCTACCATGCCCCCTCTTCCACAGATTGTTCCCTAGGCTTAGAAAAGGGGCACAGGTGGATAAGAAGCAAAGCAGTCTACTTTCTCTGGAGCTGTTGTCTTGGTCTCTAGTCAATTCTGGCTGTTTTCTTTCAGGGGCTGACAGCTTGTCCAGGCATAACCTTTCAATCCTACTAATGAAGCACATGCAATTAGATATATAGGTATTTAAACAGTATAATATATAGCCTTTCGATCCTACTAATGAAGCACATGCAATTATATATAGGTATTTAAACAGTACTAATTGTTATGGTAGGTTACTTTGGTATAGACACAGATGTTTGGATGGTATGTTAATCCATGAATTACATTTTCTTCTGTTAAGTATGACAGGGTCTTCCTGTGGTTTATAACATCTCCTACCCATTAGAGGATGTAAGCTTGTGGCATCAGCCGTGGGTTATTCCTCCAAGGAGAGAGATAATAGCCAATTAGATTTGAGATATACAGACATATGGCTGCCACTGCTGCACAGTATTTCCAGGCAGGTGAGGTGTAGCTGGTGCTGACGGAGGAGTCTTGCTTGACTCAAGGAGACCTATATTTGCTTTATTGGTTTAGTGGCCTTTGGTAACACTCTCTGGCATTCCAGAGACCATCTGTATACTTGCAAGTGTGGTCTCCATACATCTTTCCCATGTTTACATCAGGTCTTCAACAGCAGGGCCTTATCACCTCTCTTCCTGCAGATATCCCAGTTTGGAGGCAAGGAGCCTTTACCTTTTGTGGGGGCTTGGATCCCCTGGCCAACATCTCCTTGGTAGAATAATCCATTGTTGATGTCAGAGCTCCTGTATTAATATATTTTGCTTAAGTGCATAGCTTAAGGAGACTTTAGCATTATATTTGGTTCTGAATAGAGAATAATCCTTTTCACAGTTTCTATGTCCATTAGTCAATTAAAGAAGGCAGTTTTACCGATTTTACAAGAGAATACCTCTATAACAGCTGGCTCCAATCTACAGCTGGAGAACGACCTCATCATCATCATATTTCTCCTTATTCTATGGGGGGGAGTTAAGAAAGTCTCTTGTATTAAAACCTTTGCGGCACCTAGAAGGTAAGCTTCGTTAGGAATCATTAAAAATAGTTGTTACTAGTAGGATCCACAGAGGGGCCTGATGTCTGCAGCAATCTGAGGCATTTCTTCCCTTCAATGCCCAGAGGAGTCAATCCTTCTGCTGGCACTTTCTGGTACATCCTACTCACTGCAAAGCTGCATTTTCTTTCTCAGCCATTAAGTTGGTGATACTCTGGCCTGTTGGAACATACAAATCCTTTCCCATAGTTAGTTTTAAGATTTGGGTTGCAAGGTTTTTTGACAAAAAGTTTTCATATCTATCTATATCCCCCTTTTTTATTTAAGGTTTTTATTTTTGACCCATGAGTCTCAAAAAAGCAGTTGTTTTATACATACCTATAGGGTGGAATCAAGGCACAGATTTCATCAAGTTCACCCATGCTGTTTTGGGTTACTGTATGTGATTAACTTGGGAAACAAAGTTCATTTTTGAGTTAAATCATCCTATAGGTGAAAGAGATTGCTACCAGGTGATACTATATGACAGCAAAATTATAGAGAACATTTGTTTATACCAATCCCAAAGTAATTGTTATACAGATTTTAGTTAAAGCTAATGTGGACAAGAGCAATTTATATCACCAATTAACTCAGATGCATTACCGTTTTTATCAGTCTTCAAACCAATGTTGTCCAATATGCCCATATTTACTTTTACTAAGTCCTAAAACACCATGTATCTTGTAGACAGAGTCTGGGCAAAACTGGATACTTGTTGAACTCATGTCAATTAAACATGCACCAATCGAATATACACCCGTGTCCCTCTCCCACCCCTCCCACCCCTCCCGAGTCACTATTTCAGTCAGCCTTCTGATGCAATCTTTCTGTTGTTGTTCTTTTAATGTGCATCCCTCTCCACAAGAAATATTTATAACTGGGTTATTGGTACTAGCGTCCACATATGAGAGATACCATTTGTCGTTTGTTTTTCTGGGACTGTGTTACTTCACTTAACATGATGTCTTCAAGCTCCATCCATTTACCTGCAAAGTTCATGATGTTGTCTTTCTTTACTGCTGCATAGAATTCCATTGTGTACATGTACCACATTTTCTCTATCCACTCGTCAGTTGAGGGGCATTTGGGTTGATTCCAGTTTTTTGCTATTGTGAACAGAGCGGCAATAAATATAGCTGTGCATGTATCTCTGCAGTAAGATGAGTCTTGTGGGTATATACCCAGGAGTGGTATGACTGGGTCAAATGGCAGGATCATTTTGAGTCTTCTAAGGGTTCTCCACACTGTTTTCCATAGTGGCTGCACAAGTTTACATTCCCACCAGCAATGGATGAGTGTTCCCCTTTCCCCACACCCTCTCCAGCACTTGGCATCATTTGTTTTCTTGATCCTAGCCAGTCTTACTGGAGTAAGGTGGTATCTTAAGGTGGTTTTAATTTGCATTTCCTTAATTATTAGCAATGTTGAACACTTCTTAAGGTGTTTCTCAGCCATCTCTAATTCCTCCTCTGTGAAGTCTCTGTTCAGATCTTTGCTCCATCTTCTGAGTGATTCATTTGTTTTCTTTCTTCTTTGTTTTTTGAGTAGCTTGTATACTCTGGAAATTAATGCTTTGTCAGATGTATCTGCTGTGAAGGTTTCCTCCCATTCTGTGGGTTTTCTCTTCACTTCCTTTATTGAGTTTAATGAGGTCCCATTTGTCAATTGTCGATCTTATTTCTTGTGCAGCTGCTGTCTGATTTAGGAAGTCTTTTCCTACACCTATGTCTTGTAGTCTGCTGCCAAGTTTCTCTTCTATACCTCCAGAGTTTTGGGTTTCAGATTGAGGTCTTTGATCCATCTGGAATTGACTTTTGTACAGGGTGAGAGGTAGGGGTTTAATTTCATTCTTCTACAGGTGGTGATCCAGTTTTGCCAACACCACTTGTTGAAGATGCTTTCTTTCCTCCAATGTGTCTTCTTGGCCTCCTTATCAAATATGAGATGGCTGAAGTTGTATGTGCTCAGGTTTGGATCTTCATTTTTATTCCATTGGTCAACTGGTCTGTTTTTGTGCCAGTACCAAGTTGTTTTTATGACTATAGCCCTGTAATATAGTTTGATGTCTGGTAGAGCGATACCCCCTGTATTGCTCTTTTCACCCAGAGTTGCTTTGGCTATTCAGGGTCTTTTGTTTTTCCAAATGAAATTGAGGATTTTTTTTTCCCCCAAACCTGTGAAGAAGCTCTTGGGGATTTTGATTGGGATTGCATTAAATCTGTATACAAGTTTAGGTAGAATGGACATTTTTACTATATTTATTTTCCCAATCCACGAGCATGGGAGGCTTGTCCATCTTCTGATGTCTTCTTCAATTTCCTTCTTCAGAGGTTTAAAATTTTTGTTGTAGAGATCCTTGATGTCTTTGGTTAGGTTTGTTCCTAGGTATTTTATTGTTTTTGAGGCTATTGTGACTGGGAAGGTCTCCTTGTATTCCTTCTTCAGTTGCCTGCCTGGAGCAGTGGCGGGCTGCTCCCGACCCATGGCACAGGACCAGACTATGGCGTGTAAATATATTTTAATAAAGAGGAAAAATATATAAATTAAGATGGCTGGATAGTTTCAGAATAGAAAGAATAATGAAAATATTTAAGTAAGTTTATTGAAGGTCTTAGCACATTTATAGAGATACAGAGTTGTTGATTTTCAGTTCATTCCTCTGGCTTATACTGCACACCTAGTTACCAATTTGGATTAAGTGGATTCAGACAAGTCTTGGTTTACCAATGGCTACTGAAAGATATCCTTTATGTTTCTCTGTATTATGCAATTGTTACTTTTGGTACTTTATTTTTCCCATAACAAAATGATTTAGCTCAAGAGGAACTAGGTTTTACCTCCTTGAACCAGATATATACAGTCCAGAAGGGAATAGTTTCAATGAGCTTGCTCTGAATCCTGATCACCTTATTTCCTGTCTATAGGTATGTGATATGCCTCTCCCTTCCTTCTGAGAAACTGTAAATCAAGGTATGGGGACTAGCAAAGAAAGGAGAACTTCATTTGATATAGACCTAAGAAAACTGTTTTAAATCCCTTTCCTGGGCTATGCCTACTTAACCTGTGGTGTTAAATCTCTGTGGTTATTCAAGAATGCTTGTATTTTTATTCAAGCTTTATCTACATATTACACAGTAACAAAGGTACAAGACTGATGTAACTGACCTTCTTGTATGTCTAATAACCATACTTAAAAGCCTATACATGTAGTAATCTGGTCAAAAGGAACATAAAGGGACAGTTTATGTTCCTCATTCTCCAAGTCTGATTAAGTTCCAGGGTATTATGGGGCATCTCTCAAAATGTCCTGTAACTGTGATGAGTTTGTGGAGGTCATGGGGACCCCACCAGAGGGATTCAAACTCATGTCCAGTCTATAAAGAGGAGGATAAACACCGAGAATAAGTTTCCTCCATGTTTCCAAATGAATCCACAGTCAGCAGGACCTCCTGAGTTATCTTTACAAAGACGGAACTGGTAAAAGGAAAGCCAAAGGAGCCAGGGGTTCTTCCCAAAGCCCAAGTGACCCCTGAGGACCAGATCCTCAACTGACCTTCACAGTCCAACAAATTTTCAATTAATGTGGGCCAATTGTATGATCTTAAACATCCAAAAGGAAAGTATAACCAAAAATTAATCAACATGTTTGCTTTAGAGTCTAAAAAATTGAGCTTCCTAGACGTTAGGGTTAAAAGTTCATATGAAAGCCGGGTGTCGTGGCACCTGTAATCCCAGCACTGTTCAAGGACAGCCTGGTCTACACAGCGAGTTCCAGGAGAGCTGGGGCTACAGGGAGACCCTGTCTCAAAAAAATGTTCATATGAGATGTTATTTAGAAAACTCTCACTAAGATTTTCTTTGTGTTAAAAATGGTACTTAGATAAAATATTTCTGATCTTGGCCTTTGAACTGAAGTTCAACACTTCAGTGCCACTTACAGCCCAAAAGGGCTAGTCCACTATTGTTCTTATCAAAATTAAATAATGGCTAAATTTCTTCTCTCTTCCTGTGTAGAAGCCATTTGGAAAGGAGCTCACACTGTGATCCTAGCCACTCCAATAACTATCAAAAATCCCTGAAAAGGAGACCCTGAGTCCAGCCATCATAGCCAAATGACAAATGCAGAGAAACCCAATACATGGATGCTTTTGGAAGTCCTTGTCAAAAACTTCTAAAGGACTTTGAATTGGACATTTAAAATTCATCTTTTTCTGACTTCTCATTCACTGCCTATAAAGTTGTGCCTAACTACTGTTGCCTTTACTTCACATTTCCTCCCAGGTACCAGTCAGGGACTTTCTTTTCTCTCTATAGCTTTTTTTAATAGTACTTTTGGAGTCTTATACATAGTTCCACTGAAGGGGTAACTCAGTGCCATACCCCACATCCCTCTGCAACATGGAAGAAGCCAAATTAACCAGTGCCCCAATTCCTTATTGGGAATTGGAGTTACCTCTTCAGAGGGAGAAGCAATGAGAATAGGAGGTAAAAATTGACTAGACAGTTAAGATCTCCAAAGAAAAATGACCAGGTTTTTTTTTTTTTTTTTTTTTCTCAGCTGAGAGCTGGAGATTCCCTTGGATCTGCCAGGAAATGTGTCCTGACCAGAGGCTAGAGATGCCAGAACTATCAGAAAAGGGAGCCATCTCTGCTGTTCTTATGCAAATCAGTCTGGTGTAGAGAGAAGGCAAAGCAACTGCTAAAAGAATAAAGGCTAGATAAAGGAAAATGAGTCCTTCTGAAAGAGTAACTGGAATACTCTGGGCTCCTGACTAGCCCCACTAACAAACAGGACTTCATGGTTCTATTGGGTTTCCTGTCAAGATCTTGGATAATAAAATCGGGGCTTGAGGGATGGTTCAGAAGTTAAGAGCACTGACTGCCCTTACAGAGGACCGGGTTCAATTCCCAGCACCTACATAGTGGCTAACAACCATCTGTCACTCCAGGTCCAGGGGATCCAATGCCCTCTTCTGATCTCCATGGGCATTGTATGACATGGGTATCCTTACACACATGAAGGCAATATATGAAAACATATAAAAATAATAAATAAAACATCTGTAAAAAGACCTTGGATAATAAACTTGCCTACTACATTTAGCAAAAACTGCGTAGAGTCCATCAGACTCCAAGTAATTTGCCAGGACTATCAAAAACTTTCTCTACCATAAACATAAAGGCTTATGTTGATGAAGAGGAGGGAACATAGTGGAAATAAAAAAATAAACACACCAGATAGTTGCTAAAAGCTCTTGCAGTGTGATAGTAATGAAACTTTGAATGGTTGTTAAGAACTTTGGACCCGGAAAGGTCCCAAGATAAGAATAGAGAGGTAAAAGAAGAACCTTCCCCTCCCCCTGTGGTTACCCAGGATTGAAGTCTTTGTTTTCCAAAACTGTGACATTCCTGTTACCTCTGCAACCAGGTTACCTGTAAACCACTTACTTATCATGTAAGTGCTATTTTCTTTTGGCTTGCATTCCTCACATATGAGTATAAATGTCCCCAGAAATTTGAGCTAGAGGCTAGCACCTTAGGGAGTGTTCCATGTGTCAATCTGCTGGTGTAAAATAAAACTCACTTGCTTTCACCTGACTTGGGGGCTGCTCTTTTGACTCTCCTGATTTTCTGTAACAATAAGCCCTAACAGAAATGCATACTGATGATTAGTTAAACTGACATAACATCAAACTGCCTTCTAAATTTTACACCCATAGACAAATGCTACTCTCAGGCTTAATCAGAGAAGACTTCTCAGTGAATAATGATGAATGCAAGGACTCATGGGTGCACAAGGAGCTGCAAATAAGTGATGGATGAGGGCTCAGACTTAAACATATTTATACAATCCCCTCTAAGTTTCAGGGAACATTGTGGAAGAGGGAGTAGAAAGAACGTGAGACCTGGAAAATTAAAAAGCTGCAAAATGCCATCCTCTGAGCAGAGATGCTGACATTATAATCACCAACTCAGAGCAGGTGCGGATGCCTGTTCTGCACAATGGGCCCATCAATAGCCAGGCATAGATTCTGATGGATTCCCAAGAGCCGGAGGAGAGAGTCATTGGCTGCAGTTGTATGACCCCTGCAGGGTCCAGTGGATAGTTCTAACCCAATGGTCACACAGATGGCCCTGGTTAAACTAACTTGGTCACAAAACAAACCTTAAAGTCATGAATATGGAAAAGCTTGTATGGAGGAGTAAAGATGGAAAAAAGATGGGAGGGAGATAGAAAATGATACGAGGGAGAGTAATCAGAATGTACTACATACATGAATGAAATTATCAAAGAATAAATTTAATTTTAAAAACTAGCCCTCTGTTTTTCATGACTTTGCAATGTAGTTTCCAAGTTACTAAATGTATCAAATATAATTTGGTAAATATAAACAGTTTCTGTGAGTGATGAAAAGTCTGAAACACACATTTGTTTAGCCTCAATGTTTTCATACTTCTGCCAGGAGATTATATCCAGGCCAAGTTCAATTCCCAGCACAGAAGTAGAAGCATGTGCTTGGAATCCTAGTACTGGGGAGGCAGAGACAAGAAGATCGCTGGGACTCGATAGTCAGCTAGTCTAGCCTAATTAGTAAACTCCAGGCCAATAAGAGACCTTGTCCAAATAGGAGGTAAACAATATTCCTGAGAATAATAACCAAGATTGTCCTCTGGCCTGCACACACATGCGTGCACACTTTCATGAACATATCTGCCAGAATATATATGGACATTCATACACACACATACACGCATGCATAAAAATATCTTATAACTTTGGTTATAACAATAGGACAATTGAAAATTTAACTTGATTTTTATAATAATTATCAAAGGTCAGAACCATAAGGAAGAAAATATTTATTTAACAAAATTGGTATGGTTAAATATCTCAAAATCATCAATTTAGAACAAAAGAAAGAGGAGTTTCTCTCTTAGATCAAAGAACTAGTTCATAAAATCAAATGAGTAGATTTCTATCTTAGCTACTCTTTAATAATTCATTTTGGCTGAGGGCTTCACATTTTCAATCCTTAGTCTGCTAGCTGTGTTGCAGTGGGCCTGAGGTGACACAAGGCATCACGGTAGAGAAGTATTATTGAAACAGAGCTGTTTACCTCATGATGGCCAGAAGTAGAGTAAGAGAAGCAGCCCAAGCTAGGTGTGCTCTTCAAAGACATGTCCCCTGTGAGCCACTTCCTCCAGCTAGGCCCCACCTTCCACATTTCCACCACCTCCCAAGAGTCTATTAAATGTTTAAATCCATCAGTGGTATAAACCACTTATTAGGTCAGTGCCCTCATGGATGAACACCCACCAAATCCACTGCCCCAGAAACACCCTCATGGACCCAGCCAGAGGTGTGCTTTACCAATCCAGTCCTTTCTCAATCTAGTCAAGTTACCAATAAAAATTAACTTCTTGTGCTTCTTGGTATAGAAAGTTTCAAGAACTTTGATGCTCTTCATTGTTGTTGCTTTTGTTGTTATTATTGTTGTTAGTGTAAGCAGGCTGTGCAAAGCAATGTAGACCCCTTACATCATCTGGCAGGAAGAGATAGAGTGAACGGATTTGTCCTCACAGACATCTATTGATTATAGTTTCCTGATGGGGGTTTAAAACCATACAGTTAGCTCAGATAAATTAAATTGGTTTTGGTGTTACAGTCAGTTAAGGTTTTTGTCCTTAGGAGTCACTCAGGCCTTGCACTTGGCTCTTTTTACCAGTTCCATCTATGTGAGAACAAAGTCAGGTCTTGCTTGACTGGAGCTTCCCTTTGAAGTGTGAGGAGTTTCTCCTCTATATTGGGTTTCTGCCCTTGACTGGACACTGGTTGGATAAAGTCCTTTTAAGTGAATCTTCAAGACCTTCCTGGCCAAGGATGACTGGTGACTCACTGCCATAGGACATGTATGTAGAGAGGTGCCTATGCAGGACCATAGGACTTAAGTCGACCTTAGAGGCCAAAAGACTGTCCCTTCAAATCCCTCTAGCCAAATCAGATTAGAGCTTTAAGTATGGTTGTTAAACCTCCATGGTGGGGGTCAGTTGTATGAATTTGATAATTTAATTACAATATAACATGTAAACAAAGCTTGAACATTGACTTAAGCACTCTTAATAAATTCTTAATTGCTGTGGCAAAACACTCTGACTAATAGTGAAAGCTCATGACAGGAGCCTGAAGGTAGTAACTGCAACACAGGCTAGGAAAGGATAGCTTCTTAATGGTAAAATGATATGGGAAAAGGTAGCCCATCGTGGGCAATGCCATCCTGGGGCAGATAGTTTTATATTGTATAATACAATAGGCTGAACATGAGCCAGCAACACAAGCCAGTAAGCAGCATCCTTTCGTGGCCTGTGCTGCAGTTACTACCTTCAGGCTCCTGACATGAGCTTTCACTATTAAAAAATCATGGGTATCCTAAAACATATTTAAGTAAAATGTATACACAATTTACACAATTAATTAATTAATTAATTAATTAATTTAAAAATGCCTAGGCATTACAATTCATTTTGGGTTTTTCAAATGTGTTTCACCTTAAAGGGTTTACTAACCTTAACCCATTAAAAAAAATTACTGGTAAAAGGATTTGTTCACAGGTTCCAGAACCATGTGGCTTATGATCTGACCCCACCTGCCTGCCCGCTCTATGCACACCAGGTCCTGAGCTGAACACATGGCTTCTTAGTAACCATTTATCCTAAATCATGTTTACTTCTAGAATCAACTTGAAATAACACCATCTTTTTATTTCAGCACTCTGGAGGAAGAGACAGGCAGATTTCTATGGGAATTGTCAGGCAAGACCAGTCTGAGAAAAAGCTCTAACTCCAATAAATTGGTTCTTAATAATTAGTGGTTTATGGGTAAGAAACAAGCATTTTTTCAGAGCAAAGTTATTTGTTCAGCTTGTCAAGCATTTTGCAGGGAGTGGAGAGAGTGGCTAATCTCGCCCTACCTTAGGACTCTTCCTTAAGAGTGGGCCCTGAATCTTGTGGCCTGGTCACTCCTGAGAGCTCCTCGGGCCAGCTGGGTGTGGTAGACCATGCCTTTGCTCCCACTATGAGTTCAATCCCAGTGCAGCAGAGATTTAGGCTAAAGTCAGACACAATGATTTATGAATGAAATGGAGTTTTTCTAGCCCACTTTGTGTTCCAGCCCATGCCATTTTCTATCTCTCATTAAGTGGGAAACCCAGTTAGGGATATTTACTACATTTCTAAAAATGCTCTAAATTTTTTGTTTTAAAATTACTTTGTCATGACATTGTGCCTAACCACAGTATTTATTTTATGATATTACTTAAATATATAAACTCATGCTTAATGCTGAGGACATACTATTTAAATTCAGTAAAGGCTAACTCTAGGTTTAAAGCTAACCTTTTTTTCTCCCAAACTCAGTTCTGTTAAAATAAACAGCTAACAGATAAATTAATTTATTAAGAGTAAGTAAAATTTACAAATATATAATAACAATTGGGCGTTTTACTGGGTATATGCTGCCAACACTCCTTCAACACCTAAGACTGATTTTAACAGGTTTTCATAAGTTAGAGTAGAATAGAGTTTTTTACACTTTAAAAATATAAGTTAAGCTGGGTGTGGTGGTACATGACTTTAATCTCAGCAGAGGCAGAGGCAGGTGGATGTCTGTGAGTTCAAGGACAGCGTGGTCTACATAGTGAGTTCCAGGACAGATGGAGCTACAGGGAGAACCTGTTTCAAAAAAGTAAAAAGAAAAAAAAGTTAATTTTAAAACATAGAGTTTATGCTTTAAAATATATATTTAGGGGTTTGTATTAAATAAAAGTTAAAATTATATAAATAAGCTGTTTCTCTAGGGTAATAATTCAATCGAGTAATTTTTAAAAATTTTATTTATTTATTTTTCAAAGCCAATTTTTATTGACGTTTTGTGCATTTCATACAAAATTTCAAATCAAATCTACACCCATGCCCCCTCCCTGCTCCCCACCCCGCCAGAGCTCATGCATTCTGCCAAACATGTTTTTCATCTTTTTCTCAGTCTCTCTCAAAATTCTTGATGCAGAAGTTTACTGTTAGGAGCAGAAGTTTACCATTTTAGTCAGTTCTTTGACCCAGCCTTTTTGCTGTTGTTGTTATTCCTTCCAATATGCATGACTCCAAAATATGCATTTATGCATGCCACATATATCATAGGTTTTAGCATCTTCAGCTTATGATTATTTTTTTCTTTATTAGGCTGAAAGATGTAATGTTTGAAGGCTCCTCCTTGGCAAGCCCAAACCACCATCAGTTCTGCCCTTGTGCTCCACACTAGGGTTTTCCCTTCCCATAGTCACCAAATGAGGTTCAGTAAGCACTGCATCTTGACTTGATCTTCCTGTACTGGTCTTTGTGATATAGCCTGGGTAGTCCAACAATGGCAGTCTATACTCTGAAGAAGCTGAAACCCCAATAGTAGCTCAGTCCACACGTTGGATGTCTCAGCAGTCCCCATCTGGCACTGAAGATTTGGAGGATTCTTGGAGAGAAATGAGTCTTCAGTCCATATTGGAAGGTTGAAAAGCTGTGTCTTCTCATGTCTTTGAAGGATGGCAAAAGCAGTGGCAGCCACAAGGTAGCTGCATTTGCTAGTAAGACAGGCAAAACAACTGTGCTCTGTTTTTTTTTTTTTTTCTTTCTTTTTGTCTTTTTATTAAGATCTAAACTTTTATACCTGAAGTGCAATTTCTCAGGCCTTACTATTTATTTATTTCTGGTTATACTTTGCTTTTGGATGTTGAAGGCCACATAGTTAGCCCAGATTAACCAAGGTTTTTGTTTTCTCAAGGTCAGTTGTGGATCTGATCCTCAAGGATCACTCAGGATTTTTTTTTGGGGGGGGGAGGGAGCCCCTGGCTCCTTTTGGCTTTTCATTTACCAGTTCTTTCCACTCGAGGACAAAGTCAGGTCTTGCTAGACCAGGCTTCCCTTTTTGAAGCATAAGCAGACTTTCCTTTTTATAGACTGGACAGTGGCTGAAGTCCTATTAGTGGATCTCCAAGACCTCCCTGCACAGGAAGACTGGTGACTCACATTTGCAGGACATTTCAAGAGATGCCTCCATGCATAGTCCCCTGGGACTTAGTTGATCTCTGAGGGCAATGAAGAAAGTCTCCCTTAAGACCCTCAGCCAAATTGGTATGGGCTTTAAGTATGGTCATTAAGCATCCAGAAAGGCTAAGTTACAGCAGCCTGATACTTCTAACTACTGTGTAATATTTTAGAAAAAGCTTGGACAAAAGCTCAAGCAGCCTTGTATAAGAAATACTAAGAATCAATCCCATAAAATAAATACTGTGGTTAGACATAATGTCATGACAAACTAGTTTTTTTCCTCATTCTTTTGATCTTATATTACTCTAAAATATGCATACATATCCTCCACCAAAATTCCTAAGCCTGAAAATAAATGGTAGCTTAGTTCTAGAACCTGTTAAGGGATTCACAATATAAGAGCACAATTGTTTTCAGATCACAAGGAATATAACATTAGCGTTGCCCAGTTTGCCTTACAACTAGGTAATTGGCACCAGCATCTACAGATGAGGGATACCATTTGTTGTTTGTTTTTCTGGGACTGTGTTACTTCACTTAACCTGATATCTTCTAGTTCCATCCATTTACTTGCAAAGTTCATGATGTCATCTTTCTTTACTGCTGCATAGAACTCCATTGTGTAGATGTACCACATTTTCTCTATCCACTCATCAGTTGTGGGGCACTTGGGTTGATTCTACCTCTTCACTATTGTGAAGAGAGCTGCAATAAACATGGCTGTGCATGTATCTTTGTGGTAAGATGAGTCTTGTGGGTACATACCCAGGAGTGGTATGACTGGATCAAGTGGTAGGCTCATTTTGTGTCTTTTAAGGGTTTTCCACACTACTTTCCATTGGAAAGCCATTGTCGTTGTACTCCCACCAGCAGTAGATGAGTGTTCTCCTTTCCCAACAACCTTTCCAGCACTTGGTATTATTTGTTTTCATGATCCTAGCCAGTCTTATTGGAGTAAGATGACATCTAAAAGTGGTTTTAATTTGCATTTCCTTAATTGTTAGCAGTGTTGAACATTTTTTAAGATGTTTCTCAGCCTTCTCTGATTCCTCACCTGTGAAGTTTCTGTTCAGCTCTTTGCTCCATCTTTTGAGTGAGTCATTTGTTTTCTTTGTTCTTTATTTTTTGAGTAGTTTATATATTTTGGAAATCAATGCTTTGTCAGATGTATCTGCAGCAAGGTTTCCTCCCACTCTGGGTTTTCTCTTCACTTCCTTGCTTGAATTTAATGGTGGTTCCATTTGTCAATTGTTGACCATATCTCCTGCACAGCTGCTGTCTGATTTAGAATGTCTTTTCCTATGCCTATGTCTTGTAGGCTTCTGCCAACTTTTTCTTCTATCACCTTCAGAGTTTTGGGTTTCACATTGAGGTCTTTGATCTCTGTGGAGTTGACTTTTGTATAGGGCGAGAGGTAAGGGTTTAACTTTATTCTTCTACAAGTGGTGATCCAGTTTTGCCAACACCATTTCCTGAAGATGCTGTCTTTCCTCCATTGTGTCTTCTTGGCCCCCTTGTCAAATATGAGGTGGCTGAAATTGTATGTGCTCAAATTTGGATCTTCAGTTTTGTTCCATTATTCTACAGGTGTTTTTGTGCTAATACCAAGCTGTTTTTATGACTATAGCCCTGTAGTATAGTTTGAAGTCTGGTATAGCGATCCCCCTTGTATTGCTCTTTTTGCTCAGGGTTGCTTCAAAATCAAGTAATTTTATTTATTTATTTATTTATTTATTTATTTATTTTTGGTCTTTTCGAGACATGGTCTCCCTGTAGCCCCAGCTGTCCTGGAACTCACTCTGTAGACCAGGCTGGCCTTGAACTCTCAAAGATCCACCTGCCTCTGCCTCCCAAGTGCTAGGATAAAAGGCATGCGCTACCACGCCTGGCACAAAATCAAGTAATTTTAAAAACACAATGTATGTCTAGTCAAGGTTAATTTAAATAATGTTCAACTTTTGCCCAAGCTTTGTTTACACATTGTGTGGTATTAAAAATTAAAATACCATCTGAAACTCCAATTCCAAGAGACCTCCAGTTCCAGGGGAATCCGACACCCTCTTCTGACCTCCGCGGCATTGCAGGACATGGGTGCACAGAGCTGCATGCAGACAGTACACTCATACACATAAAGAAATAAATAAAATAAAAAAAAATTAAAATACCAGGGGCTGGAGAGATGGCCTAGTGGTTAAGAGTGCCAACTGCTCTGGCAGAGGATCCGGGTTTGATCCCCAGCACCCACATGGTGGCTAAGAACCATCTTTAACTCAAGTTCCAGGAATCTGACACCCTCTTCTGGCCTCCGCGGCATTGCATGACATGGGTGCACAAACCTACATGCAGACAGTACATTCATACACATAAAAAAATAAACAAAAGGGCTGGAGGGATGGCCTAGCGGTTAAGAGCGCCGACCGCTCTTGCAGAGGACCCGGGTTCGATCCCCAGCACCCACATGGCGGCTGAGAACCGTCTGTAACTCCAATTCCAGGAGAACTCCAGTTCCAGGGGAATCCGAGACCCTCTTCTGAACTCCGCGGCATTGCACGACATGGGTGCACAGACCTACATGCAGACAGTACATTCGTACACATACAGAAATAAATAAAAAAAAATTAAAAAAAATAAACAAAAATAAAAAAATTAAAATACCTATATTAAGTAAAATTGGCCAAATACTATTAATATAAAATTAGCAATACACTTAAACTAATTGGGGATACAAATTAAAAAAAAAACTTTATTAATTATATTTTATGTGTATGAGTGTACTGTCTTCATGTAGGTTGGTGCACCCATGTTGTGTAGAAGAGGTCAGAGGAGGGTGTTGGATTTCCCTGGAACAGGAATTAAAGACAGTTCTTAGCCGCCATGTGGGTGCTGAGAATCAAACCCAGGTCCTCTGCAAGAGCAGTCAGTGCTCTTAACCACTGAGCCATCTCTCCAGCCCCATGGGGGATACAAATTTTTATTGATATTTTTTACTCCTAATTTTTACTATATTTCCAGTGACAACTTTGGGATTAATGTATGTAAGTGTTGTCTATATTTTTTTGTATTGTATAATATTATCTGTAACATTTCTTTTGTCTACAAGATAAGTTGACCCTAAGAAACTGGGTGTTAGATCTTTAAATCAACCATATACAGTCCAATAAGAGTTTATTTTATTATTTTTAAAAAGTTTTTTTTCTCTATGTGTATGAATATACCATGTGCATGCAGGTCTGTGCACCCTTGTCATGCAATGCCACAGAGGTCAGAAGAGGGTCTTGGATTCCCCTGGAACTGGAGTTCTCCTGGAATTGGAGTTTTCAGACAGTTCTCGGCCCGCCATGTGGGTGCTCTTAACTGCTAGGCCATCTCTCCAGCCCAAGAGACAGTTTAAATGGACTTAATGGACCTCCACAACTTGGTTCTTGTACGGGCATGGTGCACAACTGTCTTATTAAAAAAATGTAGATAAAAATGTAAAAGTCTTATCCACTTTTCTAATATAAAAAGGGAGAGATTAATATGGCTCTTTCCAGGATACAGTTAAATAGAAAACTCTTCATAGCTTTTATCAATTTTTCAATTTTAAAATAAAACATAAAAATCCCAATCATTTACTAACTATAAAAAAAGGGATTTAGGGGCTGGAGAGATGGCCTAGCAGTTAAGAGCACCGACTGCTCTTGCAGAGGATGAGGGTTTGATCCCCAGCACCCACATGGTGGCTGAGAACCATCTTTGACTCCAGTTCCAGGGGAATCTGACACCCTCTTCTGACCTCTGTGTCATTGAACAACACAGGTGCACAGACCTACATGCAGATAGTACATTCATACACATAAAAATAAAAAAAAAAGGGATTTGCCCATCTAGACATCAAGAGAATTGGGAGACATCTGAGAAAAGACCACTTCCTAGGGAACCAACACACAGGATAATACACAGGTGCTCCTGCTGGTATCTCTCTGGGTTAGAAGTCAATTATTATGACAGTGACTCCTTATCACATATGCTTGACTTCTTCTTTTGACTAATAGACATGACATCTGTTGGAGGGATATTCTTTATTGCCCAGAAACATGAATTAAAAAGTATCAGAGCCAGGTACTATACTAAAAGCCTCCAAAGGGATTTGGAACCCGGAAAACAGTTCACAAAAAGTGTACTAAAGGTAAAACCTGTTCAAGAATTGGGTATGAACCACCCAAGCTAAACAGAATACCTTTTTTTTTTTTTTTTTTATTTTTTTTTTATTTAATTTTATTTATTTCTGTATGTGTATGAATGTACTGTCTGCATGCAGGTCTGTGCACCCGTGTCGTGCAATGCCGCGGAGGTCAGAAGAGGGTCTCAGATTCCCCTGGAACTGGAGTTCTCCTGGAATTGGAGTTTCAGACGGTTTTTGGCCGCCATGTGGGTGCTGGGGATCGAACCCGGGTCCTCTGCAAGAGCGGTCGGCGCTCTTAACCGCTAGGCCATCTCTCTAGCCCCAGAATACCTTTTTTTTAACTGAAAAAAATGTTACTGGGGCTGGAGAGATGGCTCAGCAGTTAAGAGCACTGACTGCTCTTGCAGAGGACCCGTGTTCAATCCCAGCACCCACATGGCAGCTCAGAACCATCTTTAACTCCAGTTTCCGGGGAATCCGATGCCCTTTTCTGACCTCCACAGCATTGCTCGACATGAGTGCACCCACCTACATGCAGGCAGTACACTCATATATGTAAGAAGTAAAAAAAAAATAAGTAAATCTTACTAAAAATGGAAATGGTTTTACCTGGCTGGGGCCTCCCCCAGAAGCCAACTAGTGTCAGTAAAGAAAAGCCAGGTATTTTAACCACAGCCAAAAGTCAGGCCCAATGAGTCTATCAAGGCTAGAGAAATATAAAAGGGGCCATAGGTAAAAACCTTCAAATAGCAAATGAGCCTCTAAAGAAAAATATCCAGAGGTACTAAAAAAAATAGCTTAACTAATATCCATCATTCATGCTTTGGTGCATTATTTTATTTTTCAAATTTGATATAAAATGGCTGAAATATTGTATTCTTAAAAAAGGACTTTAGTACCAGATGTCCTGGAGCTCCCTCTGTAGACCAGGTACTAAAAGGGAGACCCCAAAAAGGATAAAACTAAAAAGAAAAAAAAAAAAGGACTTTAGGAGCTGGAGAGATAGCACAGAGTTTAAGAGCACCCACTGCTCTTGCAGAGGATCTGGGTTCAATTCCCAGCACCCACATGGCAGCTAAGAACATCTTTAACTCCAGTTCCAGGGGAGTTTGATACCCTTTTCTGACCTCCACAGCATTGCCTGACATGGGTGCATCAACCTACATGCAGACAGTACATTCATACACATAAAAAAATGAAATAGTAAACCAATAAAATACTTTAATTAGCTTCATCTGCTTATCTACTAAAATGTGTTTATGATAAACTGTGTTGTTTCACAAAAGACATGTCTAGAGAAGACACTCTAATGTGGAGGATGGTGGTATTTCTAAACATCTATGCCTGTGCCTGTAACATACCCCATGATGATAATTAGCGATTTCTTAAAGTGCCTGTACTTTTAACTATTTATGTTCTATTAATAGAATTTAAAAAAAGGAATCCTGGATGAACCACTAACCCACTGGAAGGGAAGCTGGGACAGACCTGGAAGGCCAAGGTGTCATTTCAAGGAAAAGATGGACTATTCTGCTTCTCACCCGCTCTTGTCCTTTTTTCTCCAAGCCTAGGGACTACTGGGAGAGGAAGGGGGCATGTCAGAGTATAAGGGCTAAGGAGATGTGGTAGTTGTGAGATAACAGCAAATACAAACTGGACTTTATTTAATCAACATAATTATTTGTACAGACCTTTCCAGCCAGACTTGAGACTTTGGGGTACAGCTAAATTCACCATACTTATTATTGGAACCTGTATGTTTTGGGGGAAGGAATGTTGCTTTTATGTCAATGAGTCTAGGGTAGTGTAACAAAATGTAAAAGCCTTTAAGGGCCTCTGAAAACAACTTTGGTTCCGATATTCTTTCCAATCATGTCTCCTGGTTCTCCAACCTCTTAACCACCTGGATGCTCCTTTTCATAGGACCCCTCATCACCTTAGGGGTACTCTTACAATTGCCCCCTGTGTTATCCAGTTCATTAAAGGCAGAATTAACTTAGTTAAGGTGGTGGCCAAGAGCATTCTGGTGCAGTACTAGTGCCCCCCCCCAAGGATATGATGATACTTCCGTGGTGGCACACACCTTTAATCCTAGCACTTGGGAGGCAGAGGCAGGAGGATCTCTGTGAGTTCAAGGCCAGCCTGGTCTACAGAGTGAGTTCCAGGACAGCTGAGGCTACAGGGAGACCCTGTCTCAAAAAAACCAAAAAAATGAAAAATAAAACAAAAACAAAAACAAAAAAGGGATTGCTTTGGGGCCAGGTAAATCCATTATGGGTGAGTGTAAGAGAGATGGCTTCTTTCTCCGATAACCTAGTTTCACCTTGAAAACTTAGAAGGCCAGTAGGAGATGGGAGCTGCTCTCACTTGTCATACTGGGCATCAGGCATCTGCAGCCCAACCCCCAGGGGAGCGTATCTTGAAGAGTAGCATTCCCAAGCTTATCCCTCCAGAGGCATGTCTGCCCTGTCCTGTGGAGGCAAATGGTGCAAGCCATAAGCTTATCTTCGGGGCTATGGTTTTCCTGCCATAAAAACAGCCTTTGCAGAATGCATATAAGCTTCTTCTCTGTCCCACCCACCTCCTGGTCAAAGAGCCCAACAAAACTGTATTAGTGCTCAAAACCCTTGCCATAAATGAGTTTTGCTTGCTGATGCAACTCCCAGATCTTTCTTGGGATCTGTTCAGGTTCATTTGTCATTCCAGGGACTGTCCTCTGCTCCCTCCTGCTTTGTTCTTTGCAGCTCCGGCAGGCAGGCTGGACATGACTGCCATACCTAGGGCGGAGAGGCTGGTGACCTGGGAGGCAGGAACCTCCGGACAAGGAGGAAGCCAACAAATCTTGACACCCAAATTAAAAAAAAATCCCTGTTAAGAGATTTTAATTTACAGTCCAAATTCAAATGAAACCCTGATGGTTAATTTCATGTAAGCTTGTTTACTCATAGAGTGCCTAGCTATTGGATCAAATATTATTCTAGGTGTATTTGTAAGGGTGAGTTTAGATTAGATTAACACATGAATTCATGGACAAAGCAGATTGCCCTTCCTAAATACTTGGCACTCATACCATCAGATGAACGGCTGAACATAACCAAAAGGTTAATCTTGAGACTAAGATCAACTATTCTTGCCTAAATGTGTGAGCTTGGATATTGAACTTAGTCTTTGACTGGAATAGAAACATTAGCTCTGGGTCTGGAGCTTCAACCTATATGATCAACTACAGCTTACTGACTGCAGTTCTTGGAAAGTCTTGGCTTCCATATTTGTGTGAGCCAATAATTAAAATTCTCTCTCTCTCTCTCTCTCTCTCTCTCTCTCTCTCTCTCTCTCTCCATGTCTTCTTCTTTCCTCCTTCTCTCCCTCCCTCCCTCCTTTCTTCCCTCCCTCCCTCTGTCCCTCCCTCTCTCCCAATCTATATCCCTGTTGCTGTTTTTCTGGAGAACCTCGACTAATACAGAAGTTTCTGAGCTGTAGCTCCTTTCCGGATCCTATACTGAAGTAGCATTCAGTATAGATCTTCAGTCCTCCAAAATAATGTGTTGTCATTTCTCCAGTCCCCTCGGGTCTCTGTCCTGAATTTGGAGAATGCTATGGAAGAATGCAGAGTTGGAGGGTGAGGGACTGTGAAGAACGTGTGACAGTTCAGCCTCCATCACTACTGTGCCCTGAGGTGGCTCCTGAACATTGACATTAGGATGTAAGATGGATTGTAAAAGGTTGAAAGATTGTGTGAGTAATCCTTCCAAAGCATCCTTTTCAGCAGCGGTCCTAGATGCTCTGCAGTAATAGCTAGAGATATGTTGCAAAGTCTTAAAAAGTTTTCAGGATTAAAATGAAGGCATGTAAGCAAAGAAGGAACAGGTAATCAGGCTGAACATGAATCATGTGAAATCAAATGTGTCTCTCTGGCAATGCAATGCTTTGCAATTTGTAGGGAGATCTAGCAACAACATGCACACAGTCAGCACATGGCAGTTACCAGGTGACTATTGGGAGAGATACACACTGCAGTGTGGAAATTAGCCCCACTCATTCTTTACTGATGCTGGAAAAAGCTATTGACCCCTGTGCAGTATAAATTTTTAAATTCAAACAGGGAGTGCTTGTGTAGTGTTTTTCAGAGACAATGTTCACAAACCATTTGTCATCTCAGGATGAGAGGGCTTTTGTTATTAAAAGAGAAAATGTAAATGACTCCTTTTGTGCTTTTTCCAGATGATTGAGCAGTTGCAGTGTTAGAAAGGCTTGGCTCCCCCTGCCTCTGTAGTGGAAATGTGACCCTCCCCCGACAATGCAGTCCAGAACTCTTTCTATGTTAATTATCTGGTTTATTTGTGCTTATGGAAGAGTAGGTAGAGAGCATATCACTAAAGCCTATTCATTTCACAGTTTGGATGCCAAACCTCCTAAAACCAAAATGTCTCACTGAGCAGTTCCTTAGAGGAATGAGGTTTTCTAATGCAAGAGTCAGCCATCCACCTCCTGCAAAGAATCTCTCTGAAGTTCCTAAAGGACCTGAGAATATGGGTGTCTGTGATTAGAGGACTCTGTGGCAGATTCTCTCTCCAGTAGTCAATGAAGATATTTCACAAAATTCAAAAAATATTTGTGGGTCATTTTCCCTGCCTAAGCTGCTGCCTAGCTGTGGCTAGGCCATGTTTCAAAAGATCACTTTATCCTTTTATATTTTTCTTGTTTCATGGTTTTCTTCTAGTAGGCTTATATCATGTTAGTTTAGAAACTCAAGGTATGAATTTATTTTATGAAGTCATATTGGTTGAATTATTTTTTAATTTATATAAATAAGGTACTTTCTTTTAGTGTATATTAATTGTACAAAATCATGGATTTAATTATGACATTTTTATGCATGTATATAATTTTCTTTAATCACATTCACTTCCTTCTCAGCCTCTCTTATTCTCCTTCTTCCCTTCCTGCCATCTCCTTCCTCTTCCCAAATAGTTTCCTTTACTTTCATGTCTTAAAAAACATCTAGGCTATGCATATGAGAGGAAACGTGCAATATTTATCCTTCCAAACCTGGATTATTTTGCTTGATATGGTTTAAAATATATTTTTATTAATTTTTTCAGAATTTCATAAAATGTAGTTCATTCCATTCCTATGTGCCCTGAAGGGCTCCTTTCTCCCTGTACTCTACCACTCCTTCTGGCCTGGGGCCCAGGCCTGGTCCTGTCCTTCTGGCCTGGGGCCCAGGTCTGCTCCTATTCTTCCACCTCAGATCTCTGGACTTACTTCCTAATCCAGACTAGATTAATCCTCCTCTAGCATAGTTTGGTAGAACCCCCCCCCACCCCCCACCAGGCTGTGCTCACTCTCCTCTTCCTCCGGTCTCCTAATCTACCTGACGCAGACCAGTCTGCCTACTATCCTGGTAAATCGGTCTCACCCACTGAGTCTGATTTCCTTTTTTGTCTGAGCACCTTCAGTCTCCCTTCCCACACATCCCCATTCCAGCCTTGGGCCCAGAAAGCTTCCTTCTCTTTTTGCCTCAGGACTCTAGACTACCCCCTAAATCAGACCTACCCACTGTGTCTTGATCCCTGGCATCCAGACTAGGTCAATTTTCCAGGTTCCTTTATGAGACCTTCTACAGGCTGTCACCACACTTGTCTTGACCTTGGTCCCTTCCTGATCTGCCTACCACATACCTGCCTGACCCAAACCAGACTACTACCTTGGAAAAACCTGACTGTACACACCAACTAACTTTTCATACATTAGTAAAAAGCACCCAAACTACATCAACAAATAAGCAGTTCCAAAATTCAACTAAACAAAGGCAGAATAGAATTTCCTATAGTACATACAACCAACAAAAATATCCATATATCCAAATGTCAATGCAAAAACAGAAATAATATGAAAAACCAAGAGAATATGTCCCCCCTCCCACAACCCACCAGTCCTACAGAAGTGTACTACAATGAGAATCACCTTGAGGAGGCTCATGATGCAGAATTAAAAAGAACAATCATAAACAAGATCAAATGACTTAAAGAAAATACAGACAAAAAAATGAAAGAACTTAAAAGGGATAGGCATAAAGTTGTGATGGAAGCTCAAGAAAATATAATATACAGCTGAATGAAATACAAACAATTCAAGACTTGAAAAGTGAATTCACAAAAAGAAATAGAAATATTGAAGAAAGTGGAATTGAAAAACTCAATAAATCAATCTGAAATGACAGGAGAAAAACTCACAAGCAGAATTAATGAAATAGAAAACAGAATATCACGACTGGATAACAAAGTTGAAGAACTGGACTACTCAAGTAAAGACTATGAAATTAAAAAATAAACACAGAATGGGAATATGAAGGAAATATGAGACACCATGAGAAGACCAAATATATGCATCATAGGCATAGATGGTGGAAAAGAATCTGAGACAAATGGCATTGCATAGATCCTTAACAGGACTGTAGAAGAAAACTTTCCTAAGCTAAGGAATGACACAGCCATACAGAAGAAGAAGCACCAGTTAGATAGGACCAGAGCAGAACAAATAGAGGGTACAGAAAGCTGCTGCAGAAGAACAAGTTATGATTAAAGGAAACCCATCACAATTACAGCTGACTTTTCAGTGCAAACTGAATGCCAGAAGAGCCTGGAGCAAAGTACTCCCAGCTCTAAATGACCAAGGATGCCAACCCAGAATACATTACCCAGCAAAACTACCGATCATAGCTGGAAGGGAATGAAAAATTTGCCATGATATGAATATATTGAAAGAATTCAGGAATTCATATCCACCATACCAGCCTTTCAGAGAATAGTCCAAACATTACAGAGGACTGAAGATAATACCCAAGAGGTTACAGAAAGAAAATGAAGGAAGGTATATTTATGGAAACACTAAAGAGAACCAAGAACACAAACAAGTTAAAATGACAGTAACAAAGTCACATCTCTCAATAATAACCTTAAATATTGATCGTCTCATTTCCTCAGTAAAACGACAGTGGCTATGGAATGGACTAAGAAATAAAGTCTAAGGGGCTGGAGAGATGGCCTAGCGGTTAAGAGCACCGACCGCTCTTACAGAGGACCCGGGTTCGATCCCCAGCACCCACATGGCGGCAGAACCGTCTGAAGCTCCAATTCCAGGAGAACTCCATTTCCAGGGGAGTCCGAAACCCTCTTCTGACCTCCGCGGCATTGCACGACACGGGTGCACAAACTTGCATGCAGACAGTACATTGATACACATACATAAATAAATAAATGCCGGGCGTGGTGGCACACGCCTTTAATCCTAGCACTTGGGAGGCAGAGGCACGTGGATCTCTGTGAGTTTGAGGCCAGCCTGGTCTACAGAGTGAGTTCCAGGACAGCCAGAGCTACAGGGAGACCCTGTGTCAAAAAGACCAAAAAAAAAAAAAAAAAGAAATAAAGTCTTTTTGTCTTTTTCAAGAAACCCATCTCAATTTCAAAGCTAAGCTTTGAAAAGGACAGAAAAAAAATTGCAATCCAAGCTAATGGGACTAGAGAGCAAGCAGGTGTTGCAATTATAGTAGCTGACAAAATAGACTTCAAATTAAAAATAATCAGAAGAGATAAAGAGGATAATTTTATTCTAATCAAAGTAACAATTGATCAAGAAGATAAAGGGTCATGAACATATATGCACCAAACTCTGGCACACCCAATTTCATAAAAAAAGTATGACAGAACTATAAAACACAGACTAACCCCAATTTAGCAATAGTAGATGACTTCAATACCCCCCACAAACTCCAGTAGATAGAGCAGCTGGACAGAGAATAAACAGAGGGACATCTTAATTAAATGGCATCTTATATCAAATTGACCCAAGAAACTTCTAAAGAATATTCTACCCAAGCACCAAAGAATACACTTTCTACTAAGGAGCCCATGAAATTTCTCTAAGCTTAGCCAGGTGTGGTGGTACCCGCCTTTAATCCTAGCACTCGGAAGGCAGAGGCAGGCGGATCTTTGTGAGTTCAAGGCCAGCCTGGTCTACAGAGTGAGTTCCAGGACAGCTGGGGCTACAGGGAGACCCTGTCTCGAAAAGACCAAAAAAAAAAAAAAAGTTTCTCTAAGATTGATCACATACTGAGGCACAGAAAAAATCTCAACATATACAGAAAATTAAAATAATTCCATGTATTCTATCAGGACATAATGCAATAAAGCTTAAAATTAATATCAAAAGAAGCTCTTAGTAACTACATGAACTCATGGGGATTAAAAAATACACTCCTGAATAATGAATGGGTCAGCAAATAAATAAACAAAAAATATTCCTGAACTAAATGAAAATGATAACAGCAAAACCTTGGACATTTAAAGCAGCCCTCTAAGGGCCTACATAAAAAAAATCAGAAAGAGGACATATAAATGATTTAACAGTACAACTCAGGACTCTGCAAAGGCAAGAACAAATTGAATCCAAATCTAGAAGATGAGAAGAAATAATAAAAATCAGAGCAGAAATTAATGAAATAGAAACAAAGAAAATAGTACGAAGAAAATGAGTCTGAGAACTGATTCTTTGACAAGATAGAGAGGCACTTAGTCCAGTTAACCAAAAGATAGAAAGAGTAATGCAATCAAGAAAATCAGAGATGAAAGGGGGAAACAATAGACACAAAGAAATCTAGAACATTATAGGGGAATACTTTAAAAACATATACTGTATTAAATTTGAAAATCTAAAAGAAATAGGTGAATTTCTAAATTTATAGAGACTATCAAAGCTACATCAAGAAGCTATCAATAGCTTAAACAGACCCAAAACAAATAAGGAAATTGAAACAGCAATATAAAACCTTCCAACTGAAAAAAAGCCAAGGCCCAGATGGATTCATAGCATTTATAGAATTCTATAAGACAGTCAAAGAAGATCTCCAACCAATAATTCTTAAATTATTCAAAAAGCTAGAAATGGAGAGATAACTCCCAAACTCCTTCTATGAAGCCAGTATCACTCTAATACCAAAACCAGGTAAGGACACACAACAAAAGAAACACATAGGCTCATATCTTTAATGAACAACAAAATACAAGCCACATAACAGTCATACATCAAAAAGATCATCCATTATGATAAACTTGGATTTATTCCAGAGATGCGTAAATATACTTGTCAATAAATGTAATAAATCATATAAGTATACTTAAAGACAAAAATCACATGATCATCTCAATAGATGCAGAAAAGGCCTTTGACAAAATCCAACATGCATTTATGTTAAAAGTCCTAGACAGGGGAGCTGCCCTTCACCTTTGCAGCCGGTGCTGGGTGGGTTTGGTTTGGTGCCATTTTGTCTTTGGGTGGGGGGGGCTCTGAAGCACAGAAGCCTGGAAGTTGCTCCAGACAGGTAGATTTTAGGGTAGATCGACTCTTGGGTTGCTGGATAAGGGTCTAAACTCAAAGGCGAAGGGTGGCTGTCTGGGTGGAGCCACCCTTCACCTTTGCAGCTGGTGCTGGGTGGGTTTGGTTTGGTGCCATTGTGTCTTTGTGCAGGGGCTCCTGAAGCACAGGAGCCCTGAAGTCACTCCAGACAGGTACTGGGGCTGGGCTAAGTCAGGCATATCCCCTCCCCAACTGGAATTGGTGAGAGAGTATCAAAGTGGACTTTTTTGGAGAACCTTCAGAACAGGAAGGGAAGAGTGACTTAGACCTGCAATATCCAATATATAAACAAAATTGAAAGCCTGAAACCTAGATGAAGTCAATACTCCATAAACAAGGAGGAGGAAAGAAAAAAAAAAAAGCATCCGAAGGAGGCAAGCAAAACCAGGCTCTAACATAGTGAAAAGGCATTTGTGATTTGAATCACAAAATGGAAACCCACATGCCAGGGACATGACAAAGGGACAACAAGGGAAAGGTGCAGGATAATCCCGCACCAGGCTCTACCAAACCTGTAGAAGATGGCTACAATGGGATCCCCCTGGAGGTGACCCAAGAAACAGATCTTAGAGGAATAATTGCAGACCTATGCAGAGAAATTAAAGAAAGAAGAATTCAGAGAACTAAAGAGAGAAAATGAAAAAACTCAAAAAGGACCTAGAGAGATACAATGACAAACTTTGGGAAAGAACTAAAGGAACAGATTGACAAATTCCAGAAGGAACTAGAGGGAGAAAAAAACAAACTCTGAAAGAAAGTAGAAACACTGAAAAAGGAAGCCTACCCGCGAAGTAAGGAGCACCAAGAAGAGATTGAGAAGCTCAAAAAGGAAATGGAAATACTAAAGAAATCACAGAATGAAATGAAAAAGGAAATAGAACACTCACCCAATCAAGAAGAAAGGAAAGGAAAAAGCCTCAGAAATAGAATGGAGGAAGCAGAACAAAGAATATCAGATCGGGAAGATAACACAGAGCAACTAAAAAGCTCAAATAAAGAATATGAAAAATTTAAAAATACACAAAAGTGGAACAACCAGGAAATATGGGACACTATGAAAAGATCAAACCTCCACATCATAGGAATAGGGAAAGGAGAAGGATCTCAAGAGAATAGTATTGATCAGATCTTCAACAGAATAATAGATGAAAATTTCCCCAAACTAAAAATAGACAAGCCCATACAAATACAAGAAGCACATAGG
>VZQC01004075.1:960086-1002225 GCA_009823505.1 Rhizomys pruinosus
GAAGAGGGGGTGCAGTAGAATGTAAGGGCTTCGATTGGGGTTAATGGTGAAACTACAACAATATAGACTGGACACTCATTTGATCAACCTGATTGAACATACAAGCCCCCCCCTGCTGGATGGTGGGACCCATGAGTTGTGTGGGTTTGGGCACAACTGCTTGCAAATTGGTTTTACATGAAGGATGCTTGTACTCACAAATTATCACTTATTGTTAAAAAAATGAAAACAAAACAAAAGAAAACAAAAAAACAGAGAAAGGTGTAGAAAAGTTATGGCAGAATGCATGATCTGGGATGGGTAGGGGTGGGGTGGGGGGAAGGGAAGGGGATATATGCCTGAACTGAATTGGAAAATGATGTATGAAATACACAAAGCATCAATAAAAAAAAGAAAAAAATTTACATAACAACATAGTTGTTTTCAGATAAACAGAAATATAACAATAATGTTGTTCAGCTTGACTTTCATCTGGAGATTTGGTGTTAGCATCCACAAATGAGGAAGACCATTTGCCACTTGTTTTTCTGGGACTGTGTTACTTCACTTAGCATAATGGCTTCGAACTTCATCCATGTACCTGCAAAGTTCCTGATGTCATCTTTCTTTACCGCTGAGTAGTACTCCATTGTGTAGATGTACCACATTGTTTTCATCCCCTTCTTACTCCTCTTCTTGCTCCTCCTCCTCTTCCTCTTCTTCTTACTCCTCTTTCTCCTCCTTTTTCTCTTCCTCCTCTTCCTCTTATGCGGGGGCTTCGGGCCACACTGGGGGTTCTTAGCCAGTCCTGGGCCACAGGACCAGCTGGATGGAGGAGGGTCAGGTGCATCTGCCCGTCCGTTCCCCAGCCTCCCTGTTCCCGGAGACAATCAGAGGCAGTGGGGAGCCAAGTCAAGCAAGGTCTCCTTTATTGTGGGCAACACAGCAGTTATAAAGGCAAAAACCACAAAGAGGTTTCCATGGTGCCAAACGGGCAGCCAATCATTTCAAAGGGCCCAGGCAGCACGCAGGCTGTATGTAATGATTACTCCATAAACTTAATGGGAGACAGGCAATGATCACGAGCTGTCCACGAGGAGGGAAGTACCTCTGAGCCTATCAGAACTCCCCTCTTTTTTCCTCCCCTCTTCAGTTTGTGGTCATAGTGACTGTTGTGGTTACAGTGGTTTATATAACTCTTATGCTGAAGTTATTCTGTAGGTGGGAGACAGTCAACGAGACTTGAGCCAGGCTTAGAGATTTCCAACAGTTGGAAGGCCACACTTTTGGAGAGCCTGTAAGGCCCAACACTCTTCTTCTTCCTCCTTCTCTTCCTCCTCCTCTTCTTACCCATACTCCTTTTCCTCCTCCTCCTCCTCCTCCTCCTCCTCCTCCTCCTCTTCTTTCTCCTCCTCTTCCTCCTCCTCTGCTTCTTCTTCCTTTTTCCCATCCCTGAAGTCAATCCATGTCCCCTCTCCCAATTTAGTGTTATTCTGGACCTTTAATAAAAAAAAAATCACTTGTGCATTGGAGTGTGTGTGTGTGTGTGTGTGTGTGTGTGTGTTCATGTGTGTGAAAGTGGTGAGCATGTGAAGGTTAGAGACAACTCTGGATGTCTTACTTCACCTTCCACCTGAGGTATCTGAGGAGGATCTGAGACAGAATTTCTGGGTTTTTTTTTTGTCATTGTTGTTGTTTTTGTTTTTTACTTCATGCAGGAAGTTAGCTGGCCCTTGAGCTTCTGAGATCCTTTTGTCACACAGTTTCACTCCCCCTCCTCTCGTCCCCACATACATACCACCATCTTGTCACAGAATTGGTTACAAACACTCAAACTATGTGATTGGTTTTTATGAGGGTTCTAAGGATTTTAACTCAGGACCACACTATTGGAGGGCAAGTGCTTTTAACCACTATGTCATCTCTCAGGCTTACCTTGCATCTTTTACCACTATTAGTAAATGTGAATATATTAATAAACCAAAGATTATTTTCATGTTTTCACATTTTAACTAACAGTATTAAACTTCCAAAATTCTGTTACTTAGCTTCAATCAGCATAGTCATAAAAATTATTTACCCACAAATAGATATATTGGTTAGTTTTAGAAATATCAAAAATATTTACTTTCATCAACTTCTTCCTTTTTATTATTACCAGTGCCACAATTAATATTTTTATTCAGACATTTTGTGCAAATATAAAAGCATTTATTTAGAACCACAGGAAGAATAAAAATGGCTGATTCCAAGGTGTGATGGTTAATCCTGGGTGTCAACTTGACTGGACTAAGGAACAAATAAGAGTAAAAGGATCTTTGGATTGAACCACCTCAACCCGGATGGCCCACCCCAAATGGGGGCATTACCTTCTGATGGCAGGCAGTATTAAAGGCCATGGCAGAGGGATCTGGTCCCTTTTTTCCCTGTGACTTTCCTCTCTCTCACTGTGAGTTTGTCTTACTGCTGTGATCAACCCTTCGGATCCCAGCTTGTACTGAGACTGGCAGATCTCCTAGAATCCATCCGGCCTTCAGCACCAGATTGGGACTACTGAGACATCCAGCCTTATGGACTGAGCAGTTCCCTGGATTCTCAGCCTCTCCAGTGCAGGCGTGGCTACTCTTGGACTATTTGAACTCTGTCACGTGAGCAATACATTGTATATAGCTATATATTCATCCTGTTGCTTCTGTTTCTTTAGAGAATCCTGACTAATACAGATTTTGGTACCAGAAGTGGCTCTAGAGAAACAGAATTGAAAGGATGAATTTCTTTAGTGGGCTTGGTAGTTTCTGGAGCCAGCTCTCCAATCCAATGAAGCCTAGAGTTACTGAAGGCTCTCCTGGTGGCATGAAGAGGAATGATAATCCTTGGTGCAGACTATTTGATGTAATTATGAAGATAGATCCATTTGACTCACCTAACTCACCTCTTGTGAGGAGCAAGGAATTTAGCGACTCTATATATAAAACGTTTGAGAAATTGCAGAAAAATCAGGAAAATAATGATGTTGCCTTGTTGCTCCTAGCATGTCTGGATAAACTGTTAGACGAAAATATGGAGCTCGGTGATAAAAATGACCAGCTCCGGATTCGAAACAACAGTTTAAAGGTTTCCAAGTGTGCTCTGGAAGAGAATCTTCTCTCCAGCAGCCAAAGAGCTAAAGCAGCAGAAAATCAAGCTGGAGCCCTTATTATACGGTTGGCTGATTTACAACGCAAATTTAATTCCCAGCCACGAAAAGTGTCAGCAGTTAAAGTGAGAGCACTGGTGGGGAAAGGGTGGAACCCTGAAACTTGGGATGGAGATGTGTGGGAGAACTATGATGATGAGGATTTTGAACCCTCGGATTCTGAGGGATTTTCTTTATCTGAGGAATTAACCTCCCCACCCTCAGCAGAGAATCCACACCCTGCAGATCCCTCCTCCCCACCCTTGCCTGAGGAAATTAATCCCCCCCTCCCAGTGGGAGCTGATGTCCCTCAGGGCCCAACAATTGTTGCCTCTAGACCTATAACCAGATTGAAGTCTAAGCAAGCCCCTCAAGGTGAGATAGAAAGTGTGGTCCACGAGGAGGTGCGATATACCACTAAAGAAATTAATGAGTTTGCTGATTCATTCCGGCAGAAGCCTAAGGAATATGTGTGGGAATGGATTTTAAGGGTGTGGGATAATGGTGGAAGGAATATAAAATTGGATCATACTGAGTTTATCGATATGAGCCCACTGAGTAGAGATTCTAGGTTTAACATGGAAGCTCGAGCAGTTAAAAAAGGTGTTAAAAGTTTATTTGAATGGTTGGCTGATGTATTTATTAAAACATGGCCTACTAACAGCGAGTTAGAGATGCCTGATATTCCTTGGCTTAGTATTGATGAAGGGATTGTGAGGGTCAGGCAGATGGGCATGCTCGAGTGGATTCGAAGTGTAAAACCACATTCTCCACAATATGAGGACCCAGAGGACATGCCACTCACTGAATTTATAAGATGGAAAGTACTGAGAGAGACACCAGAACATTTGAAGAGCTTTGTTTTTGCTCTATTTCTTATGCCAGATCTTACAGTTAGAGAAGTTGTGGCTCGTTTGCATAAATTAAATGTACACGTAGTAGGTCTAACAGGACCTCAGGGTAGGCGTCAGGTGGCAGCACTGAATCGCAGAAGGCCAGATGAGCGTAGTTACAGTAATTATCATAATGGGTGGCAAAGGCAAAACAATACCTATAATGGCATGACCCGAAATGATCTTTGGAACTGGCTAATTAATCATGGTGTTCCCAGGAACCAAATACATAAGAAGCCTACTAAGTTTTTATTTGATCTGTATAAGCAGAAAAGCTCTAGAACGAATGACAGGAAGTCAACATTTGATTTTAGGAGTAGCGAATCCCGCCCAGTTGACCGGTTTCCAGACTTGAGACAGTTCACAGACCCAGAACCCCTTGAATGAAGGGGTGGCCGGGTTCCAGTGAGGAAGGACCTTGTCACAATACCAAAGAGTTATGCTGTTTGCCTTCCTCCTGTCCTTCCCCAGAGGGACCTGAGGCCTTTTACTAGGGTAACTGTACACTGGGGAAAAGGAAATAATCAGACTTTTCGAGGCCTATTGGATACTGGTTCTGAGTTGACACTGATCCCAGGAGACCCTAAAAAGCATTGTGGCCCTCCGGTTAAAGTAGGGGCCTATGGAGGTCAGGTGATAAATGGAGTTTTGGCTGAAGTCCGACTCACGGTGGGCCCAGTGGGTCCCAGAACGCATCCCGTAGTTATTTCCCCAGTCCCAGAATGTATAATTGGGATAGATATAATTAGAAATTGGCAGAATCCCCACATTGGTTCCCTGACCTGTGGAGTGAGGGCTATTATGGTTGGAAAGGCCAAATGGAAACCATTGGTGTTGCCTCTACCAGGGAAAATAGTGAACCAAAAACAGTATCGTATCCCTGGAGGGATTGCGGAGATTAATGCCACTATCAAGGATTTGAAAGATGCAGGGGTGGTGATTCCTACCACATCTCCATTTAACTCTCCAATTTGGCCTGTGCAAAAGACAGATGGATCATGGAGAATGACAGTTGACTATCGAAAACTCAACCAAGTAGTGACACCAATTGCAGCCGCTGTACCAGATGTGGTGTCCTTACTTGAGCAGATTAATATGTCTCCTGGTACCTGGTATGCAGCTATTGATCTGGCCAATGCTTTCTTCTCAATACCGGTTCATAAGGACCACCAGAAGCAATTTGCTTTCAGCTGGCAAGGCCAACAGTATACCTTTACTGTCTTACCTCAAGGGTATGTTAACTCTCCAGCCTTGTGCCATAACTTAGTTAGAAGGGATCTTGATCGCCTGACTCTTCCACAAAATATCACACTGGTCCACTATATTGATGATGTTATGCTGATTGGACCCAGTGAACAGGAGGTAGCAGCTAGTCTAGACTTGTTGGTAAAGCATATGCGCATGAGAGGATGGGAAATAAATCCAACTAAAATTCAAGGGCCATCTACCTCGGTGAAGTTTCTAGGAGTTCAGTGGTGTGGAGCATGCAGAGACATTCCTTCTAAGGTAAAGAATAAGTTGTTGCACCTGGCCCCTCCCTCCATCAAGAGAGAAACACAATGTTTATTGGGCCTTTTTGGATTCTGGAGGTAGCACATTCCTCATCTGGGTGTGTTACTATGGCCCATACATCAGGTGACTCAGAAGGCAGCAAACTTTGAGTGGGGCTTGGAACAGGAAAAGGCTCTTCAACAGGTTCAGGTTGCAGTGCAGGCTGCTCTGCCCTAGGGCCATATGACCCAGCAGACCCAATGGTGCTTGAGGTATCAGTGGCAGATAGAGATGTTGTCTGGAGTCTGTGGCAGGCTCCCATAGGGGAATCACAGCAGATGCCCTTGAGATTTTGAAGTAAGGCTCTACCTTCATCTACAAACAACTATTCTCCTTTTGAGAGACAGCTCTTAGCCTGCTATTGGGCCTTAGTGGATACTGAAAGTTTGGACCATGGGCCACCAAGTCACCATGTGACCTGAGCTGCCCATCATGAGCTGGGTGTTATCTGACCCACCAGACCATAAAGTAGGACATGTGCAGCAACAGTCCATTATCAAATGGAAGTGGTACATATGTGACAGGGCTCGGGCAGGCCCTGAGGGCACAAGCAACCTGCATGAAGAAGTTGCCCAAATGCCTATGGTTCCCACTCCTGTTACAATACCTTCTGTGCTTAAGCATGTACCTATGGCTTCATGGGGTTTGCCCTCTGATCAGTTGACTGAGGAAGAGAAGACTAGGGCCTGGTTTACTGATGGTTCTGCATGTTATGCAGGCACCACCCAGAGGTGGACAGCTGCAGCATTACAGCCTATTTCAGAAACAACCCTAAAGGACACTGGTGAAGGAAAGTCTTCAAAGTGGGCAGAACTTCGGGTAGTGCACATGGTTGTGCATTTTGCTTGGAAGGAGAAATGGTCAGATGTTTGATTATATACTGATTCATGGGCTGTAGCCAATGGTTTGGCTGGATGGTCAGGAATTTGGAAGGAGCATGACTGGAAAATTGGTGAGAAAGACATTTGGGGAAGAAGTATGTGGATAGAGCTCTCTGAATGGTCAAAGGATGTGAAGATACTTGTGTCTTATGTAAATGCTCATCGACAGATGATCTCAGCAGAGGATGAGTTTAATAATCAAGTAGATTGTATGACTCTCTCTGTGGTTAGTCAGCCTTTTTCTCCAGCTTTCCCTGTTGTTGCTCAATGGGCCCATGAACAAAGTGGTCATGGTGGCAGAGATGGAGGTTATGCATGGGCTCCACAGCATGGACTTCCACTCACCAAGGCAGATCTGGCTACAGCTGCTGCCGATTGCCAGATTTGCCAACAGCAGAGATCAACATTGAGCCCCTGATATGGTGCTATTCCCCAGGGTGACCAGCCAGCAACCTGGTGGCAGGTTGACTACATTGGACCACTTCCATCATGGAGGGGATATCATCTTGTCCTTACAGGAATAGATACTTATCCTGGTTACGGGTTTGCCTTTCCTGCATGTAATGCTTCTGCCAAAACTACCATCCAGGGACTTACAGAATGCCTTATCCATTGTCATGGTATTTCTCACAGCATCGCTTCTGACCAAGGAACTCACTTCACAGCTAAAGAAGTGTGACAGTGGGCCCATGGTCATGGTATCCACTGGTCTTACCATGTTCCCTACCATCCAGAAGCAGCTGGCTTGATAGAATGATGGAATGGCCTCTTGAAGACACAGTTACAGTGCCAATTATGTAGCAATACCTTGGAAGGCTGGGGAAAGGTTCTCTGACAGGCAGTATATGCTTTGAATCAGCACCCACTATGTGGTACTGTTTCTCCTATAGCCAGAATTCATGGGTTCAGGAACCAAGAGGTAGAAGTGGGAATGATTCCACACACTATCACCCCTAGTGACCTGGTAGGAAAATTTTTGCTTCCTGTACCCACGACCTTGCATTCTGCTGTTCTAGATGTTTTGGCTCCAAAAGGGGGAGTGCTTTTGCCAAGAGATACAGCAAATGTTCCATTGAACTGGAGGCTAAGACTTCCCCCTGGCCACTTTGGGCTTCTACTGCCCTTAAGCCAACAGGCTAAGGAAGGAATAACAGTAGTAGGAGCAGTAATTGATCCAGACTACCAGGGGGAAATTGGACTTTTCTCCACAATGGGGGCAAGGAAGATTATGTCTGGAAGGCAGGAGACACTGTAGGGCACCTTCTGGTGCTACCATGTTCTATGATTAAGGTCAATGGGAAACTCCAACAACCCAAACCAGACAGGACAATAAATGGCCCAGACCCTTCAGGGGTCACTCCTCCAGGGAAAGAGCCAAAACCTGCAGAGGTGCTTGCTGATGGTGGAGGATATACAGAATGGGTAGTAGAAGAAGGTAGTCATAAACATCAGCTGAGGCCACAGGACCAGTTGCAAAACGTGGATTATAAATAAATATTCAACTATTCTGATCCTATTGGCGTTATACATGTTTATCATATATATATATTATATATATTATTATAATATATAAATATACATAATATATATATATATATATATATGTATGTATATTAAGCAGATACTTGTGTTGTTCCCTTTTGAATGTGCAACTGAGATATGTGTTAAGTGTTGTCATATCTAGGTTATTTATTAGATACTGAAGGACTAAGTGTTCCTCAAGGATGTTACCACCTACTCTAAGATAAAATGCTTTGCTATTGCACATGAGACAATTACAACATGTTAGGTGGAATTATGACCTTTCCATTGTTTGCAATTGACATTTAAGCGTAACATAAGGACAGGCTATTTATTGGGTGTCAAGTTGACAGGGGTGGACTTGTGATGGTTAATCCTGGGTGTCAACTTGACTGGACTAAGGATCAAATAAGAGAAAAAGGATCTTTGTATTGGACCACCTCAACCTGCATGGCCCACCCCAAATGTGGGTGTTACCTTTTGCCGGCAGGCAGTATTAAAGGCCATGGCAGAGGGAGCTGGTCCTTTTTTTCCTATGGCTTGCCTCTCTCACTGTGAGTTTGTCTTGCTGCTGTGATCAACCCTTTGGATCCCAGCGTGTGCTGAGACCGGCAGATCTCCTGGAATACATTTGGCCTTCAGCACCAGATTGGGACTACTGAGACATCCAGCCTTGTGGTTTGAGCAGTTCCCTGGATTCTCAGCCTCTCCAGTGGGGCACGGCTACTGTTGGACTCCTTGAACTCTGTCATGTGAGCAAATCAATGAATTGTATATAGGTATATATTCATCCTGTTGCTTCTGTTTCTTTAGAGAATCCTGACCAATATGCAGGGTATACACATTGACAGTTTTGCTGAAGATGGTCTAACTGGCTAGATCAGTTATTTATATTTGACAGTTGGACAGGGGTGAGAAGTTAATTGACTATTAATTTACTTCTGAAATTCCCTTAGTATTATTGAGACTGAGCACTTAAGAAAAAAAATCTAAGTCTCTTCTGTAGGTCTGGAGAGATGACTCAGCAGGTAAGAGTGCTTGCTGCTGTTCCAGAGGATCTGAGTTTGGTGCCCAGCATTCATGTTGGATGGCTCACAACTGCCTATAACTCCAGATTGAGGGTGTCTTCTGGCATCTGTGGACACCTGCACCCTCTTCTGGCCTCTGTAGGCACCTTCACTCATGTGCACAAACCACACAGACAAACACATATACACATAAATAAAAATGCAAATAAATAAAAAAACCTCTTAATTTCATGAAAATTTGCCAATTATTGTAGTTTTTTCTTTCTTGTATTGTTTTAAGGTATTAAAATATTTTAACAAATATGAAATAAAAATCTAACTAATATACATTATATTGTAACATATATCACTTGTATAAAGAGTATTCAGTTTAAGAATTATAAAAATATTATAATTAATGAGGAGACAGAAATACAATTCCACACTGTCACCCTCAGCAGGTTGAAGGATTTCCTCCAAATTTTTAGAGATTTCAACTCAGGCCAAATGAGTATTTGTGGCTTTAAGACTGAAAAGAGTTTTAAACCCATCTGGTATAGTAAAGCATAACTGGATTTTTTTTTTGATATTTAAATTTCTTTTGATTTATTTTTATTTTGTGTGTATGAATTCCTTGCCTGCATAATGTATGCAAGTGTACTGTGTGTGTGCAATGCCCACAGAGGCTGGAAGTAGGCATCAGATCCCCTGGAACTGCAGTTAGAGATGGTTGTATCAGCCACCTTGTGGGTGCTGGGAATGGAACCAGTCTTCCCTAGAAGAGCAACCAGTGTTCTTAACTGCTGAGCTGTCTCTCCAGCCCCCTATTGAAGCTATCTTAATAGCTTAACTGTGAGAGTTAAGAGAGGGAGGTGCTCAGAAGAAAGTATGACACTATGAACTGTGTGTGTAGGTTTCCCCAGGGAGACTGGAAGGAAGTAAGACTGTCTCCCGAAGGGACAGTCACAATTAATTGACTTAGCATTAGCCATGTCTATGCTTTTGGTGGCTGTCATGTTACATTGCAAAGGGTTGCTAAAATCCTCCCTACAACCCTTTTGATGAGAAACATACTCGAGGTGGTTCCAGAAATGGCTTGGATGGAATTATAATCTGATAAAATAAAACCAGAAATCACTAAGGTTGCACAAGGAGCTTAGTACATAGCATTTCCCTGTAAAATAGAGTTTCTGGTAAGATTCTTAGAAAATTGCAGCTTTGCCTCAAGCAGTTGCTAATTGTGCTGAAATTCTTGCCTGGCTGTTGGGGAGAGAGGCTGGATTTCAGAGTAAGGGGTTTCTTTCCCTCTTTTCCTATCCCCAGGATATTTCTTGCCTTTCTATCCTCACTCAGTATTTTTTGTCATTTTCATTTGGCTGGATATATCCCTAACGTGTTGAATTTTATTGAGTTATTTTTCTGAATCTATTTAGATAAACCATTTTCCGTTTAGTTTTGAACTGTGACTTGTTAACATTGTATTATCTTGCATTCTTCTGACAAATTCACATTTGTTTTGCTACCTCCAAAGACATTACTATATCCTTATACTAGTACATTACTTGGAACTTTTGAATTTTTGTTTGTAAAATAATTTGATCTTGATGTTTTTTCCCTTCTCCGTCCCTCTGTCCCTCTCTCCCTCCCTCCCTCCCTCCCTCCCTCCCTCCCTGCCTCCTTCCCTTCCTTCCTTCTTCCCTTTTTGCCTGCTTTTTGTTAAGAGCATGAAGGCTATCAGCCTCATAGAATCTGTGTGAAAGCTGGGAGTTCAAGTAACGTTTGCTATCATTCTTACTCCCCAGCAAAGATGGATAACTCCACCTTTCTAAGATTTTGTAAGCATTCTTTGAAAGCAGGCTAATTATTGGATATCCTGGTAAACAGATTAATGGCATTTGGTAAGTGGAGAGCCTTAACTTTCAAAATACCTTAGCCATGTCTCTAAGATTATGATAAGCCTAAACTTCATGAATCTGTAAGATATAGGGAATGTATATAGTTTATAGTTTATAAAATTATCTGAGATATGATTTTTCATGATATGTTTCTTTTTGTGTTAGATAATGTGCACCCCTTGTTAGGTCTGGACTTCCCAGAATCCCAAGGGACACAGACGCCTACTTCCTCCAGAGGCTGTCAATCTTCTGACCACTTCCTCTGTACCCGAGGTCCCGCCCCCTGGCTATAAGTGGGTGGGCCCCAGACGCCATCTCTCTCTCTGCTTGCCATGCTGTCCGGTTCCACCGTGTGTCTGCAGGCGGCCCTTGCTGATAATTCCACATGGAAGTAAATCTTGTTCCTGGCATGACTTAAGCTTCATGTGCCTTTTTATCTGGGGGCTGGGGCTGGGGGTACACGGCCCTTTTTATAACCTAACAACCCTCAGTAGAGGTTTTAAAAAATATTTTATTTTGGGACTTTCAAAGATAAGTGAAATGCATCTTGATCATATCCACCCCCTCCTTCCCACCCTCCAACTCCTCCTGACAGCCTCACCTACATATCTCTTTCAAACTCTTCTTCTGTTGTACACACACTTATCTATATATCTGTTCAGGATGCATGAACTCATGTGCTCTCAACAGCTATGGTTGCCTGCACGAGGCCATGCAGTCAACATTCCACCCAGCATGGGGAGGCTCCACTTGTAGCTTAGGAGTTATAGGCATTTGTTGCTGAGGGAGGAAGAGTCAGTTTTCATCAGTAGAAGTTTTAATATCACTCTTGGCTAAAGAGTTGGCTGTAGACAAGAACACCAGTGCTGTAGGTTTTTACTGCTTCTGGAAGTCCCTTAGAAGGCTCATGACTTTGATGTTATAGTAAAGATTGACATTAGTGTCAGGGGAAAGCGGGTCCCCTTTCAGGGTGCTTAGTCTCATTCATAAAAGAATTTAAGAGTGAACTCAAATGGAAGCTTTAGGACAATTTTATTAGAGTTTATAGAAAAATTCTCAAGGTAGGCAAATTGCAAATCTCAGCAGACCCCTGAGAATGGAGGAGAGAAGGAAAAATGCCATGAAGCCCTGCTAGTTAAGGTCAGCCTGAGGTCATCCACATGGAGAACTAGTTAGGGCCAGCCTGAGGTCATCTACATGGAGAACTAGCAGCCACATGGTGACGAGTTTTAAAGAAAGAATATGAAAACCTCAAATGTTGGAGCAACCCAGAGTGTTAGGGAAAGCATGCTTAGAAAAGGGGCAGCAAGAAGAGAAGGAGAGGTTATCGTTATGTCTGGGTCTCCCAGAATCCCAAGGGCCACACAGATGTCCACTTCCTCCAGGGGCTGCCAATCTTATTACCCCTTCCCCTTTACCTGAGGTCCCGCCCACTGGCTATAAAGGGTGTGCCTCGGTTGCCCTGTTGCCAGCTGCCATTCCCTGACAATTCCTGAAGTAAATATGTTCCTGGAGTGATCTTAAGCCTCATGTGCCTGTCTTTTACTTGGGGTTTGTGCCACCATAGATCTAATATAATGGTACTGTGAATGTGGTTGGGGGTCGAGACACTTTGGGTATCTCACTGGATCTCCCCTAAAAAAAGAACCTCATATTTCTTTTTATTGTAACCCCCTGGGACTTGTCAGTATCGTATTTCTCTGGAGAAGCAGCTTACACATTTTATAATCAAGTACCTTATCCTCTCTCCCACGCTCTCTCTGCTTCCTGCCAACAGTCTCCATTTTACGATGAGGTATTCCCCTCTCTCTCTCACATTCTCTGTCTCTCCGCTCTCTCCCACTCTTGATCTCTACCTCTCTCTCCCTCTTCTGCCTTCTGCACTCTCTTCCTTTTCTCTCTGCTTTTTTTTTTTTTTCCCCTCTCAGCCTTCCTCTGTCATTTTGAACCCAGTGAAACTTGCAGGCTCTCTCGCTGGGTTCCCAAGTCTGCCTCGCTGTCCAGAATCTCCCTACACCAGGACTGCAGGCCTTAAGGTGCCATTCCAAAATGGAGCCCCCCCCCCCATACTCTTTGGACACTGAGTTCGAAGGCTTGTGGGTCAATTCTCTACTCCTGAGTTTAAGAAAGGACACTTCCTTAATTTTCAGAAGTACCTCTAAGGCTGAGTTTTCTCCTCCTCTCCCTGTTCTGGTATAAGCTACTGAAACTGTTCTCCCTGCTTTCCAACTCTTTGCTTCCACCCCCAACTTTTTGCTTCAATCCACCATTCCACATGCCTAGACTGGCTCTGATATCTCTCTCTCTCTCTCCCCCCCCCCCCCTCTCTCTCTCTCTCTCTCTCTTTAGCTTCTTCTCTCTCTCTCTCTCTCGTCCTCTCCCCCCCCCCACCTCCCTGAGGCCCTAGGAGATTTCTGCAGTAAAGGAGTGCAACATCTTATATTCAGGTATTTTCTTTTTATTTCTTTATTTTTTCTTTTGTGTCCCCCTTTTGTAAAATCAGCATGCCCTTTTCTTCTGGGCTGTTCTCATGGCTTGTTCAAACAGAAAAGGGTGGAGCAAGGCTGCGACTGGGCAATGCCCCCTTTCCAGGACAGCTGTGCTAGACCACACTGACTCCTTCCCAGCAGCCATCTTGATCCACCACGTGCATGGATACCATACTGGGACTAGAGAATTTGCATTGGATCCTGCTACCTTGTAACAATGAATGGCATGTTCTAGTGCTTTTACAATTTATTTTGGTTTTGGGTTTTTATATTGGATTATTATAAAAAAGCAATTGAATCTACACTAAATGCATTTTTATGTCAGACTAGCAAAGTTGTCTTGGGTCCCCACTATTGGAATTTTGCAATTTTATCACTTTTTCATCTGTTTCTAAATAAAATCATTTTTTCCATTTTAACTTTTGTATGGGTATAGTCAATGTTTTTCACAGGATAAGATTTTTACATTACTGGCTTTCAAGAAACATTGTTTTTTTAAAATATTTTTGTTTGTGTGATTTTTTTTAACCTAATTTTAAGGGACTATTTCAGATTTTGCATTTTGACCAAGTTCCCTGCTTGCTTCATCAGTGTTCTCCATAAATCCCATTTTATTGTGAAATCCACTTTTTGTGTCTGCTCTGGATACAAACATCTGTATATGAGATTAAGAAGATGTGTCCACCACACCCTGTCCTGGCTGGCATCTGGAACTGGCCTCAGGCAGCAAGATTTTAGCCAGTTGCTTCCCCTTAAGGAAAATACTTTGATTTTTCCACTAACAATAAATTTATTCTCATTAAATTAGCAAGTAAACCCAGCACCTCTTGGAGACAGGCGAGCCCATGCCATGCATGCCAGATTGGCAATCCTGTGCATCCCCCCTCCCATCATAGTAAGATGCCATGCAGCTGCCCCCACTTAAGAGGACTGTTAGTTGAGGAGAACAGGCATTTAGTGAAATCAACCCATTTTAAGTACATTAAGTAATTTAATGGAGTTAACTGAAAAATGTCTTAAACTCTAAATGATTGTGTGTGAATGTGATAATGAAAATTAATGGTTCCATGGCCCTGCACAAAAATGGACAACTTTAGGGTAAGGTATGTGGCAGGTCAGGGAACTGAGTACTTTCTGTGCCTTGACATCAAGTTATTCTGGGTATCAATAGGTATGAAACTTTAGAAAAAAGAGATCTCCCATTGTCCAGATTTAAAGGATGCAATTAAGTCATGTGCCTGTCCAAGGGGTCTCTGTGTTAATTGTTCTTCCATGTGTCTGAGATTCGTGTCATGTGTCTGTCATATGTTCACATTCTCTTTTTCTCTTTGTTAGTTTCTGTCAAAAAGTGGCCACTTTAAGGTTCTTTCAGTCTATATTGTACACATGCACACACATACAACCAATTAAATTTATTTTTGCCATGCCTCTTAAACTTTTTCAAACGTCTAATTTGAACCTGGGTTCCTAAGTTCCTATACTGGTTATCTGAAGATTTTATTTATTATCTGTTAGACTGAATTTGATTTCTAAATTATACTCTTTTAAGGTGATTGTGTTTGTTTACAGGTATTCTGACTTCAGTTTCCTCTCAGGTTGTTTTTCTTGTTTTCAAACCTCTGAAGACCTTATTTTGACCCTTCTTTATAGGTTCACTGTTCTGACAGCTGTGCCACTGTCCTTCTGACCAGAGACCAATTTAAAAATGCCTGAATTCATTCAAACTCTGGCTCTTGGACAGTAGCACATGGCTTCCCCTAGTTACCTATAAAATGCAATCTCTTCCCTCCAATCAAACAGCCTAAGAATAGACAACGTAAGGTTTTTTCTCCAATGTGTGTATGTATATGTATGATACTGTTAACAACTCTGTAATGTAGTTATAGCACATTAAAAATCTATCAGGGCATCTGTAGACAATATAAGGTGTTTTCTCTAAGTGAAAACATTCATGCCTGTGTATGATAGCAATCTATGTGCCTTTTTATTGATGTTTCTTAGCCCAGATGTGTCCTGTTGACATTAAAACTATCCAGTTATAGCATATACAAGGAAATTCTGTTCCACTGCTGGAGATTCTCAGTACTGTGCAACCTGTGGACAGTTTTAAATGTTATAATTTTGACTATTTTATATGATGTAATTGCTGTAATATTATCATAGAGATTCATTGTTATTACCATAAAAATTAATGTTGCAAACAAAATTCTAAGTCCATCCCTTTGCATGTACCATACACCTTGTGAAATGGATATACATAAATATTGAGTTGCCCATATGTATTAGTCAGGGTTCTCTAAAGAAACAGAATCAATAGAACGAATATAAATCTATATACAAATTTATCTATTTGCTCATGGGATAGAGTTCAAGGAGTCCAACAATAGCCGCACTACACTGGAGAGGCTGAGAATCCAGGGAACTGTTCAGTCCACAAGGCTGGATGTCTCAGTAGTCCCAATCTGGTGCTGAAGGCCCGATGGATTCCAGGAGATCTGCTGGTCTCAGTACACGCTGGGATCTGAAGGGCTGATCACAGCAGCAAGACAAACTCACCACTGAGAGAGAGGGCAAACCACAGGAAAAAGGGACCAGCTCCCTGTGCCATGGTCTTTTATACTGGCTGCAGGCAGAAGATAACGCCTGCATTTAGGGTGGGCCATCCAGCTTGAGGTAGTCCGATCTGAAGATCTCTTTCTTGTATTTGTTTATCCTAGTACAGTCAAGTTGACACCCAGGATTAACCATCACAGGATACATACTAACAATGGTTTACAATCTCTGTTATACTTTGCACATGTTAATTTTAATTTTTTTTTTTTTTTGGTCTTTTCGAGACAGGGTCTCCCTGTAGCCCCAGCTGTCCTGGAACTCACTCTGTAGACCAGGCTGGCCTTGAACTCACAAAGATCTGCCTGCCTCTGCCTCCCAAGTGTTAGAACTAAAGGCGTGCGCCACCATGCCCGGCTAATTTTAATATTTTTAAGAATAATTTGGTTTTACTTCCAGGGGCCACAAGGGATAGTCTGAATGAAACCAATTTTGGTGTGCTTTATTTTAAGTATTTCCTATATGCTGTAGGTATGTGATAATTCCTCCCCCCCTTTCCTTCTCAAAACTATAATTCACAATCTGGGGACAATTGTCATGGCCTTCATTTGAGATAGTCCTAGAAGGTATTGTTTTCAGCCTCTTTATTATTTTGGGTTTGTTTCCTGGGCTATATTAAATTTTTCCTTTCATGGTTTAAATCTATTCTACTTTGAGTACCTGATTGGCCTTTATAGACCTTAAAGAACAAATTTTATGCTTTACTGGATAGTTTTAATGTCAACTTGACACATCTGGGCTAAGAAACCCCAATAATTACCTTCATTGGACTGGGCTGTGGCCATATGTGGGCAATGCCATCCTTGGGCAGATACTTGAATATTGTATAATACAGAAGGTTGAACATGAGGCAGCAACGCAAGCTAGTAAGCAGCATCCTTTCCTAGCCTGTGCTGCAGTTCCTACCTCCAGGCCACTGCCATGAGCTCTTACTATTAGTCAGATTGTTTTATAACAGCAGTTAAAAATTTATTAAGAATGCTTAAGTCAATGTTCAAGCGTTATTTACATGTTATATAGTAATTAAAATACCAACTTCATACAACTGACCCTCTTGGAAGTTTAACAACCATACTTAAGACTCTAATCTGATTTGGCCAGAGGAATTTGAAGGGACAATCTTTTCATCCTTACCCTCTAAGGTCGACTTAAGTCCTAGGGTCTTGCATGGGCACCTCTCTACATGTTTGAAGGCAGGGAAGTCATCCCGGGGATTAAGGGACTCCATCCAATCAGTGTCCAATCAAAGGAGGAAAGTCAATATAGAGAATTCCCTCAAGCAAGACCTGGCTTTGTCCTCACATAGATGGACCTGGTAAAAGGAACCAGGCACAAGGCCTGAGTGGTCCCTAAGGACCAGAAACTCAACTGACCTTAACACCAAAATTAATTTAATTTATCTGAGCTAACTGTATAGTTTTCAACACTCCAACAGGAAACTATAATAAAAAAGAAAAAATAAAATAACTTATACCTTATTTCCAGAGAGATAGGTGAGAGATCTACTGTGCCATGCTAGAAAATACCTCAGAGATAGGAGAGAGATCTGCTGTGCCATGCTAGAAAATATCTCAGAGATAGGAGAGAGATCCACTGTGCCATGCTAGAAAATACCTCAGAGATAGGTGAGAGATCTGCTGTGCTATACTAGAAAATACCTCAGAGATAGGAGTGTTCTGCTGTGCTATACTAGGGAATACCATGTTTTGTTTTGTTTTTTTGTCTTTTTGAGACAGGGTCTCCCTGTAGCCCCAGCTGACCTGGAACTCACTCTGTAGGCCAGGCTGGCCTTGAACTCACGAAGATCTGCCTGCCTCTGCCTCCGAGTGTTAGGATTGACAGTGTGCACCACCATACCAGGCCAAGAATACCATCTTTTATATTCTCCTGGTTATGCTGGCTCTTGTTCTGGAGCCCTGTGTACTAAAACTTTTTTCCAATTCCTCAGAATAGAGTACAGATCCTCTCTTCCTCTGGAGACTCTAGACAGGGACCTTCCAGTGGTTACTGGATCCACTTAGGTCCCCTGTTGGCACTGGGAAGTCCATGCATTGGTACACTCATATAAGACTTAACTAGATTGTCTTTTCAGAGAAACTGTACACTAACTACTGGCCTCTATCGACTGGACCCAAAACACCAGGCACCCAGAGCAGCCAAGATGGGGACCAGACTCTAACTCTCCAGCCTGACACCCCTTCTCCAGAGACTTTGTACCCCCTCAGTTCTGAAACAGACACAGAAGAGAGAACAACGTCCCCTTCCCTTATCATAATCAAAAGTCTGGAATGTTAGGTCTGAGTCTTCCAGTATCCCAAGGGACATACATATGTCTACTTCCTCCAGAGGCTGTCAATCTTATGACGTCTTCCCCCTTACCTGAGGTCCCACCCAGTGGCTATAAAGAGTGTGCCTCAGTTTCCATGTTGCCAGCTGCCATGCCCTGACAATTCCTGAAATAAATATGTTCCTGGAGCGACCTTAGGCCTCATGTCCCTGTCTTTTATCTGGGATTTATACCACCATAGATCTAACAGTTATGCTTTTCTGAACTCCAGACAACCAGGCAGACTTATGGAAAACTACATGTCTGTGGCTGGGTCAAGAAGCACTGCACTGAAGGCGGGGGATGGGGGAGGATTCTGGGTAAAAGAATTTATCATCTTATGAACACACTAGCCATTCTGCCCATCTCTTTAGCACCCTTAAGGTGAACCTGCCTTCCTAGGGGTGTTCCTGTGACCAGGTGACCGACCAGGCAAAACTGGAAAGTTCAGGCTCCATCTGGGACAGGGATTCCTAGTCTCTTGACCAGTTTTCTTATAAGGGGAATTTATTGCTATTGAAACACCAGCTAAGATCTTTATATTCTGGCATAGCTTGCATAAGATGAAAAAAAAAATGTCCCTTGGAAATACAATCAGCTTCCAATATCAGACTCTACCCTCTAGAACTAATAGAATCAAGGAATGCCTCTCTCTCTCTCTCTCTCTCTCTCTCTCTCCATATATATATTGACAGGGCAGGTTTTTCAGCAGGTGGGTTCAGGACTATCTCAGCCCTGTCATTTCCAGCCCAGGGTTCCAGGACCACCCAAGCCCAATGCTGCTGGCAAAGGGAAAGTGCTGGTGGGGGGGGGGGGCTTCTCGGCAGGCAGATTCCAGGACCATCCTAGCCCCATTGCTTCAGGGACAGGGTTCCAGGACCATCCTAGCCCCTTTGCTTCTAGCTCAGGGAGAGTGACAGGGTGGGTTTCTCAGCAGGCAGGTTCCAGAACCATCCAGGCCCTGTCCCTGTCCCTTCCAGAACCATCCTAGCTCTGTCACTTCCGACACAGGGGTCCAGGACCATTGGAGCCCTGCTGCTTCCAGCCCAGGGTTCCAAGACCATCTGAGCACAGTCACTTCGGGGACAGGGTTCCGCGACAATCCAAGCCCTGTCACTTCAGGTGCAGGGTATCTGGAGCTGCTCCAACTTTCAGACCAGATCCGGTAAGGCCCTACACTCACCTTGGTGGTGACAGGATTGGGTGAGTAAAAACCAGTGCCGCCCACCCCCCCTTTTGGCCATCCCAGTGGGAACAGAGAAGGTGACTCGGAGCACAAAGTAACAGAAGAGACAGGAAACCTTCCAACCTAGAGGAACAGGCCTTCAACCAAAGAGCGCTGACTGCTCTTGCAGAGGACCCGGGTTCGATCCCCAGCACCCACATGGTGGCTGAGAACCGTCTGTAACTCCAATTCCAGGAGAACTCCAGTTACAGGGGAATCCAACGCCCTCTTCTGACCTCCGCGGCATTGTATGACACGGGTGCACAAACTTACATGCAGACAGTACATTCATACACATAAAAAAATAAATAAAATTAAAAAAAGAAAAACTTTTAAAAGTCTGTAAAAAAGATGCAAGATGTGTATGGCAAAATGCATGAACTCGGGTGGGGTGGGGAGCATGGAAAGGGGAATGAGTCTAAAGTGGACTGAGAAATGTTCGAATTGCACAAAACTTCAATAATAAACATAATATATATTATTTTATTTATTTATTTATTTTAATTTTATTTTTGTGTGTATATGAATGTACTGTCTGCATGTAGGTCTGTGCGCCCATGTCGTGCAATGCCGCGGAGGTCAGAAGAGGGTCTTGGATTCCCCTGGAACTGGAGTTCTCCTGGAATTGGAGTTACAGACGGTCCTCAGCAGCTATGTGGGTGCTGGGGATCGAACCCGGGTCCTCTGCAAGAGCAGTCGGTGCTCTTAACTGCTAGGCTATCTCTCCAGCCCAATAAACATAATATATGTTTTAAAATACCACCTTATTTTGTACTTACTCCTTTTTTATTTGCTTTATTTTTCTGCCTTTCCCTGACTATTGCTGGATTTCTGACTTTTTGAATATTCCTTTTTTTACTTTCTCTTAAATGAGGTGGAGTCTGTTGTAATTTTGTTATTATAGCTATCCATAAGTCCATCAAGGAAGTATATGGTTAGAACAATATCAAAGCTACAGATCTGTGGGTTGCTTCCTGTGTTCTTTTGCATTTAGCTGTATTCACCTGGATCATTGGGACCTTTTCTCTGATGTGGATGGAAGTGCAGGAAATTTCATTTATGAGCAATAAAAATTTGGCTCAGTCAATGAGAATGTTTTATTATCACACACAGACATCTACAGGCAAGATATTCTCATTTCCTTTAATTCCTAAGTCATAATCGCATAACTTTAAATGTTTCTTCAAGTACTCTTAACATGCTTAAGTCTTTGTTGCTCTGTCAAATTTAATACAGGTTAATTTTTATGTAAGGATGATGTATTAATTTTCTCATTGCTCTGACCAAATTGCTGACAAGAAGCAACATAAGAGATGGAGGATTCATTAGGCTGATGGTTTGGGGAATGCAGCTGTCACAGGAATGGGAGTAAGATGGCTTGTGGCTGGGACAGTCAGAGCATAAAGGGCCTGGTCAAAGCTGAACTACACTTTCCAGCTGGAAAGACTAGGGAGATGAATGTCAACAGGCCACTTTTACAAATACTGGGTACTTCATTGATCTTAAACAAATATCAATGATATCTTGAACATATTTTGAATTCCTGAATATGAACCATGACCAGGTATAATTTATATTGCCCTGATTCCAAAGTTAATGCTAATTGTTATGTTTCATGAGGACCATCCAGAGTCTACATAGCACTGTTGCAGGATATTGATTTAAAATATGGAGTTTTTTTCTCAGATTTTACCTGAATATGTGCTGAAAGGCAAGTTGGAAAAGTCATTATTTTGGAGAAATATGTAATATTTATTTCCTAGACTTCCCATACTTGATTTTCTGAGAACTTCAGTAGCCTGCACTTAAACTCATATAGGAAAGAGTAATTAGCCTGTAAACCTTTGGACAAGCCCACTGTCCCTTAGCTAAGCTATTAACCATCACTACCACTAATAATAATGAGTATGAAAGTGGTGGTAGACGGCTGGAGAATAATAATAATGAGTATGAAAGTGGTGGTAGACGGTTCAGCAGAGGACTGGAGTTCAATTCCCAGCACCCACGTAGCAGATAACAACTGTCTGTAACTCCAGTTCTAGGGGATCTGATGACTTATTTGGATCTCTGCATCGACAGACACAGGTGCTGTAAGGTGGGTGGTTTTTCTTATGCCCAAGGGCTCCTGCCTCTCTAAGATTGTGAATTTGACTGGTTCTTCTAAAGGGAGGGGCCAAAGGCTCACTGGGAAAACACTGTGCTCCCTGGGAACACATGGAATGCACCATTTTGCCATCATGGACAGAGGTCACCAAGTCCATGCTGGACTCTGGATAGAGATGTTGGGAAGGGAATCACTGCTCCACCTGTAAGTTGACATTGGACTCCCATTCACTCTTTAAGCAAGCTTGAGTAAACTCACTAGTCTCCTGGAAACTAAGATCCTACAGTGTATTCCTTGATTCGCCTTGGGACCCAGGTAGTGGCAGGGCTGGGTCCACATGTGCATGGGGACCTCCTAGGAAGAATCTCTGCTACTGGTGCACTTACACACATGTAGGCAATACATTCAAAATAAAATAAAATATAAAATATTTTAAAGAGAGTAGTGATTCATTGGGCCCTTAATATATCCTATGTGTACAAGGTCATTAATGCATACTAGGTACACCAGGCCCTTAATGTTTACTAAGTACATCATACATCTTCTCACTCATTTAAGCCTCACAGTTAACTAATCTTAGTTAAGAATGAAAGCACTGAAACTAAGCAAGAAGCTTTTTTGAAATTTTTATTTATTTTTTATGTGTACGAATGTACTGTCTGCATGTAGGTTTGTGCACCCTTGTCGTTTAATGCCACGGAGGTCAGAAGAGGGTGTCGGATTCCTGTGGAACTGGAGTTAAAGATGGCTCTCAGCCACCATATGGGTGCTGGGGATTGAACCCGGGTCCTCTGCAAGAGCAGTTAGTGCTCTTAACCACTAGGCCATCTTTCCATCCCTGCAAGAGGCTTTTAAGAAATTGCCCAAAGGGTAGAATTACAAAGTGGCAAGATTACAAATCACATCCTTTAGTTATATATTTCTTTTCTAATTTGGAAAATGCTTATTGTAGGAAAATTCTAAAATGTAGAAAAATTGAAAAAATTAAGTGCTTCGTCAATGAAGGATAACTGCTGTTATATTTTGGTTTTATTTCCTTTTCATCTTTTTTGCTTATTTGTTTTGAGACAGGGTGCTCCTGTACCCCTGTACCCCAGCTGGCCTGGAACTTGCTATGTAACACAAGCTGACCTCAATCTCACAGAGATCCACCTTCCTCTGCTTCCTGAGTGCGGGGATCAAAGGTGTGTGGAACCACTTCTGGCTCCTTTTCATCTTGATATGCCTTTTATAACAAGAAAGAAAGGGGAAACCCCCTCTTATTTATCTTCCTTCATTCACCCCAAATCTCAGTGTGAAACAGCAAGGAAGGGCCTGTGGTTAGATGTTCTAGCTCTTTCTCTCAGATTTCATACTATCTGTCCTTCACTCTGCTGCGTCTGTCTCCTCCAGGATAGCATGAAAAGGAAGGATGGGAGAGAGTGAGAACACCTAGCTCTCCCTTGATTCTCAAGCAGCTTCAGAACTAGTGGCTGTGTTGTGCCCCTCCTGTGAGGAGAGCCATGTGCCAGAGAGGTGAGGGTAGGGCCCGTCTAACAACACCAAGATGAGAAGAACCCCAGTAAGACTCTCACAAGGAACCGAGTGCTGCTGACCACCACATGAGACTGGAATTACATCCAGTCCTTCCTTTCCCAGTTTAATGAGAACACACTCCAGCCCACACCTCAGTTACAGCCTCCAGAGGACTCAAGCTGGCCACATCTAGGTTCCCGGTCCCTAGAAACTGAGATATCAAGCATATATTGTTTTAGAGGTTTGTGGTTCAAATTTTGCTATGGATTTCTTTTGCTATTATTCCACTGGGACTTCTTCATTCAAATTTCCTGATGAATTTCCATTGGTGAATTTTATTTACTTTTTTGAGGTGTGGCTCTCACACCTCTTTCTGTTGGAATCACCCAAGTCCTTAGCTGACTGTGAGACTTTGTCTCTTTCAAGGTAAATTCAGCCCAGAGAGGCTTCTGGGTGGTCTGTATTCCTCACAGGTAAGGGCATGTATAGAGAGGTTTCTTCATTTCCTTATGCCTCTTCACTAATTGTAGCAGGATGACATCAGGAAGTTTCTTATCTTTGGACTTCTACCAGTGAGTGCCAGGCACCAATCTCTAAACTGTTAAAGTCAAAGGAACTCATGTTAAGATAACTTCTAGGATAACTGTCTCTGTGTTCTACCGGACACATTTTTAAACAGGAGCCCATGTACTTGTACATAATGGCAAGTGTTTAACTCAGTGAGATTTCCTTGTAGAAAGCATCCCATATTCTAAAAGTGGTTTCCTTGGCCTGAGGTGGGGATGGTTTCAAGGTGACTTCTCTGCTCTATGGAAAATCACTTCTTGGCATGTTCTGTACTGGTGATTGCTCTTCTCCAGAATGTGTGGACATCTAGTGAATGTATTTTTAGCTTCTAAAAGATGCTATTCACTTCTTTTTCAAACCACAAAGTAAAGAAAAATAACCTCTTCCAATTAGACACCATGGAGTCTTCAGAAGTCATCAAACCAAAGAATTAGAAAATTACAAGAATTATTTTTAAACAGAACCTAGATGTGATGTTCAGGCACATCTCTAACCTGGTGTCTGGTAAGTCAATAGAAGACTTACTATGGGACACACTTGGTCCTTTCATACAAACAGAACAAAGAACTTTCTGGTCTTTCTCTTCATTTATTTGCATAAGCATTACTGCTGCATGGGCAGACCCACACAAATAGACCATGTTTGGCTGTCTTCAAACATACAGCAGCGTGGAGTGTTACCTATCATTGTGCAGGCTTCAGGAATGCTGGCTTTAGCCCTTTGCAGTATAAGAAATGAAATACTGGAATCTTCTCAAAAGTTCCATCTTGTAGCTTGAATTTTGTCAATGGAGTTTCTTAACAAAGGTATGAGAAAAAAACCTCCTTAATACGTTTGACATTATTGTTTTAAATTTTGAGGGGGCTGGGGAGATGACTCAGGGGTTCAGAGCACTGGCTGCTCTTCAGAGGACCTGGCTTTGGTTCCCAGAAACCACCTGGAGGCTAACAACTGTTCCAGGGGCTCTGATGCCCTCTTCTGGTCTCTGCAGGCATTGCATGACATGGGGCCCACTTATGCAGGCAAAACACTCATACACATAAAAAAATTTAATGTTGAATTTAAGTATATAGTGAGTTTACATATCTCCATTCTATTGAAATTGTACCTTCCCTTGGTTATTAGTATTGTATTTAGAGAAACCAGAAGTTGGTGAAAACAAAGTCATTTTTTCCCTTGGCGTAACTTGCGCTTCCAAGGCTACTCTGGGCTCCTCCTAATGTTTGTACTTCTGAGATTTTGTTGCATGCAGTTGATTAATGCAGTTGACTGCTAATCAATATTAGCAGCTAGGGTGGTAGGAATATTACTGAATTATAAATTATCTTTAAAGATAGGTTCTAAGAAGCAATCGCTTTGAGGGCTGTATTTGTTATCACAATGTTGACAGTCCTGATGTCAGGATTTTAATATCCGGTAGGATAATGAAATTTTGACTCGATGCAGATTTTCTCTGTCTGTGTAGCCTAATAACTGAATATATTGCTCCAGGTTGGAGAATGTTACTGTTTTCTTGGCCTCTTTTCATATGAACATTTTAGGAGTGTTTCTTTTTCAAGCCATAGCGTTTCTTAGACCTCAGGACAAGGTAACAAATGAGAGAGGCTTATCTGAGAAGGAGGAATTGTGTTCTCTTAGCCGTCTGGCTCATCTTCTGTCCAAGTAGAAGGGCTGTTGGTTTCACACCAGCAATTGATAGGAATGGTGACAAAATCTAAGGGAAAAGAGTGTTTTTATAGAAATGAATGCAGAAGAAGGGCTAGGAGAAACCTTTCTGAGAACACTGCTTCTCAGGCTCTGAAAGTCAGGCTGTCAGAGGATCTCTCTACATATGAGTTACTTCTGTTGCTGGGGCTTGAGAGGGGAAAAAGAACTTCATTCCATTCATGCTTCTCAAGCTCTTTTCTGAAGAAATCTGCTGATCAGTGGAAATTGGATAACCCATTTTTATATTCTGGAAATCATTATTATGTAATGCCAATCCTACAGTGTTTGATGGCATTTGTTATAAGTTATTAGTGGTGTTAGTTAATCAGCCCTGGATGAGTGCCAGCAGTATTTAGTGCTGGAAACTAGATCCGTCTTAATTTCCCAGCTCACATCTGCTGGCTTTTAGTTAGATTCCATCCCACACTGACCTGCTTGTTCATGTGTGCATGTAGTGTTGTGTGTGTGTGTGTGTGTGTGTGTGTGTGTGTGTGTGTGTAGAGAGGGGACCATTTAATTTCCCTAAGTGCTTTGAATCTCATAGAGTCAGAGATCAGTCTCTCGACTTTGGATTTTCCACAGCATTATCCACAGTAATTATTGATTGAATTCATCATGGAAACCAAACCTTTATGGAAAAACTTACTCTGAGTAATTAAGGATTCCATTGGTTGGTCCTGAATTATATTCTTCTCTTCTAAGTGGTCTGTTTCCTAGTAAGCATCAGAAACAGAATGGTCTCTAGGAAAAGCCAGGAAAGTCAGTCTTACCCTCAATGTGCCTAAAATATCAAAGTTCTCCCACTGAATGATGCTCAGTAAAGAATTTCATGATGCCTTATTGATGGAAATAATAGTAGTTATACTGCATGTCAGGGTGAGATCTTTCTGGGCATGGATCTTTTCATTGTAGCAGGGAATGGGAACTTAAAAGGTGGATGATTTGCTCCTGGTCCTCCAGGTAGCTCAGGGTGGAGACAGGATGTGACCTATAGGAATATGTTTCAGAACCTGCCCTCTGCTACCCTGTGCACTGCCAGGATACACTACCTAGAATGCCTTGTTCATTCTCAGAAAGTCCTTGAGGGAGTTCTGCATGTATCTGGTCCTTTCCAGCAGCAGGTCAGAGGTGTTCCTGGATTGGGCTTTGACCTCCACGTCTGCTCTTCTCTTTCTAGCACAACATATCTAGAGTGGAAAGCAACTACATGGGATTAATTGTGTCTGTTTTAGAAAGACAATTATTAGCCAATTAGGGTTAAAAATAGATAGATTTGAGATATAAAATCAGAAAAGCCCAATTATGACTATGAAAACAAAATAAAACAAAACCCAGGAGCCCAAACGATTCTTCATAAACACAGCATCTTTTTCTAAAAAGATACCAGAAAATTTAAAGCCCATGATAAAAAGGTATAAATGATGAATCTTACAAAAGGAATCATGACTATAAGGAGCGCACCAGAGGAAAGAATGGCTTCCCTATTAGCAGACCGTTCAGTGGGTTAGAGAAATGTGGAACACAAGGACATAAACTCCCACTAAACTAACAGTGTTGTTCCTACCATGAGAAAAAGCCAAGGTCATAGACAGCAGAGGCAAGTTACTACTGGTTGGCTATAGCACTGAAGAAAATGTCATCTCTTCTCCCAACTGCCAGTCACTCCTCAGGGAGAGGTGGGACTCAGTGAGTTTCCCACCCATTCATGACAGAAGGTTGAAGGGCCCACTCTTGTGCAGGTTTGGGGTCTTGTACTAGTAATCACAGCTTCTGTGTGTTCATGAGGGCAATGGCTGTGCCCCCATGTCCATTGAATTCTAGGACTACTTTGGAAGAGGAAAGGGATCAGCAGTACATGGACAGAGAGGCTAATGGGGGACAGGGCAAGGATATGCTGAACATCTATCGTACACAAAAGAATAATAACAGTCATTGATACGAAGGGATACTATAATAGGAACACTTGTCTGTGAGTTCCTGAAAGCTCTTGAACCTGTTTGCAAAGACAAGTGGTTGACTACATATTTCCGGGGACAGAAGGGATTAATTTACTGTTAACTTCTAGGGTTCCTAAATTCCAACTTTGGCTCTTGTAGCAAAGCCCTTTTTTAATCTACGTGATTAGGAGCACAAGCGTCTATGTGATCAAGGAAGTTAAAGAGAAACTAATGTTTTAGATTTATAGATATGGCACATTTTGCTACCTTTTATGTTTTTAAGCTACAAAAGAAACTTTATTGGTGATGTAAGACTTGAGTGAGTGAGCTGTTTGGACATCAAGCTCACATATGGCTTTCAATGCCTGTAGAGTAATTTAGTGGATACTCTAAGGCCCAGGACTAAGCATATAGAACAATGTCTCTTTTGTCTGGTTAATATAATAGAATTAATTAGCATAATTTAATGTTTTGGGCTTGAACTTTGAATTGCTTTAATCTAAAATGAATGGTGACATTCGAAAGCTTGTGATCATATGACTGTCTCAGATGACTTGTCATCTAAGGGTGAAGCTTCTTGTTTCCATCTCTGTGGATCATGAGTGATTTGATTTCTCTCGGCAGTTAGGGGCCATGAGCTTAAATAGACTGGAGTTGAAGAGGGATCAAAAAAGAAGGTAGACCAGATGACCAGTGCTCCCACTCTGAATTTTGTCGATCCAGCCACTTTCCCAGAATCTTCTCCACAGACAAACATGTGATGAAGTTCAATGTACTCTACTTCTGTGTTTTCTTTATCAAAATGATCTTGTGAACCTCAGGGGGAATTTTTGTCCTACTTAGAGTTTTTCTGTACATGAAATGTTGAAGTCCAGGTTAGTATCAGAAATCTTTCAACTTAAAATGCTGAATTTTGAGAATAGGAATAAAACCCCACAAAAATCCCCTTTCCTAAATTTGTATGCCAGGCTAATTGAGAAACACAGATGTCTGAATGCTAAACTCTTTACCAACTTTTTCATTTTAAAATATGCTTAAATCTTCCATGGAGAAGTAAAGGTTTTTATTTTATATAACTACTGATTTCTAACGGCAACTGGCATTATTTCATTTGGTCTTGCTCATTTTGTAAAACATGGTTCTTTTTTGGAGCAGTAAAGGAAAGAGAAATAAAATAGAGTGGACTACTTCTCATCTAAAGCCATTACTTTTTGTCATTTTGAAATTGCTCAGTCCCAAACCCTGAAAGTACTATTTTAAAATAAGAGGCATTATGTGAAAGTACAAAAAAAGGTCCCCGTTATGAAAATTGTTGCTTTAACCATGTGCATAATATCTTAAATATTGAGAGCTCAGTAGCAACTCAGCAGCTTGGGGATTGACGGTTCATTGTAGAAAAATAATTGCTACAATGTCATCTAAAGAAGTCAAGAGAGTCACCCCAGGCTGCTTCTAGTGGGATCCTTGTCCCCAGAGCTCCTGTAGAGCCACCTACGTGGCTCTTAAATGCTGTAAGTAGTCCTGTGTTCCACCCAAGCCATCAAATAGGCTTACATTTCCCCCAATAAATATCTGAGTCAGTAAATGTCATGGGTTACTAATTTATTTAATTATATTAAGCTTTTACATCACAGCTTATTACATACATACATATACATACCTCTCCCAAAGCCCCCGTAGTTTTAATGTTTCAAGAGCCAATACTCATACTTAATACCGGTATATTTTCTGATGTTTAAAATTCTCTGTTTCAAGCCAAAACCTTCTGTTGGGGGACCTTCTGAGAGTCAGGTGGGGAAGCGGGAGCTTATTTGTGCCGGCAGGCTTACACTGGCATAATGCCGCCAGTCCCGAGTTCAACTTTGTAGGGAAATTTATAGTAAACAAGCAAGTAGGGTGTTCCAGAAGCTTATATGTGGTAGTTAAAACCACAGTTACAAAAAGATCACAAGAATGTAGCAGTTTGGCAAACTGACGTTGCAATAGGTCGATTTACCTACCGATGGTAGGTAAGCCGTAATACACTGTAGTGGGTGAGGGCAGATTCCTATTTCTTCATTCTCTCATCTCATCTTGGGGGCCTTCCACAGTTTAAGGGTCTTACCAACCATATCATTGTTCATAAATTTTTATTGCCATCACACTTCCTTATCAAGATCCACTGACTCACACCTGGAATACCAGAGTGCTTGTTTGGGGCAACACTGCTTTCGGCATAGCCGTTTTAGTTCCAGGACTGGCACACAACAAGTTGGAATCCAGAAATAGAGCCATAAGCTTTCTGGCCCTGAAGGCGAAATCCATAATCTGTTGTCACCATGCGTTCGACGCTGTGGAGGGGAGATCAATAGACTTGTGTTTCAACCATACCTTGAAAGCCTTTGTGAGTGTCTAGCTCGTTAGGGTAGGTGTGGGACTGAGCAAACACTACCTAGAACTGGGATACTCAGCACAAGCTCCTTCCTACCCAGCACTGTGTTCTGTTGTGGTGATTTTGGACCTAGAGGCCCATGGTTAAGGACAGATGGCTTTCCCTTCTCTATAGCCATCATTCTCATGTCTCCATCTGAGAATACAGGACTGTCCTTGGGTTGGGAACCATGCCAGTGGTCAGAGATGCCCACCAGCTCCAAATTCAGTGACATGGAGCTATTGTCGGCCAGGGAATGATGATTGTGAACTTAGAAGTCCACAGTTTAGGCAGTGGTCGATACTCCTGGTAGGATATATTATATATATATATATATATATATATATATATATATCCTATATATAAATATAAATATGTATATTTACTTGATCAAGTACTCAGAATTTAACTGCTGCCTTCAGTGCACATCTAATGTATTCCATACAAATTAATTAGTCAAGTTCTTAGTGCTGAGTAAGTTCAAAATAAAATGGAAAGAATAAAGCAGTTTCCTGGGTCTTATAAGAAACAGAAGAATTCTCTTCAGAAATAACTGTAGGAATGACTTTTATTAATGGTCATAATCTGGGCTAATGAGTTTTAATAAACCCCATCAAAACCATACTCTCATCCCCCTCAGTTTGATACTCTACCCAAAAAGATAAGGAATGAATGAATGAATGAATGAATGTATGTTTGAGATTTAACACACCAAAACAAAGCACACCCATTGGAAACAGTGGAGGTTAGGAAGAACATGTGACCTTGCATGAATGAGATAACAGGGTTGAAAAGGCCAGATGGTCTATTGAGGTTGGATGGAGCCAAACTTAGTCTGTGTTTCTGCAAGATGCCAGAGGAATATTCTGGAATAAATATGTGAGTATGGCTTGGTCGGTGTGGGCACAGTCCTGAGCAACATCTGAGGCAAAATGAGTCCTCTGGGTTCTGGTGTATTCTTCCAAAACTTATTTTAAGAGTAAGGCTTTTACTTTGGTTATGGCAGTTGTACTGTTGGCATAATTAATAATGCAAGCAATTTAGGAATGGGAAGCATCCTGAAAAGAAAAATGAGTATCTTTTTATCCCCATGTATAAGGTAATTCTATGCTGAATTCATATTTGAAAGTAAAACTATGTCATTTAGAGAGATTGCTGCATGGCACTTGAATTATACAAAATTTCATTATATTGCTTATTAACATAAAAATAATGATAAAGAAAAAAGTTACCTTTAAACCTGTAGTGAAGTACATTCTAACTGGGTCAAAATGGTGTTAATGATCTAAATAGACAATTACCCAAAGAGCAAATATACTTGACCAAAAATATATGGAAAAATGCTCAATATCATTAATCATCAAGGAAATAAAAACCCAAACTGCAATGAATTCTCAGAATTCAAGCTTTTCCCAAGATACGAAGATAGTGCTATTGAGAGTTTACATTGAAATATTTTCCTTTTCTTCATTTGGCACCTACAGTAACTCTGGGGTGGCAATGTTGGTGCCTAACACTGAATTTTCTAACTCTCATTCCAGTCTTATTCAGGGGGTCTTTGGGGCTCATGCCTTTTTTCCTAGACGCACCTGCTCCCACCCCTTCTCCCACTTCTGGCTCTAAAGTCTTGGTTTTTAGATACTTGAATATTCTCATTCATCTTGAACATATAAAATCAGCTAATCCTGCATTTATATTAAAGAGAGCAAGGACCCTGGAGTCTGGTGGCTGGATATCTTCACTGGCAAAATGAAAAAGAGTAGAACTCGATTTAGAGAACTATTGCAAATATTGAAGAGTTAATCCTTTAAAAAGTACTTGCAGTAGCTCTAGAAATGCCAAGTATTACTAGCACCCATCCTAATAGAGCTTGAAAGCTTTTCACTGAGCACTGTCTACCAGACGGGGTATGCTCCAGCAGGTGAACACTTAAAGTGACACAGTTCCTGACCTGAATAGAGGGCATGGAAAGTGATGGAGACAGAGAAGAAAACTGTGACAGAGGGCTGAGCAGATGGATCATTGGATAAAGTGCTTGTCATGAAACTTTGAGGACCAGAAGGCCCAGAATCCGGGTAAAAGGCCGGGCTCAGCTGCATGCATCTGGATCCCCAGTGGTCCTTCAGTGAAGGGGGTGGCAGAGACGGTGGAATCCCTGGAAGCCATGAGCCAGCTCACTTCGTATGCACAGTGAAGCAGCAAGCAAGGGTCTGGGCAAGGAACAAAGCCTGAGGCTGCTCACTGATCTCTGCATGCACCCTGTGACAAATGCACCTGCAAACATTTAATATACTCATCGTACACTCATACATCATGCACAAACATACACACAAGAAATTGTCCCACAGTGGGTCTTGTACCGAGAGAATAGGCAATGAAAAATGCACGTGTTTTCGAATTGCTTTATTGAGGCAGCATTAATGTAAATACATTATATGCATTTGAAGCACACAATTTGACAAGTTTTGGCATAGTCTATATCCATGAGCCCATCCCCAATAATGTTCCCAAATTTTCTTTTTTTAAAATTTATTTATTTATATATATATTTTTATCAAATCTAGACCCGTGTCTTCCCATCCCCCCACCCCACCAGAGCTCATGAATTCTGCCAAACATGCTTTTCATCTCTTTCTCAGTCATTCTCAATATTCTCCATGTGGAAGTTGACTGTTTTGAGCAGAAGTTCACAGTTTCAGTCAGTTCTTTGATGCAGTCCTTTCTGTTGTTGTTGTTGTTGTTGTTTCCAATATGCATCACTCCCAACTGCTTTGGACAAAAGCTCCATGCACAAGAAATAGGGCCGTGCACAAGAAATACTTACAACTAGGTAATTGGCACTAGCATCCACAGATGAAGGATACCATTCCTCGTTTGTTTTTCTGGGACTGTGTTACTTCACTCAGCATGATGTCTTCTAGCTCCAGCCATTTTCCCGCAAAGCTCATGATGTCATCTTTCTTTACTGCTGCATAGAACTCCATTGTGTAGATGTACCACATTTTCTCTATCCACTCATCAGTTGAGGGGCATTTGGGTTGGTTCCAGCTCCTTGCTATTGTGAAGAGAGCTGAAATAAACATGGCCGTGCATGTATCTCTGCGGTGGGGTGAGTCTTGAGGGTACATGCCCAGGAGTGGTATGGCTGGGTCGGGTGGCAAGTTCATTCCAAGTCTTCCAAGGGTTCTCCACACTGCTTTCCATAGTGGCTGTACGAGTTTACATTCCCACCAGCAGTGGATGAGTGTTCCCCTTTCCCCACAACCTCTCCAGCACTTGGTATCATTTGTTTTCTTGATCCTAGCCAGTCTTATTGGAGTAAGATGATATCTTAAAGTGGTTTTCATTTGCATTTCCTTAATGATTAGTGATGTTGAACAGTTCTTGAGGTGTTTCTCAGACATCTCTAATTCCTCACTTGTGAAGTCTCTGTTCAGTTCTTTGCTCCATCTATTGAGTGGGTCATTTGTTTTCTTTTTTCTTTGTTTTTTGAGTAGTTTATATATTCTGGAAATCAATGCTTTGTCAGATGTATCTGCAGTGAAGGTTTCCTCCCACTCTGTGGGATTTCTCTTCACTTCCTTGATTGTTTCTTTTGATGTACAGAAGCTTTTGAGTTTGATGAGGTCCCATTTGTCAATTGTCGACCTTAATTCTTGTGCAGCTGCTGTCTGATTTAGGAAGTCTTTTCCTACGCCTATGTCTTGTAGTCTGCTGCCAACTTTTTCTTCTATCACCTTCAGAGTTTGGGGTTTCACGTTGAGGTCTTTAATCCATCTGGAGTTGACTTTTGTACAGGGTGAGAGGTAGGGGTTTAATTTCATTCTTCTACAAGTGGTGATCCAGTTTTGCCAACACCACTTGCTGAAGATGCTGTCTTTTCTCCATTGTGGTTTCTTGGCCCCCTTGTCAAATATGAGATGGCTGAAATTGTATGTGCTCAGATTTGGATCTTCGGTTTTGTTCCATTGGTCAACAGGTCTGTTTTTGTGCCAGTACCAGGCTGTTTTTATGACTATAGCCCTGTAGTATAGTTTAAAATCTGGTATAGAGATCCCTCCTGTGTAGCTCTTTTCACTCAGGATTGATTTGGCTATTCGGGGTCTTTTGTTTCTCCAAATGAATTTAAGAACTTTTGTTTCCAAGCCTGTGAAGAAACTCTTGGGGATTTTGATTGGGATTGCATTAAATCTATACAAGAGTTTTGGTAAAATGGACATTTTTACAATGTTAATTTTCCCAATCCATGAGCATGGGAGGTTTTTCCATCTTCTGAGGTCTTCTTCAATTTCTTTCTTTAAGGGTTTAAAATTTTTGTTGTAGAGGTCTTTGGTGTCTTTGGTTAGGTTTGTTCCTAGGTATCTTATTGTTTTTGAGGCTATTGTGAGTGGGAAGGTCTCTTTGAATTCTTTCTCCAGTTGCTTGTTCTTGGTGTAAAGAAAGGCCATTGATTTTCTAAGGTTAATTTTGTATCCTGCCACTTTGCTGAAGCTGTTAATCGTTTCTAGGAGTTTTCTGGTGGAGTTTTTTGCATCTCTTAAGTAAACAATCATATCATCAGCAAATAGGGATAGTTTGACTTCCTCTTTTCCAATTAGTACTCCTTTAATATCCTTTTCTTGCCTTATTGCTCTAGCAAGTGTTTCAAGCACTATATTGAAGAGGAGTGGTGATAGGGGGCAGCCTTGCCGAGTTCCTACCTTTAAAGGGAATGTTTCCGTCATTTCCCCATTTAGGATGATATTGGCTGTGGGTTTCCTGTATATGGCTTTGATTACATTGAGGAATGATCCCTCCAATCCAATTCCTTCTAGGACTTTAAGCATGAAGGGATGCTGGATTTTGTCAAAGGCTTTTTCAGCATCAATTGAGATGATGGTGTGGTTTTTGTCTTTGATTCCGTTTATGTGTTTGATGATGTTTATTGATTTTCGTATGTTGAACCATCCCTGCATCTCTGGTATGAATCCAACTTGGTCATGATGGATGATCTTCTTGATGTGGGTCTGTATGCGATTTGCCAGTATTCTGTTTAGAATTTTGGCATCTGTGTTCATGAGGGAGATGGGTCTATAATTCTCCTTTTTAGTTGGATCTTTGCCTGGTTTTGGTAATAGAGTGATGTTGGCTTCATAGAAGGAATTTGGGAGAATTCCCTCTGATTGTATACTTCTAAACAGTTTCAGAAATAATGGTTGTAGGTCTTTTTGAAATGTTTTATAGAATTCTGCTGTGAAACCGTCTGGGCCTGGGCTTTTTTTAGTTGGGAGGCTTCTTACTACATCCTCTATTTCTTCATATGTTATGGGTCTGTTTAAGCTGCTGGTCTCCTCTTGGCCAAGCTTTGGTGATTCCCAAGATTTCAGATATTCATCCATTTCTTCTAGATTTTCAAACTTGGTAGAATATAGGTTCTTGTAATATTCCCATATAATTTTCTTGATCTTTTCCTTGTCCGTTGTGATATTTCCCTTTTCATCACAGATTGTATTGATTTGGAGTTGTTCCTTCTTTCTTTTTGTTAACTGGGCTAGAGGTCTGTCTATCTTGTTTATTCTTTCAAAGAACCAACTTTTGGCTTCATTGATTTTTTGTATTGTTTTCTTTGTTTCTATTTCATTGATTTCTGCTCTGATTTTTGTTATTTCTTCCTGTCTGTTGCGTTTAGGGTTCATCTGTTGTTGCCTCTCAAGTGCTTTTAGCTGTAGTGTTAGATCATTCACTTGTGCTCTTTCTGTTTTTCTAATGTAGGCACCCAGGGCTATAAATTTCCCTCTTAGGACTGCTTTTAAGGTATCCCATAAGTTTTGTTGTGTTGTATTGTCATTGTCATTCAGTTCCAGGAATGTTTTTATTTCTTTCTTTATCTCTTCCTTGACCCATTCATTATTCAAGAGTGTGTTGTTTAGTCTCCATGTGTTCTTGTAGGCAGGAGGGCTTGTCCTGGTGTTGATGTTGAGCTTCATTGCACTGTGGTCTGACAGGATGCATGAAATTATTTCAATCTTTTTGTATTTGTAGAGGTTTCTTCTGTGTCCCAGGATGTGGTCGATTTTGGAGAATGTTCCGTGGGGTGCTGAGTAGAAAGTGTATTCTCTGGTATTAGGATGGAATGTTCGGTAGAGGTCTATGAGGTCCATTTGGTGTATCATATCGTTCAGTTCAGATGTCTCTCTGTTTATTTTTTGTCCTGTTGACCTATCCAAAGGACTCAGTGGGGTATTGAAATCTCCCACTATGAGTGTGCTGGGGTTAGTCTGTGACTTGTGGTCCTGGAGAATTGTCTTTATAAAGTTTGGTGCACCAGAATTTGGGGCATATATATTCATAATTGTGAAATCTTCTTGGTGGATTGTTCCTTTGATGAAAATGTAATGGCCTTCTTTGTCTCTTCTGATTTCTTTTACTTTGAAGCCTATTTTGTCTGATATTAAAATAGGAACACCTGCTTTCTTTTTGGTAACATTTGCTTGGAATATATTTTTCCATCCTTTCACTTTAAGATGTTGCCTGTCCTTGAAGTTAAGATGTGTTTCCTGTGGACAGCATATGGATGCATTCTGTTTCTTAATACAATCTCCCCGTCTATATCTTTTGATTGGGGAATTTAGTCCATTAATATTTAAGGTTATGACTGATAAGTTTGTGTTGCTTCCGTTTGCCTTATTATCCATTAGCAGTTTTGGTTTAGGTTTCTACTTCTGCAGTTATGTTTTTATTGATTTCTCTTTCTAGGTGCCTGGGGATGGTTGCTCCTTTCTTCTGTCCTTTGAATTGCTTCAAGTATTCTCTGAAGGGTTGGTTTTCTGGACATGTATTCTTTCATCTTGTTTATGTCGTGGAATGTTTTTCTCTCTCCTTTAACTATAATGGACATTTTTGCTCGGTATAGCAACCCGGGTTGGCATCTGTTGTCCTTTAACACTGGGAATACTTTGCTCCACATTCTTCTTGCTTTCTTAGTTTGCACTGAGAAGTCAGTTGTAATTCTGATAGGTTTCCCCTTATAGGTCACTTGTTGTTTTTCTTTTGTGGCTTTAAGGATTTTGTCTTTGTTTTGGGTGTCTAGCATTTTTAACTATGATGTGGCATGGAGAGTTTCTTTTCTGATCTTGTGTGTTTGGAGTTCTATGTGCCTCTTGTATTTGTATTGGTTTGTCTTTTTTTAGTTTGGGGAAGTTTTCATCTATTATTCTGTTGAAGATCTGATCAATACCATTCTCTTGGGATTCTTCTCCTTCCTCTATTCTTATGATGTGGAGGTTTGATCTTTTCATAGTGTTCCACAGTTCCTGATTGTTCCACTTTTGTACATTTAAAAATTTTTCATAATCTTTCCTGAGGTTTTTTGTTGTTCTGTGTTATCTTCTAGGTCTTATATTCTTTGTTCTGTCTCCTCCATTCTGCTTCTGAGGCTTTTTCCATTCCTTTCCTCTTGATTGGATGAGTGTTTGATTTCCTTTTTCATTTCCTCTTCTGATTTCTTTAGTATTTCTATTTCCTTTTGGAGCTTCTCAGTCTCTTCCTGCAACTCTTTGCTTTGCTGGTTGTTTTCCTTATCTTTTTCAGCATGGGATCTTTTCAGTGTTTCCAGTTCCTTCAGGAGTTTGTCATTCTCTCTCTCTAGGTCCTTCATGAGTTCTTCATTCTCTTTTCTTAATTCTTTGATTTTATCTTTATAATCTTGTACTTCTTTAAGTATGTTCACAATTGTACTTCTGATATCTGTGTCCTGGGCCATCCCCAGGGGGATCCCACTGTAGGAATCTTCCACAGGGTTGGTAGAGCTTGGTGTGGGATTATCCTGCACCTTTCCCATGTTGTTTCTTCTTCGTGTTCCTGGCATATGGGCTTCTCCTTGCCTGTATTCCAATGTGAGTTCCAAATGCCTCTTCACTGTGTTGAAGGCTTGCTTTGCTTGCCTCTTTCAGATGCCTTCGTAATCCCAGTTGGAGGGGGGGTTGGGGGAGTGTGCTCTTTAGCCCAGGCCCTGGTAGTTGTGCTTCTGGTGGTTTTGGGAGATCTTTGATCTCAAGGCTCACACAAACCCACTTTTTATACCAGCTGGAAGGATAACTCCGCCCCCCACAGCCACAAAAGCCAATCAAGCCAGAGACTACTAGATTAAATCAAACAACAATCTACCTTGCTGAAGCACCCAGCTCCTACCTACCTGTGCTTCAGGTGGTCTTGGGAAATCTCTGATCTCCAGACTCACACAAACCCACCTTTTATACCAGCTGGGAGGATAACTCTGCCCCCAGAGCCACAAAAGCCAAACAAGCCAGAGACCACTAAATTAAATCAAACAACAATCTGCCTTACTGAGGATTTTCTTTCTTAATCTATTCCACTAGCCTGTATCTTTTGAATGGAGGTTGAGGCCATTGATATTTATAGTTATTATTGAAAGATGTATGTGGCTTTTGGTCATTTTAATGGTTTTGTGTTCTTGGTACTATTGTGTGTTTCTGTAATTCTACATTCTTTTGTTTTTCTTTCTGTAGTTTCTTGGTAATATTCATTCCCATATTCTTTTGTATTGTTTCAAGTGTTCTCCATTGTGTTGGTTTGGTGGACATGATTTCTTTCAGCTTTTGCATGTCATGGAGAATTTTCCATTCCCATTTGACTGTGATAGATAGTTTTGCTATGATAGATAGAAAGTATTCAGGGCTGGCATACATGGTCATTTAGAACTGGGAATACTTTATTCCAGGGTCTTCTGCCTTTCATAGCTTACACCAAAAAGTCAGTTGTAACTCTGATGAGTTTTCTTTCATCTGTAACTTGCTTATCTCTAGCAGCCTTCAGTATCCTCTCTCTGTTTTGTACAATTAATGTTTTTACTATGATATGCTGTGTGGAGTTTCCATTCTGTTCCTCTCTAATTGGTTTTCTATGTGCTTCTTGAATTTTTATAGGTATGTCTTTCCTTAATTTAGGGAAGGTTTCTTCTATAATCCTGTTGAAGATCTCATCAGTGCCATTGTTTGAGATTTTTCTCCTTCTTGTATGACTATGATGTATAGATTTTTTTTTATGTTTTCACACATTTCTTCATATTCCATTCCTATATTTAAAAAAAAATCATAGTCTTTGCTTGAGGAGTCTAGTTCTCCAACTTTGTCATCCAGACTTAATATTCCATCTTCTGTTTTATTGATTCTACTTGTGAGGCTTTCTCCTGTTGTTTTAAATTAACTTATTGAGTTTTTCAATTCCATCTTCATTTCAGCTTGGTTTTTTGTCAATATTTCTATCTTTTTTGTGAATTCAGTTTTCAAGTCCTAGATCGTTTTTGTTATTTCATTCAGCAGCATATTTGTATTTTTCAGCTTCCATCACAAATTCATGCCTATCCTCTTTGATTTCTTTGTGTTTTTTTTTTTGTGTTTTAAGTTCTTTGATCATGTTTATAATTGTTCTCTTAAGTTCTGCATCATGGGATTCCTCAGGGTGATTCTCATCTTAAAGCACACTTCTTCAAGACTGTTGGATTTTGTTGGGTTTTGGCACATTGAAGTCTTTTGTTGGTTGTGTGTCTGATAGGAAATTCTAGACTTCTTTTGTTTATTTGAATTTTGATTCCATTTGTATTGTTGATAGAGCTTGGGTGCTTTTTGCTCAGGTATGACCCATTACTTGGTGTGTGCTTCAGGTTCTCACAGGGTATTGGGATAGTCTTGACACTAGCAGGCAGGGTGAGAGGCTGGTCTTAGGAATCCAAGGCAAGGGGGAGGTGGGAACAGCCTGTAAATGGTTTAACAAACTAGACAGTAAAATTGAGCTGATCTGAGTGCAAGGGTTGGGGACACAGTGGGTATGTCTGGATGAAGCAGGTAGTCCAGAGATCTGAGGTGCTAAATCAAAAGCACTATTAGAAAAAGAAAAGAGGGGCACTTTGGTTGGTTCCAGCTCTCTGCTATTGTGAAGAGAGCTGCAATAAATATGGCTGTATGAGTATCTTTCTGGTACAAAGAGTCTGATGGATATATTCCCAGAAGTGGTATGGCTGAGTCAGGTGGCAGGCTCATTTTGAGTCTTTTAAAGGTTCTCCATACTGCTTTCCATAGTGGTTGTACAAGTCTGCATTCTCTCCAGCATTTGGTATCATTTGTTTTCTTTATCTTTGCCAGCCTCACCAGGGGTGAGATGATATCTTAAAGTGGTCTTAATTTGCAATTTGCATTTCCTTAATTATTAGCAATGTTGAACACTTTTTAAAGATGTTTCTCAGTAATCTCTATTTCCTGACTTGTGAAGTCTCTTTCAGCTCTTTACTCCATCTTTTGAGTGAGTCATTTGTTTTCTTAATTCTTAACCCAAGTGCCCCTCAACCGATGAGTGGATAGAGAAAATGTGGTACATTTACACAATGGAGTTCTATGCAGTGGTAAAGAAAGATGACATCATGGAATTTGCAGGTAAATGGATGGAACTAGAAGATTTTATGCTAAGTGAAGTAATATAATCCCAGAAAAAACAAAAGACAAATGGTATCCCTCACCTGTGGGTGCTAGTACCAAGTACCTAGTTGTAAGACAAACTGAACAATGTTAATGTTATATTCCTCATGATCTAAAGACAATTGTGCTCTTGCATTGTGAATCCCTAAACAGGTTCTAGAGCTGACCTAACATTTATTTTCAGACTTTGGGTTTTTGGTACATGATGGAGGGTATAGTGTGCATCTTTTAGAGTAATATAGGATTAAATGGAAAGATGCAAATCAAGAAATATGATATGGAAATAACATACAGTTTGTGTCCAAAGGATACAATTTTAATATAGGTGCAATGTAACAGGCTGGTGCAATTTAGCCTTTCTGGGTGCTTAACGACCATACTTAATGCCCATACCAATTTGGCTGAGGGACCTAAAGGATAACTTTGTTCCTTGCCCTCAACCAAGTCTTAGGGGATTATGCATGGGGGCATCTCTTGAAATGTCCTGCAAATGTAGGTCACCAGTCTTCCTGTTCAGGAAGGTCTTGGAGAGCCACTAATGGGACTTCATCGAGTGTCCAGTCTATAAAGAGGAAAGTCTGCTCATGCTTCAGAAAAAGGAAGCTTGGTCTAGCAAGACCTGATTTTGTCCTTGAGAGGATGGAACTGGTAAATGAAAAGCTGAAAGGAGTAAGGGGCTCTCCCCCCCAAAAAAAAACCCCAAGAGAGACCCCTGAGGACCAGATCCTCAACTGACCTTGAGAAAACAAAAATCTTGGTTAATCTGGGCTAACTGTGTGGCCTTAAGCATCTGTATTAGTCAGGGTTCTCTACAGACACAGAAGCAACAGGACGAATATATAGCTATATACAGTTTATTGATTTGCTCATGTGACAGAGTTCAAGTAGTCCAATAGTAGCCACACCATACTGGAGAGGCTAAGAATCCAGGGAACTGCTCAGTCTGCAATGCTGGATGTCTCAGTAGTCCCAATCTGGTGTTGAAGGCCCGATGGATTCTAGGAGATCTGCTGGTCTCGGTACACGCTGGGATCCGAAGCGTTGATCACAGCAGCAAGACAAACTCACCAGTGAGAGAGAGGCAAGTCGCAGGAAAAAGGGGACCAGCTCCTTCTGCCATGGCCTTTTATACTGCCTGCTGGGAGAAGGTAATGCCCACATTTGGGGTGGGCCATCCGGGTTGAGGTGTCCAATCCGAAGATCCTTTTTCTCATTTGTTCCTTAGTCCAGTCAAGTTGACACCCAGGATTAACCATCACAAGTCCACCCCTTGTCAACTTGACACCCAATAAATAGTCTCTCTTATGTTATGCTTAAATGTCAATTGTGAACAATGGCAAGGTCATAATTCCACCTAACATATTATAAGTGTCTCATGTGCAATAGCAAAGCATTATATCTTAGAGTAGGTGGTAATATCCTTGAGGAACACTTAGTCCTTCAGTATTTAATAACCTAAATATGACAACACTTAACACTTAACCAGTTGCACATTCAAAAGGGAACAACACAAGTATCTGCTTAATATACGTATATATATATATATATGAACAAGCACATTCTTAACCAAATAGGACAAAAGTTAATATCTATTATAATCCACGTTTCTGCAACTGGTCCCGTGGCCTCAGCTGATATTTATGACTACCTTCTTCTACCCATTCTGTATTTCCTCCACCATCAGCAAGCACCTCTGCAGGTCTTGGCTCTTTCCCTGGAGGAGTGACCCTCTACCTTCATCCTTGAAGGGTCTGGGCCATTTATTGTCCTGTCTGGTTTGGGTTGTTGGGGTTTCCCATTGACCTTAATCATAGGACATGGTAACACCAGAAGGCGCCCTACAGCATCTCCTGCCTTCCAGACATAATCTTCCTTGCC
>VZQC01004075.1:1004926-1034674 GCA_009823505.1 Rhizomys pruinosus
GTCTAGACTAGCTGCTACCTCCTGTTCACTGGGTCCAATCAGCATAACATCATCAATATAGTGGACCAGTGTGATATTTTGTGGAAGAGTCAGGTGATAAAGATCCCTTCTAACTAAGTTATGGCACAAGGCTGGAGAGTTAACATACCCTTGAGGTAAGAGAGTAAGGTATACTGTTGGCCTTGCCAGCTGAAAGCAAATTACTTCTGGTGGTCGTTATGAACCGGTATTGAGAAGAAAGCATTGGCCAGATCAATATCTGCATACCAGGTACCAGGAGACATATTAATCTGCTCAAGTAAGGACACCACATCTGGTACAGTGGCTGCAATTGATGTCACTACTTGGTTGAGTTTTCGATAGTCAACTGTTATTCTCCATGATCCATCTGTCTTTTCTACAGGCCAAATTGGAGAGTTAAAATGGAGATGTGGTAGGAATCACCACCCCTGCATCTTTCAAATCCTTGATGTGGCACTAATTTCTGCAATCCCCCCAGGGATACAATACTGTTTTTGGTTCACTATTTTCCCTGGTAGAGGCAACACCAATGGTTTCAATTTGGCCTTTCCAACCATAATAGCCCTCACTCTACAGGTCAGGGAACCAATGTGGGGATTCTGCCAATTTCTAATTATATCTATCCCAATTATACATTCTGGTACAGGGGAAATAACTACAGGATGAGTTCTGGGACCCACTGGGCCCACTGTGAGTCAGACTTCAGCCAAAACTCCATTTATCACCTGACCTCCATAGGCCCCTACTTTAACCAGAGGGCTACAATGCTTTTTAGGGTCTCCTGGGATCAGCATCAACTCAGAACCAGTATCCAATAGGCCTCAAAAAGTCTGATTATTTCCTTTTCCCCAGTGTACAGTTACCCTAGTAAAAGGCCCCAGGTCTCTCTGGGGAAGGACAGGAGGAAGGAAAACAGCATAACTCTTTGGTATTGTGACAAGGTCCTTCCTCATTGGAACCTGGCCACCCCTTCATTCAAAGGGTTCTGGGTCTGTGAACTGTTTCAAGTCTGGAAACTGGTTAACTGGACGGGATTCACTACTGCTGAAATCCAATGTTAACTTCCTGTCATTTATTCTAGAGCTTTTCTGCTCATACAGATCAAATAAAAACTTAGTAGGCTTCTTATGTATTTGGTTCCTGGGAACACCATGATTAATTATCCAGTTCCAAAGATCATTTTGGGTCATGCCATTATAGGCATTGTTTTGCCTTTGCCGCCCATTATGATAACCACAGTAACTACGCTCATCTGGCCTTCTGCGATTCAGTGCTGCCACCTCACGCCTACCCTGAGGTCTTGTTAAACCTATTACATGAACATTTTATTTATGCAAGTGAGCAACAACTTCTCTAACTGTAAGATCTGGCATAAGGAATAGAGCAAAAACAAAGCTCTTCAAATGTTCTGGTGTCTCTCTCAGTACTTTCCATCTTATAAACTCAGTGAAAGGCATGTCCTCTGGGTTCTCACATTGTGGAGAATGTGGTTTTACACTTCAAATCCACTCGAGCATGCACATCTGCCTGACCCTCACAATCCCTTCATCAATACTAAGCCAAGGACTATCAGGCATCTCTAACTCACTGTTAGTAGGCCATGTTTTAATAAATACGTCAGCCAACCATTCAAATAAACTTTTAATACCTTTTTTAACTGCTCTAGCTTCCATGTTAAACCTCGATTCTCTACTCAGTGGGCTCATATCGATAAACTCAGTATGATCCAATTTTATATTCCTTCCACCATTATCCCACACCCTTAAAATCCATTCCCACACATATTCCTTAGGCTTCTGCCGGAATGAATTGGCAAACTCATTAATTTCTTTATTGGTGTAGCGCACCTTCTCATGGATCACACTTTCTATCTCACCTTTAGGGGCTTGCTTAGCCTTCAATCTGGTTATAGGTCTAGAGGCAACAATTGCTGGGCCCTGAGGGACATTAGCTCCCTCTGGGAAGGGGAGATTAGTTTCCTCAGGCAAGGGTGGGGAGGGAGATCTGCAGGGTGTGGATTCTCTGCTGAGGGTGGGGAGATTAATTCCTAGATAAAGAAAATCCCTCAGAATTCAATTGTTCAAAGTTCTCATCTTCGTGGTTCTCCCACACATCTCCATCCCAAGTTTCTGGGTTCCACCCTTTCCCCACCAGTGCTCTCACTTTGCTGACATTCTTCATGGCTGGGAATTAAATTTGCATTGTAAATCAGCCAAAAGTAAAATAAGGGCTCCAGCTTGATTTTCTGCCACTTTAGCTCTTTGGCTGCTGGAGAGAAGATTCTCTTCCAGAACACACTTGGAAACTTTTAAACTGTTGTTTCGAATTGGAGCTGGTCAGTTTTATCACTGAGCTCCTTATTTTCCTCTATCACTTTATCCAGAGATGCCAGGAGCAACCAGGCAACATCATTATTTTCCTTATTTTTCTGTAATTTCTGAAACGTTTTATATACAGAGTCGCTAAATTTCTTGCTCCTCACAAGAGGCGAGTTAGGTGAGTCAAATGGATCTATCTTCATAATTACATAAATAGTCTGCACCAAGGATTATCATTCCTCTTCATGCCACCAGGAGAGCCTTCAGTAACTCTAGCTTCATTGGGTTGGAGAGCTGGCTGAAGCCGGCTCCAAAAACTACCAAGCCCACTAAAGAAATTCATCCTTTCAATTCTGTTTCTCTAGAACCATTTCTGGTACCAAAATCTGTATTAGGGTTCTCTAAAGAAAAAGAAGCAACAGGACGAATATAAAGCTATATACAATTTATTGATGTGCTCACATTACAGAGCTCAAGTAGTCTAACTGTAGCCACACTGGCCTGGAGAGGCCGAGAATCCAGGGAACTGCTCAGTCCGCAAGGCTGGATGTCTCAGTAGTCCTAATCTAGTGCTGAAGGCCCAATGGATTCCAGGAGATCTGCCGGTCTCAGTACACGCTGGGATCCAAAGGGTTGATCACAGCAGCAAGACAAACTCACCAGTGAGAGAGAGGCAAGCTGCAGGAAAAAAGGGACCAGCTCCCTTTGCCATGGCCTTTTATACTGCCTGCCGGCAGAAAGTAACGCCCACATTTGGGGTGGGCCATCTGGGTTGAGGTAATCCAATCCGAAGATCCTCTTTCTCTTATTTGTTCCTTAGTCCAGTCAAGTTGACACCCAGGATTAACCATCACAGCATCCAAAAGGAAAGTACAACCAGATATAAATAATCAGTAAGACCAGAGAAACTGTACTGCAGACATAGAACTTGATATCTTATCGAAAAGACAAAAAGAAAAAAGAGAGAGTACTCTTGTTTGGCCTATCTTCAATTCTTACTGGCAAGTGCCTTTTGGCACTCCTCAAAGACATGAGACACAGCTTTTTAACCTACCAATATGGACTGAGGACTCATGTCTCTTCAAGAATCCTCCAAACCTTCAATGCCAGATGGGGATTACACAGATACCCAGTTTGTGGACTAAACAGCTAAGGGGATATCAGCCTCATCAGAATAGAGACTGCCATTGTTGGACTGCCTGGGCTGTATCATGGAGGCCAGTGCAGGGGGATTGTTTCAGGATGTGAGCTTATTGGACTTCATTTGGGGGACCATGGGAGGGAAAGACCCCAATGTGGAGCAAAAGTGCAGGATTGATAGTTGTTTGGGATTGCCAAGGAGAAACCTTTGAGCACTTCCTTAGGGAAAACATGACATCTTTTAGGAAAAAAAATTCCCCAATTCAAGTGATATATATATATATATATATATATATATATATATATATATACTGTAGCAATACAAGTCAGAGAGAACAACAACAAAATAACTGAGAAAAACTCTGGAAAGACTCAGAAAAAGATACAGGATATGTATGGCAGAGTGCAGGGACTCAGGTAAGGTTGGGGGCATGGAAAGGGAAGCGATTCTAGATTCGACTGAGAAATGATGTATGATATATGGAAAAAGTTTAATAACAATAAAAAATGTATCAAATTTCTTCTTGAAAAAAAGAAAAGAGTGTGGGAATAAAAATATTAAACAAAATAAATGGAAAAGGTCTCATTTTCATGTCACCTACTCACAGATTTGAAATTCATGGACTCCCATTCCACATAGCACTGAGCAGTATGTATTGTAGTTTGAAGCTGAGGCAGGCAAAATCTGGAATTGCATTGGGGAGAAAATGCTATTTATGCACCACAAACAGGTAGGTACATGGCCCAATTGGAAATCATGAATAGTCACCCTTCAATAAAATTGGAGAAGAGACTATGTAGAACCTGGAAGCCATTCTACAATGAGAAAGAGGGGGGGCCGGAGAGATGGCCTAGCAGTAGAGAAAAGGATAGAGGAAAAAGTCCCCATCTTCACAAGTGAACTTAAGAAACCAGGTGAACACAAATGAAAAACTAGATCCCAAGGATGAAGTGAAGTGCTGGGAAGAGTGATTCAGACAGCAGAAAATACAGATGAACAAACAGTGAGATGCATTCATGAAACACTTGTCAATTTGGACATGTCTTGCTCTTGTCTTGGAAACAAAGTTCCTTATGACATCCAGTTCTTGCATATATTTCATCCTTTAGAGATGCAAGCCTAATGCCACCCGACAGCTTGCCAAATTTATGTGAAATGGCTATATAGACTTGTATTTGATTAAAAATTCATTTCCGTAGCTACCAGGAGGAAAGTCAATTAGGCGGGCTCTCCATTACACATCAGAAGTGGCAAGGGACAGATGAAGCCATGTGGATACTTTGAGGCAGTGGCTTATTGCTGTTTCCTGTATAAAGCCTAGGTGTCCTTTATCACTCAACACTCAATCTTAATCTCAAGGAGGAGATGGTATTTCCTTTTAGAGTCCAGCTATAAACACTGGGTGTAAGGAATTTAGCTACAAAGCATACAGGGTATAAACAGATGTGCACTGCAGCATTTTTTTTTTTTTTTTAGAGAAGGAGGCTTGAGGGATAGCTTAATTGTATTACTCCACAGTGTGAGAGCTTGAAAGGCTTATAGTAAAGTGCTTCATGAATATTTATTAAAATTGTAAGTAAGGATGGCTAGATGGGGTCTTTATATCTCAATCTAGCCTCAGCCTGGGAGAAGGATAACAATGCTAGAAAGTTGTAAATTCCTTATTGCCACATGTGTCAGAGATTCTTGTGATACATAAATGGCATTGCTGGTTGAGCTGTAGATATTCTCCCTCAAATCACAATTATATTTATATTTTACTCCCCACATAATTCTCATTTGGTCCCTGCCACTTATTTTCATTGTCTGATGAGTATCCCCATTTTCTTTCCCTAGATTTGCAGGTAGGGGTGTATTACTATCTACAGGCAAGCTTTGAAAGACATGCCTCACAACTCTAAGGTTCCTGAGACCATTTGGAAGAAAGTTAGTTATCTAAAGCCTTTTCATTTTGCTGTTGAATATCTTCCTCTTACTTTCTGCCTCCTTCTGGTGCTGCCTTTAAGTTCCCTCCTAGTTTCTTTTTCATAGCCTTAATATCCCACTGGTCCAAGCTCCTACTTATCTTCCAGGAGGTGCTACAATATCATAAGATCTAGTTGATTAATGGTTCTCCTAGATGAAGACCTTATTGTATGTATGTGTATGTGTATGTGTGTGTGCAGGTATGAGAACCATGTGCATGTGTGTGTGTGTGCACGTATGTGAGGGGTGGAAAACAACATCCTGTGTTAGTCTTAAGGACAGCTATCTACCTCTACCCTGCCTTTTGTCTCCCACTGGTCTAGAAGCTCACCAAGTAGGCTAGGCTGTCATCCAGGGAGCCCATGGATCCACCCATCTCTGATTCCCCAGCACTGGGCTTGTAAGTGTGTACCACCAGGGTTGGCTTTCTATTTTGGCGCTGGGTATCCAGCTCAGATCCTCCTAGCTGCATACTCCCCAGGCCGAGCCATATCCCCAGTCATAAAGTTGTTGTATTATAGCCCTTTTGAATGAGGGCATTTATAAAGCACATAGCAAGCAAAAGCAAAAGAACAATTGGCAGACAGCAGATGGAGAGAAGCAGCAGGTAGACAGCAAAGCATCCTCTTATCAGGTGCCTACAATAACCAGCAAAACTCACCTGGGGTAGCTCTATAAAAGCAGCCACATAGGGCAGAGTGCCCTTCAGGTGAGGCTTCCAAGTGAAAGAGCAAGAAGCAGAACACCATCAAATTAGGCACTTGTGACATCCAGCAGAAATGACTGGAGTAGCTCTGGTACACTGTGCAGCTAGAGTTCCTGTCTGAGAGTCCCAGGGAGAAAGCTACATCTCCATGGATGGGCTTCTCGCTTCTCGTTCCCACCAAAGGGATCTTTATTCCATGAGGTAAGTGACAGTAGTGACCTTGGCTGGAAACCGCTTCTCTTCCTGCTGTTCTCAAGGGTGCATTTAGATTTTTGTTCTCTTTTTGCCATGTTATAGAGCCAGGAGCCATCCTGACCAGAGACTTTTAGAGGACCCTTGAAATAAACATGCCTCTGTCTGGGAAATTGAATCCTCCTCACTCCTAGAATCAGCTTTCAAGAAGTGCCAACAGCACACGAAAAGTTACCAATATAATTTATATCACTAAAGTCTTACTTTAAAGCAGGGCCTCTTGCTGTTTACACACAAAGGAGTCTCTATACTCTGTTTACACACATAGGGGTCTCTATACTCTGTATACTATGTTACACTATTTGGGAACTGTTTCTGGTTGTAGGGCCTTATCCCAGTTCCCATATAGGAATCTTTATAATTTGCAAAAACTGCCCATGTAGTTCTGTGTTCTATTTAGTTTTATTTTTAAATGCTGAGAGCCAAAGTTTAAAATCTCTTTATCACAGACTTTCCATTTTGCTGTCTCTGTAAGCAGGCTATTGAAGACCCAGCAAGATTGACTTGTTGATAAATCCAGAGATTTAATCTGCAGGACTGATTTGTCCTTATTTTTCCAGGTTAAAGCTAAGATTATCAAACTTCTAAATTTCACTTGCAGTTCTTTTTCTGACTGGATTCTTTTTTTAAAAACCTATTTTAAAATTATGTCTCAAGTCCCCAAATAACAGCATTTTTACTTCGTGAAAGAAATGGAGCAAAAGAAGAAGGTAGGAATCCCTCACATTTGTGCAAACAGTTCAGATAAGATAGAACTGCTACAACAATTCATCAAAACATTACTAAATGCTTGTTGAATCAGATCAAACTGAGGTGAACATTTGAATAATTAAAACTGGACTCTGACATCTATCTGTTTTTAGGGGTTTTAAAATGTAGAGTGTTTTTCTAGCCACATCTTTGCCCAGTAAGGTGCCAATTGACGTTCTTGGGACCATAGTTTTATTTCTACATCTGTTTAGTATATTTGTCCCATTGGATAGTATCATTCACTTTCTAGGCTCATTTCCGGTGTTTGACTGTTTCCCAAAATATGACTTCTGTAGCACATTCTTCACAAAAGCTCTGGGATTCAGTTTTATAACTCGTATAACTTCACTTTAACATTTTCAGGCTTTAATCTGGTCCACCCCAGAGCCATAGCTGTGGCTTAGACCCACACATCCTGAAGGATTTGGTAAACATTGTCTACATGGCTTTGTAGATCTCTGCATTTAAATTGGTTTAGATGCATGTCACAGCCCCATGGGCATCTAAACAAGTCTTGTAATTTTGCACCTGCCAAGGCTTCCAGATTAAGAGGCAGAGTTTGAGGTGATACAGGCATCCTGGTATCACTACTCTTCTCTTCCTCCTCCTCTTCCTCCTCCTCCTCCTCCTCCTTTTTTATTTATTATTTTTATTTTATGGGTATGAGTGTTGTCTGCATGTGTGTAAGTGCACCTGTGTTGTGGAATGCACTTGGAGGTCAGAAGAGGGTGTCAGATTCCCTGAAACTGGAGTTACAGATGGTTGTTAGCCATCACATGATTGCTGGGAATTGAACCAGGGTCCTCTGTAAGTGCAGTCAGTGCTCTCAGCCACTGAGCCATCTCTCTAGGCCCCTCCTCCTCTTTTTCCTCTTCCTTTTCTTTCTCCTCCTTCTCCTCCTCTTCCTCCTCCTTCTCCTCCTCCTCCTCTTCCTCCTCCTTCTCCTTCTCCTCCTCTTCCTCCTCCTCCTCTTCCTTTTCTTCCTCCTCCTCCTCCTCCTCCTCTTCCTTTCTCCTCCTCCTCCTTCTCTTCCTCCTCCTCCTCCTCTTCCTCCTCCTCCTCCTCCTCTTCCTCCTCCTTCTCCCCCTTTTGTTCCTATATTTTGAAGTAGGGTCTCTCTGTTGCTCCAGCTGGCCCAGAATTCATTATGTGCATCAGGCTGGGATCAATATTAAAGAGATCTTCCTGCCTCTGCCTCTGTCTCTTGAGGGCTGGATCAAAGACATGTTCCCCAACATCCAGCTGGTTCTTTCTTCTCAATCCCAGGGTTTCCTTAGCATTCATAGTCACCTCCTGAGCTTCCAGGGAAGGTGTTAAAGCAGTGCTTGCTGCTTTTTAATATCTACTGTTCTGTGATTCCTTATGAACCCACTTGCACATAATAAGAGAGGAAAACATATTTGGTCTCTGGTAGGCGATAGACGTTTTACTGCTTCTCTTTTTAAAAGCACAAAGGTACTTGGTCCATCACTACCTACATTGTGGTTTTGAGCACCTGTGTTGAACATAAATACCCAAATTTATCTCCAACCTAAATATAAATTTTAAAGCACGGTGGTTTTACTGTCATTAACCACAGCATCACTGTTCACTTATCGCACAGTAGTATTTGAGAACTGAGTGGCTCTCTCTGCTTATCCATTTTTTACTACCAAAAGGGTCACCAGATTTAGTAAACAGAGATACAAGCCACCAGTTAAATTTGAATTTCAGACATACAATGAATAATTAAATAAATGTAAGTGTGTTCCATGCAGTACTTATACAAACATCGCATAGGGAATACTTGATACTAAAAAGCTCTTTGTGTATCTGAAATTTAAATGTAACTCCATTTTTTCTTGCAACTTTATTCTAAATATTATCAAGTAATTGGGTCTAAACCAGTGTCCACTCTCTTCTTTGTGCCCCTCCCTGGTCTGAACTTCTGAGTGAAGAAATGACTCCTTGGAGGATGACACCCAGAATGCCAGAAATTTCATGGTATTGACACCTTCAAATAGACTAGAAGACTTTAAAGGCATAAAAAAGGAAATCCGACTTCTTACACAACCCTTTCCCACTGCACCCAACGCAGGCCATTAGAGCAGACAGTTTTCAGCTGGCTGAGCTGGCAGCTGTTACCAGGCTCCAGGTGGGGACCGAAGGACATTTATAACTTTTCAGAGTTCTCTCCCACAGCCAGGTAGATAAATCTGTACCAGCAGGTGATGCAGAGAAGCAAGGAGCAGAGCAGAAAACAGAATTCCATCATCAGGCCCAGTGCAAATGCAAACTTGAGTCTGTGGTTTAAGATCCAGAATGGAGCGCTTGCCACTTGCTCTTCCCGGGTGGGATGTGTGATATCTTCAGTGTGCAGATGTGTGAGGTTTATATCACCTCTGAGCATCACTGGAATGGGCCAATAGGGCCACTCAGGTATAAATTTGTCTACCAAAATGGTCAGATTACTAAATTACCCTCTTCATTCTCCTGTTCAGACCCATTTTCTGAGTCATAAAGGAACAAAGCTTTTACTTTTCAAGACTCCACTGTTAAGTGTCACAAGACCTGAGGCACCTATATACTACACCACCAACCAAAACACAGCCCACAACTCCTAAAGAATCACTGAAGCTCCACTTTTCTTCTGGCTTGGAATACTGTGGGTTTTTTTTTTTTTTTTTTTTGAAGGCTAATGACTGCATCTCCTGGCAGGGCTTCTGACAGGCAAGACAAAATTAAACCATCATTGTGTGACACCCCTGGAACGGGGTTCAACTTCTGACACCTGCTTGTGGTGTATTCTTTTTGAAAAGTGATTCATTTGAAGTTTTCTCCAAAAACAATAAAAATGCCTTCCAATTTGAATCTTAATTCAGAATCAAACATTTTTTTTTCTTTTTGAAGTCAAGCTTAGCCTTTCTGAAAAGCTTAAGGAGGCTGAAAGATGAGATGACTTCTGTGGGGTTTCTGTGTGTTCACAACAACAGCTTTGGGCAGAGGGAATATCATAGTACAAATTTTTAAAGAAATTGTTGGGGCTGGAGAGATGGCTCAGTGGTTAAGAGCACTGACTGCTCTTGTAAAGGACCCAACAGAACCTACATGACAGCTAACAACCATCTGTAATTCCAGTTCCAGGGGATCTGACGCCCTCTTCTGACCTCTGCAAGTACTGCATGACCCAGGTGCACTTACATACATTCAGGAGTAACACTCATACACATAAAATATTAAATAAATAAATTTAAATTTCAAAAAGAAGAAACCTTTGGATAACTGTGCTCTGATCTCCACCTACACTGGAGAGGCGAGGAACTCCATTTCCGTAGTTATGCCTCCTTGAGTTCTCTTGGGCATCACCACAGTGCCCTGGAGAGGTGTGAGGAGTGAAGACCACATGTTCCATGGATCTCCTATGTATTTCCCACCCACTGCCCAACAATGTTCCAACCCCTAGTCTTGCTTTGGAGACCGAAGAGCTTTAGTTGATTCATCTGACATTTCAGTAAGGCTATCTTTCCCATAAAGCCTGCCCTGCAGTGGTGGGGAATTTAGGGTCTATAGGCTCTTCTCACTGGGTCTTTTCTGAAACCTCCTCAGGGGCTGGAAATGTTCCTGATCAGAATCACCATCCATAGTCTGAGCCCTGTGTGTCTTTTCCCACTAGCATGGCCCTTGTCTTAGCAGGTATTGTTCCCCAGGCACAGTATTTCCTCATTGCTATTATCCTTACTTCATGAGCTATCAGCTTATAGTGAAGATTCAGAAATGCAGTTACGTCTCTGTACTTGTACCTACCTTTTGTAAGCTTTTTTTATTTTTTGCTCTTTTTGAGACAGCCCCAGATACCTGGAACTCACTATGTAGACCAGGCTGGCCTCAGTCTCACAAAGTATCTGCCTGCCTCTGCCTTGAGAGCTGGAATTAAAGGTGTGTACCACTGCACCCAGCTTGTAAACCTTTTCTTCTTCTCCTATTTATCTGGAAGCAAGGTATTTTTTGACCCCAAATGACCAAACTTTACCATCTTTTATATAATTTCTGGGTAGAGTCTAGCTATAGCCCAGGCTGACCTTGAACTACCTATCCCAACTTTCAGTCTCACAAGCAGCTAGGATTCTAGGTAGATGCCACCACATTTGGTTTAGATATTTCCTTCCTTTCCACTTTCCTTCCCTCCCCCTCCTTTTCTCCTTCCTTCCCCCATTCCTTCCTTTCCTTTCTCTCTTATTTCCAGTGCTAGTGGTTGAACCCAGAGCTGGGCACATGCTAGGCAAGTGTTCTACCACTGAGCAAGATCCCACCCCCCAACTTTTTTAGAAAAAGTTTTAATAATATATGAAATTTCATTTAACTTCCTTATTTTTTAAATTTATTTTCCGCTCATAGTCTATGTTAGGAATTCAAGGACTTATTTGAAGAGATGAGTGAAATAGCATACTTAGAGTATGGTAAGGCATGCACATGATAAATGAATCTTAGGCTGAAACGATAGCACCAAAGAGAGTGTTCGTGGAAGGTTTCTATAAAGATGATGCTCGGGATGGATCTTAAATGTGAAGTGTTGATCAGAGAAAAAGGAGACACATTTAAGATTAAGGGGGAGCTATGAACAGCAACTTTGGTAGCAGTTCATTCTGGTAGAAGCAAATGGACCATGTAGGAGTGTCAGGCGATGAGATCAGGCAAACCATGAAAGGTTCTGTGAGACAACCTGTGGGCTGCACTTGCAAGCTGAGATTGTAGCTGACGACTGTTTTAATCATTTAAATGTCTAATTCTTTTGAAGGTTTCATACATAAATGCTGGATTTACATAATTTCTGCTCCATTCTGTCCTCCCTCCAACTCCTCTGACATACCCTCGCTCCCTCTCAGTTTTGTGATCTCTTCTCTAATTATTATTACATATCTATTTATGTATATACATATGTACAGCTCACTGATTCTGTCCATTTAGTGTTGCTCTCTTGTGCATGTGTTTAGGGCTGAGCACTTGGGTTTGGACAACCTAGCAGGGAGCTCTTCCCTGGAGAAAACTGACTGCCTGTCTCAGCAGTCACTGACAGCTGTAGTTCTTCAAATAGGGTGGGACCTTGTGAAACCGAACCCCATCTATGTTGGCATGTCAACCCGTGCTGTCCTTATGTGAGTCTGTGTAGGCAAACATACACCAGATTTTATGGCTTCAGCTTCCCTTTCATGTCTAGAAGACACTGCCTAGCAGCAGGTGTTCCGGTTCTCTGCCTCCTCTTCTCAACGTTCCCTGACCCTTAGGTGTAAGAGCTGCATTATAGACATATCAACTGCGACTGGGCACCCCACAGTCATGTAGTTTCTGGATTTTGGCCAGTTGTGAAGCTTTGTAGTAGTCTCCATCTGTTGCAAAAAGAAGCTGCTTTGATGAGGGATGAAAGCTACCCTTATCTGTGAGATAAGGACAAATGTTTACAATACATTTAGAAAGTATATTGGTTTAGGAAAATGGAAGTAGTAGGCCCCCTTTTAGGGTCTATGACCCTTCAACCCACAGTTATTTGGCTAGGTTTCCAGTAGCAGGCATGAATTCCCTCATATTGAGTAGGGCTTAAGTCCATTTAGTTATCTGCTTGTTGTCCCCAAGATAAAAGTGCTACTAATGCGCCACTAGGGATGTCTTGCTGACTGGTCACTGCTCCAGTTGGTGAGCTTTACAGCTGGGTAGGATTCTTGATCACTTTTCTCCTTCGACAGCCTGCATAACACTTTCTGAAACTATGAGAGCTAGTCCTTGGGGAGGAGGCTTCCAGCTCAAGTTCTTCTAAGTCTCTTTTCTGCACACACTTCACATTCAGTGAGGCAACCCAGGACAATAGCAATAGTAATAGCCTATGTTTTGGTAGTCCCTTGGACTACGCTAGCCAAAAACTCAAGGCAATTTTCCCATGCCTGGCACTAGAGATTTTGTTATATAGTGAACAGCATTTGAGGGAAGCATTATCACTCCATGTGGAATAACTCCATTTAAACTATATACATATACATATATTACATACATAGTTTTATGTTAGCTTGTAAAATAATGTTTCTCTATGGCTTTCCCAAACATCCTTAGTGTTATTTATCTTTTCTTCCCTTCTTTCCCCTGTATTACCTTGCCCCCCTTCTCCCCAGCTATATCCCTCCATTTTTTTTTCTCATTTCCCTGTTGATAGCTGAAAGATTTTATTTCATTTTTTGCCCTTTTTCTATCTTATACCACGCAGTTGTTCCACCGCACCCACTGGGATTGTCTCCAGGACCCCTTTCCTAGGACAGTAAAATTCAGAGATGCTCAAGTCTCTTAGTAAAATGTAGAATTTGCATAGATTTTATGTAATATTATATCCTTCATATAATCTCTAGACATGCATATATTACCTAATACAACATAAATGCAAGTAAATAGTTGTTGTATGAAATATTTTTAAATTTTCTGTACCTGTTAAGAACAGATGCAATTTTTTTAAAAAAATATTTTCTGTTGGCAGTGGATTGGGTCTGTGAACTCAAGGGTGCAGAAGGACAACTTGTTACTTATTTTACATGTATTTTCCAAACAAAACTATATCCTCTTCAGGGAAGAGGCTTATGTTGCTTTATCTCTATGTTTTCTAGAATTTACCAAAATATGTGGCAGATGGTGGATTTTCTAGGACAATTTCAGATTAATGAGTGATATAATGGGTATTTCAGAATTTTTTCTTATCCAGTGATATGCATATTTGTTGGTTTGTTTAAATAGGCTAGCATGGGGATTTGGAGTTTATCTAAAAATGTGTATTTAGTGATTTGTTTTTGATTCATGTATGTGGATGTATGCACACACACACTCATGTGTGTGTGTATGTGTGTGTGTGTGTGTGTGAAGCAGGCTTCCAGTTTCACTGGGCTCTAATTCCTGCTGTGGGTAGAATCAGCTGTTCTTTTTCTGTTATTCATTTTTGTGTTCATAAAGCAGTGTGCAGAGTAACTGGTGATCAAATGATAAATTAGAAAGAAAAAAACCCACGCTGACTAAAAATTAGAGCCTAAAACCCATACAGCAACCATGTTTTCCTTCTTTGCAAAGAAACTGTATTACAGATAATTCTGTCACTCTGTCCTCAACACCTGGTCTCTAGAGAGGAAGTAGTTCACAAATGGAGTTCACTCATGGAGAAGGGCTTTGTCTTGAGTCCACAAACTGGTCTTTTTTTTGGTCTTTTCAAGACAAGGTCTCCTTGTAGCCCCAGCTGTCCTGGAACTCACTCTGTAGACCAGGCTGGCCTTGAACACACAAAGATCCACCTGCCTCTGCCTCCCAAGTGCTAGGATTAAAGGCATGCACCACCACGGCCCGGCTCCCACAAACTATTAACATTCATGCCCTGGCTTATCTCAGTTGACAGAAAATTCAAATCCTAATGGCTCTGAAGCTGCAAAACCAGACAGACTGCTTCTTTCCAAAGAGCAGAAAGAGTGCGGGATGGGTCACTTCCTTAGAACATGAACACGTGTGCGCAGTTCTGACATCCGCTTATGCCTGCCATAGTCTGGATGCTTGTTCTCTTCTTCACTAAGAAGAAAATAACCAGAAGGTCACAGGTTCAGGAGGAAGGCAGTGAAATAGTTAAATCAGTTTTGTATCTGCCCCAGCTTTTAGGAGTAGTCATGTTGGGAAGAATTTTTACAGCTCAGATGGTCCAGATTAATTAAGCTGATTTCATGTTCACATAAAACTCACATAACGAGGTGACAGTTATCCAGATGTGCCAAATTTTGACCAGCTACACACTCATTTGGCTTCTTCACTTTAAAATTTAAACAACAGAGGGAAAAAAAATCCATGTGATTGGCATACGTTCTGCTTGATCTCTGCAAACCGGACTGCCCAGGTTGAGGATCTGTGCATAGACCTGCAGTGGAGGTGTGTACTCTGGTTGGTTAGGTGACCCCACCCCTGGTGTTTTGCAGTCAGCAATATGAGTGAAGAAAACACGAGGCTATAGCAAATAGGAAAAACACCAAATGATGCAGTGTAGGTGCCAGGCCTTGTAATTTGGGGTATTTAGAATAAATGTCTTGACTTTTTCATGCAGAAGTTTAGAGCGGGTGGTAAGAGTTTGTGGAAGTCCCGCCCCAATATGATCTCATTACAACAGACCATTGTGTCAGATGAAGAGATGTGGTATCCTGAAACACTGATGGTTTTCTGCTTGTATTATAGCTGTGCCAATATTAAGACAGGCTTTCTCAACTTTGACATCATAGATATATTAGGTTGAGTAATTTATTGGGGACAGCTGGGCTGTACATTTTAGGATCTGCAACAAGCTCTCTGGCCTCTACTACTAGATGGAATAGTGAGTTCCCTGAGCCATGTCTATTTAAAATGTCTTCAGACATTGCCAAATGTCTGGACACAAAATGGGCAAAAGTTCACTATTTTCATGTATATAGCATTAACTTAACAGGGATTCACTGAATGGAATTAAAGCCTTAAATAAATTAAGACTTTTATCTTCACAATTTACTTGCTTGTGCAATTAGCCAGTACCTGCCATCTTTTCTTTAAAGCCAATATTTAACTCTGTCTAGAGACTAAGCGATGAGGGTGGTCAATAAACACTCTTCACATGGGCTAGTGGGGGGATACGGAACAATAATTATTGAATAAATTATTTCATTGAAATAAGATGTGTTCCAATTTACCAAACACATATGGATATACACCCAGAGCTGAACAGTATATCTCAACAACAACTGGGGCAAAGCTTGCAAGGGAGGCAAGGGCCTAACACCACAGGTCTGCTTTTGTGTGCTGCTGTCTCTCGTGTTTTATAAAAAAATTATCATAATAAATTATGAAAAGATTAAGAGATTTTGAGAGAGTTCAAGTTCTCCAAAAGATAAGGGAAGAAAGTTGCTTATTTTTAATTTGTTTCTATGTTGGCAAATTTCAAAGAAGACTTGAGGTTTCTACAGTAAAGGTCCCCCTCTACTTTCTTTGGGAACACTCATCCAACTCTATGACTTCAGTCACTCTTTCTATGTTATAAATGATTTTGTTTCTATGTCCTTCACACAGCATGAATTGCATAGGAATTCACAAATAAAAATCGCAGGCCATTAAAGCATAAAATGAAATGGATTTTCATGCATTTACAAGGCGATGCTGTCTAATTTCAGGAAAATTTCTCATTCTGAAAAGAAACCCTGTGCTCAGAAGCAGTAACTCTGAATACTCCATCTTCCAAATTTCTAGCATCATTTTCTGTCTCTGTGGATTTTCCCCCTCCTATCAATGAAATCATAGAATAGGTGGCCCTCAGAATCTGACTTCTTTCACCTAGAAGTTTGCTTTTGAGGTTCATCTTGAACTTGAGTCCTATCTCCTCAGTCATCTGCTTCATGGCTTGCTTACATTTCACACTGCTTGGGTAAGGCCGCAATCAGCCCTCTGCTCTATTCTTATTCAGCAGTGCTCTGCTGACCAGGACATAGACCTGGAGATTGTGCACTGACAGTCGTCCTCATTGATAACATCCAATTGGCCAATGAATCTTGACCCTCTGTGAGGGTCAAGAAACCACCAGGTTCCTTCAGAACTTCATACTCCTAGGCCATTTTGTATCCCATAACAGGTCATTTTGTTTTTCAAGATCACCATATTTAACTTATTCTACTTTGACTCTTCCTGTCCTTTGAAACAAGCTACCCACTTCAGCAGGGCTTGCCAGTTTCTTATTCCATCTTCCCCGATTCGATTCTCCACTCTGCTCTCACTCCCTCTTCCCACATTCGTTTTCCTTCAGGCAAGCTTTATTTTATTTTAAAGATAAAAGGGAGGTCTTAATTTTCTATGTTTTTTAACATGGCAGTTTTGTTAGCGTCGCGACCCCCTTCGTCCAGCGAAAGAAGACTTGACACGAGAGCGATCTTCCTCGAGCAGTTTATTCGGGTACCCTTACATCCGCTCTCTCCCTTTCCCTTCCCGGTTCACCACCTATAAGGCATGTCACAACCAATCAACTTCCACCACGTGGGTTTCAAGGATAGGATATCTCTATGCGGAACAGAGGGCTTCAGCAAGGCCAAACCAAATAAGGACATGTTTACTGCATGGAGCGCTCACCCCCGTGGGGGTGGGAGGCGGAAACCGGCGCCATCTTTGAGGCGCGGCACTTCGCAGCTCCCAACATGTTAGCATAAATTTTGCGCGATCTTTGTGAAGATTATCATTAATTAAAATTCATCTAGATCAAAATTTGAATTCATTTTATTTCATGCATCCATTTCATTTTCCTCATATATACTTCTAAAATAGCATGATGCATGTTGTCAGGTATTTTATTCTTTTTAATAAAGAGCATTTCCATTTCTAAAGATTCTTATGCCTGTAGCATTAGGGTTATGCAGAAATTTTAATTGTAACACAAATCTTTTATGTTAACATCATGGTTTTTCTAGAAATCACTTCGACATTTTCAATTATTTTGGGGGGGTTAATTAATTTTTTTGTAAATTTTTATTGAATTTTTGTGCATTTCAAACAGAACATCTCAGTCAATCTTACTCATCTTTATACCCTCTTCCACACTGGCACCCTCCCATACCCCCTCCCCTGGAATTCATATTATGAATTAATATAATTCATGTTGAGGTCTATCATGTTGTTAGTGTCCACAATGTTTCTCAGTGCAAGTTCATGCAGTGGGGTCTAGTCAGACTATGTAGAATCCCTCCCCCCCTTGTTTTGGTCTTTTCAAGACAGGATCTCCCTATAGCCCCAGCTGGCCTGGAACTCATTCTGTAGACCAGGCTGACATTGAACTCACAGAGATCTGCCTGCCTCTGCCTCCTGAGTGCTAGGATTAAAGGCGTAGGCCACCATGCCTGGCTTAATGATGGTTCTTAGCTGCTATGAGGGTGCTGGGAATCGAACCCTGGTCCTCTGCAAGAGCAGTAGGTGCTCTTAACTGCTGAACCATCTCTCCAGCCCCTAGAATTCGCCCTTTTAAGATTATCAGCTCTTTCTCACTTAGCAGTAATCAGCTGCTAATAATTCTTCGACTAAGATTAGGATTTATTGTCCATTTCCACAGTTCTGTGCTGGAGTTTTGTCTGCTTGAGTTTGCATGGATCATGTGCATGCTGACACCATTTCTGTAGGTTCATGTGAGCAAGGTCCCAGTAGGACTCTGTTTCCATATGGCCATGCACCTCCTCCCTGGCTCATATAATCCTTCTACCCCTTTCTCCAAAATGGTCCTTGGGCCCTGGGTGGGGGAAATTTAACATAGGAGTCTAGTTCAAGGATCCACACTCTGCAGACTCTTACTTTTTACACTTTGACCATTTGTAACTTTTTGTGTTTTTGGCCCTCTGTTGCATGAGGGTGCTTCATTAATGGGAACTGAGAGATTCACTAGTGTCTTTATCCTTTGTCCTACATTTCGTGACCCTTAGGTGTAGAGATTGCATTGTAGATGTGCCATGTAAGCTTGGACAATTCGCAAACAATGTCTGAGTGTGACAACTTGTGGTATTCTGTAGTACTCTGGTGCAAAAGAAGCTTCTTTGATGAGTGGTGACTGGGATACTTATATGTAAGGATTTGGTGCTAGGATCCACATATGAGGGAAAACATATGTTGTTTTTTTTACTGAGTCTATGTTACTTCACTTAGCACAGCAGTTTCTAGTCCCATTCATTTACGTTCACATTTCATGATTTTTTCTGTATTGTAGAACTTCATTGTGTAAATGTACTACATTTTCATTATCCACTAGTCTGCTGAGGGACACTTAGGTTGCTTCCATCTCTTAGCTATTGTGAAAAGAGCATCAAACATGGGTGTACAACTATCTCTGTAATATACCTTTGGGTATACGCCAAGGAATGGTATAACTGGGTCAAAGGCTAGGTTTGTTTTTATTTTTTTTTTTCTTTTTTTTTTAATGTGTATGAGTGTACTGTCTGCATGTAGGTTGGTGCACCCGTGTCATGCAATGCTGCGGAGGTCAGAAGAGGGCGTTGGATTCCCCTGGAACTGGAGTTAAAGACAGTTCTTAGCCTCCATGTGGGAGCTGGGAATCAAACCTGGGTCCTCTGCAAGAGCAGTCAGCGCTCTTAACCGCTGAACCATCAGTTTTTAAGTGTTCTTCACACTGCTTTCCATAGGGGTTATATGAGCTTGCAATCCCACCAGCAGTAAATGAGTGTTCCCCTTTCCCCACATCCTATCCAGCATTTGGGATCTCAGCCAGTCTGACTGGGGTAAGATGAAATTTTAATTCGCATTTCCCTAATTATTAAGGGTGTTGAACACTTTTTAAGATGTTTCTTAGCCATCTTTATTTCTTATTTTGAGAACTCTTGTTCAGATTCTTAATTGGGTGACTTGTTTTCCCGATTTTGTTTTATTTATATATTCTGGATGTTAAACCTCTGTCAGATGTGTCACTGGGAAGATTTTCTCCCACTCCATGGGTTTTCTCTGCACTTTCTTGGTTGTTTCTTTTGCTATACAGAAGGGCTTTAGTTTAATGAGGTTCCACTTGTTGATTGATGACCTTAGTTCCTGATCAACAGATGTCCAGCTTAAAAAGTCCTTTCCTACACCTATACTTTGTAGATTAATTGCATTTTTTTTTTGAGACAGTGTCTACCTTTAGCCCCAGCTGCCCTGGAACTCACTCTGTAGACCAGGCTGACCTTGAACTCACAGAGATTCACCTGCCTCTGCCTCCTGAGTGCTAGGATTAAAGGCGTAGGCCACCACGCCTGGCTTAAAGATGCTTCTTAGCTGGCATGTGGGTGCTGGGAATCAAACCCTGGTCCTCTGCAAGAGTAGTTAGCGCTCTTAAGCACTAAGCTATTTCTCCAGCTCCACAATGTTCTCTGTTAACAGTTTCAATTTCAGGTTTCATATTGAGGCCTTTGATCCATTTGGAGTAGATTTTTGTACAAGGTGAAAGATTAGGGTCTAGTTTCATTCTTTCTACAGGTGGAGATACAGTTTTGACAGCACCATTGAAAGATACTGCTTTCCTCCAGTGTGTGCTCTTGGCACCTTTGTAAAATATCGGGTGGCTGAAATGGCATGTTTCAGTCTTCAATTATGTTCCATTGATCTACATGTCTATTTTTGTGCCAGTCCCATGCTGTTTTTATTATTGTAGCTCTGTAATATAGTTAAAAATCTGGTATAGTGATCCCCCCTCCTCCAGTATTGCAAGTTATTTTGACTGTCCTGGGTCTTCTGTACTTCCATAAGAATCTTAGGATTTTTTTTCTAATTCTGTGAAGAATTTCATGTGGATTTTGATTGGGATTGCCTCAAATCTGTATGTTTCTTTTGGTAGGATGGCCATTTTCACAATATTAATTCTTCTAATCCATGAGCATGGGAGGTCCTACTATCTTTTGGTGTCTTCCTCAATTTCTTGAAAGATTTAAAATTTTCATTGTAAAGATTTTCAATGTCTTTGGTCAGGTTAATTCTGAGATATTATTTTGGTTTTGATGCTATTGTGAATGGGAAGGTTTCCATGTACTCTTTCTCCTATTGCTTGTTCTTGGTAAATAGAAAGGCTACTCATTTTTGTAGATTAATGGTATAACCTGCTGGATTTATACTTTGCTGAAAGTGTTAATCAATTGTAGGAGTTTTCTGGTGGAATTTTTGGAATCTCTTAGGAATAATATATTATTTGCAAAAATGGATAATTTGACCTCTTCTTTCCAACTAGTACCCCTTTAATTTCCTTCTCTCATCTTATTGCTCTAACAAGAATTTTAAGCACTATATTGAAAAGGAGTGGAGACAGTAGACAACTTATCTAGTTCCTGATTTTACTGAGAATGCTTCCAGTTTTTCTCCATTTAGAATGAGGTTGGTTGTGAGTTTGTTGTATACAGATTTAATTAGTTTGAGGTATGCTCCCTGCAGTCCAATTCTCTCTAGGACTTTTAACATAAATGCACATTGAATTTTGTTGAAGGCCTTTTCTTCATCTATTGAGATAACCATGTGATTTTTGTCTTTGAATCCATTTATATAATTTATGACACTTTATTGACTTACATATATTGAATCATCTCTGCATCTCCGGAACAAAGCTGAGTTGATCATGATGGATGAATTTTTTGATACGTGCCTATATATGGTTTGCAATTATTTTGCTGAGAAGTTTTGCATGTATGTTCATTAAAGATATGGGACTATAGTTTTCTTTTTGGTTGTACCTTTACTTGGTTTTGGAATTAGAATGATATTGGCTTCATAGAAGGAATTTGGGAGTTCTCTGTTTCTATCTTTTTGAACAATTTAAGTAGTATTAGTTGTAGATCATCTTTAAATGTCTGGTAGAATTCTGTTGTAAATCCCTCTGGGCATGGAAAGTTTTTAGTTCTGAGGTTTTGTACTACCGTTTCAAGTTCTGTATATGTTATGGGTCTTTTTAAGCTGTTGATCTCTTTTTGATTTAGCTTTGGTGGTTCCCATGATTTTAGATATTCATCCATTTATTTAAGTTTTGAAATTTAAGAGAGTATAGTTTTTAATGTATACCCTTATAATGTTCTGAGTCTTTTTGTTGTCTGTTGTGTTGTTTCTCCTTTCATCTATTATTTTGTTGATTTGGAGTTACTCCTTTTTCTTTTGATTAACTTGGCTAAGGATCTGTGTATCTTGTTTATGTTTTCAAAGAACCAGCATTTGGACTCATTGAATCTTTGTATTGTTGTCCTTGCTTTTGTCTCATTAATTTCTGCTCTGAGTTTTGTTATTCCTTGTTGTCTGCTGGATTTGGGTTTCATTTGTTCTTGTTTTTCCAGATTCTTGAGTTACGATGTTAAGTCATTTATTTATGCTCTTTCTGATTTTTTATTGTAGGTAGTTAGAGCTGTAAACTTCACTCTTAGAACTGCTTATAAGTGTCCCAGAGGTTTTAATGCGTTATATCATTTTTTTCATTTAATTCCAGGAATACTTTTATTTCTTTCTTAATTTCTTCATTGACCCATTCATTATTCAGGAGTGTGCTGTTTAACTCCATGAGTTCATGTAGTTACTACTGTTTCTTTCAGTGTTGATTTTTAAAGCTTTATTGCATTATGGTTTGATAGAATGCATGCAATTATTTATTATTTTTTGTATTTGTTGAGGTATGTTTTGTGCCCCAGTATGTAGCACATTTTGGAGAATGGTATTGACCAGATCTTCAATATAAATGCTTGGGTGAAATAATTGGTGGATGTCTGTTAGGTCCATTTGATGTACAATATTGTTTAAGTCAGATGTCTCTCTGTTTATTCTTTGTCTAGTTGACCTATTTATTAGAAACATTGCGGTACTAAAGTCCACTATTATTACTGAGTTGGGGTTAATTTGTGTCTTAAAGACCTATAGTACTGTTCTTATAAGGTTGGGTATATCAGAGTTTGGTGCATATAATATGTTCATAATTGTAATATCTTCTTGGTAAATTGTTCCTATGATCAGAATGAACTGACCCTCTTTATCTCTGCTGATTAGTTTTAGTTTGAAGTCTATTTTGTCAGATATTAGAATTGCAACTCCTGCTTGTTTCTTAGAGCCATTTGCCTGGAATAGTTTTTGGTTTTCATTCTTTTACCTTCAATTAGTACCTGTCCTTGAAGGTGAGATGGGTTTCTTACAGACAACAAAAGATGCATTTTGTTTCTTAATCATTGAACTAGCCTGTTTTTTGAGGGGGAAGTTCAGACCATTGATATTTGAAGTTATCATTAAAAATGTTTATTGCTTTTCATCATTTTAAGTTCCATTTGCATTCTTGGTCTAACTTTGTGTTCCCATAGTTATACCTTCATTTGGTTTCTTTTTGTTGCCCCTTGGGTACAGTCATTCCTCACTTCTTTGTGCTTCTTGTATTTGTATGGGCAGATCTTTCCTTAATTTTGGGAAAATTTCTTCTTCAATCCTGTTGAAGATTTGGTCAATACCATTATCTTGAGATTCCTGTCCTTCCTCTATGCCTATGATATGTAAATTTGGTCTTTTCAGGTATCTCAGATTTCCTGTGTATCCTTTCCTGTGTTTCTCTTCCCATCTTTAAATCACTTTTTTCTAAAACACGTCTCTTGCATGTTTTCAAAAATCCCGTGATATTGTCTGCAATGTAATGGAAGAAGGCATTCTTCCTTTGATCTGGAAGGCTCTGCAGTGCCTCCTTTTCAAGGATGCTTTATCAGATGCTTCCCACCCCATCTCAACATGCGCAACTTTGTCTCTCAAATTTATACATGTCAGAGAAATTATCATGCTGCTATTTTCTGTTCTCTGCCTATATCTCCTAAATTACAAGCTCTTTATTGTAGGAACTGTGCCTTTTATTTGTTTGCTAAAGTGCCATAACAAAATACCAGAGTATATGGTTCACGTTCATTTATCTTTCTGCTGTTTAGGAGGCTGCAGATCCAAGATGAAGATGGTGACAGGATTGGTTTCCCCTATGGCTGTTCTCCTTGGATACAGATGGCCACCTTCTCTGTGTTACCAGTTGTTGCCCCTGTCTGTGGAGTCTGTGTCCTAATCTCCTGTCTTTATAAGGACACCAGTCACAGTAGACCAATTTTCACTCTAATGACCCCTTTTCATTTAATTACCCATATAGAATCCTCACCTCCTGGGGCTGGAGAGATGGCCTAGCGGTTGAGAGCACCGACTGCTTTTGCATAGGACCTGGGTTCGATCCCCAGCACCCACACAGTGGTTAAGAACTCTCTGTAACTCCAATTCCAGGAGAACTCCAGTTCCAGGGGAATCACAGACCCTCTTCTGACCTCTGCGGCATTGCATGACATGGGTGCACAAACCTACATGCAGACAGTACATTTATACACATACAATAATAAATAAAATTAAAAAAATGTTTAAAGAATCCTCACCTCTATATATAGTCAGTTTTGAGGGACTAAGATTTATGGCTTCCACACATGAATTTAGAGCAGCAACAGTTCAAGGTATAATGACCTCCTCTTTGGTTTTACTAATACATAGTCCTTGAGGAAGGTCTCAAGATTAGAGATCACAGAAAACAAAGTGATAGAGAAAAAAAGAGAAGGTTCTAGAAAACCGTATCAGAAACCCAGTTATGGACATTGCTAAATCTTTGCATTGAATTTAGTGCTGATCAAGTCTGACTTCCTGAGGCCAGGAGTCAAGAGAACGTGAATAAAGAATTATGTGAAACTTTAAAAAACTGTCATTTTCAGGTCAGAGAGTGAATAAAGACTGGGGAGATATATTTCATAAACTTAAATGTCCTCTTGCCATTTCATTTTGGATGGTGTTTAAATTTAGAAAACTAGGGGGAAATTTTATGTTCAAGAGTTAACAAAGTTAGTTATAAAATTTAATTTTATTCAGTTACTTGGCCAGGTGGAGGAATGAAAATAAATGGTGTTTCAGGGTAATTCACTTCTAAAAACAATTTTATTATGCTTAATTTAAGCAGGATTGTCACTAGAATTTCCCATCTCCACCTTCAGTATAATTAAGTTGTCCTACTGAGGATTTAAATGGTGTCATTTGAAAGAAATTGATAGAAGACTCAAATTAGATAGTAAACAGTTCATTGGTTTGTTTTCAGCAATGATAGTGCATATGAGATGAGTGGAATTTACAAGTTTAAGAGAAGTCTTTTTTATTTTTTAAAATATTTTATTTATTACTTTTATTTTACATTTATGAGTGTACCGCCTGCATGTACGTAAGTGCACCTGTGTGGCGCAGTGCCCACGGAGGTCAGATGAAGGTGTCAGATCCCCTGGAACTGGAGTTATAGATGGTTGTTAGCTGCCATGCGGGTTCTGGAATCAAATCCAGGTCCTCTGCAAGAGCTCAATGCTCATGACCTCTGAGCTATCTCTCCAGCCCTCAAAGGGATTTTTTTCTATTTCAAAGTGCTGTTGACAGTAAGAAAACAGTAGTTTGAATCTGGAATATTCCCTACAGGCTCATATTTTGAATGACTGGTTCCAGATTGGGATGCTTTTTTTTTGTTGTTGTTGTTCTTTTCGAGACAGAGTCTCCATGTAGCTCCAGCTGGCCTGAAACTCACTCTGTAGACCAGGCTGGCCTTGAACTCACAAAGATCCACCTGCCTCTGCCTCCCAAGTGCTAGGATCAAAGGTGTGCACCACCATACCCGGCAGGATGCTATTTTGAAGACTGTAGAGTCATTAGAAGAAGATCCCTGCAAAGTGCACATAGGTCCTAGAGGTGAGCCTTTGAAAGTTATACCAACCCAGCTTTCTGCCTCCTCTTTCACACCATGAGAACACACTCTCACAGCCATACCCCGCCCCCCCCCCACAGTGGGCTGAGATCACAACCCATACCAATCTTTTCTCCCCTAACTTGTTTCTGCCCCACTTTTCAGTGTCAGCAATGAGAAAATTTACTAATATGGAAAACATCATAAATTTCAATGTTCTCTTATGACTTGTGACATGGAACTGGTACACTGGGTACTCATTGTGCCCTTCTTTATAGAATACAGAAATTGGACCAGTCTCACACTATCATTATGAAATATGGATCAATGAAAACTGTAGAACTTAATGTTTCTGATATCTTCCTCAAAAATTTAATGTAATATCGTATCATTTTAAAGATCACTTTTGCAAATTAGTATCTTTTTTACTAATTGAATAATTAGCATGTGCTTGAGCTGCACTGAGTGAACACTCTGTGTATATAACTTATTGTATCTCATCTCATCAATGAAGTCAATACTGTGCAGGATAAAGACAAGGAAGAGAAGGGGTACAGAATGGGGCACAAGGCATTACCTAATTTACCTTTTAAATTTTTTAAAAAATTTTCACTAACTGGGGCTGGAGAGATGGCCTGGCGGTTAAGAGCGCTGACTGCTCTTACAGAGGACCCGGGTTCCATCCCCAGCACCCACATGGCGGCCGAGAACTGTCTGAAACTCCAATTCCAGGAGAACTCCAGTTCCAGGGGAATCCGACACCCTCTTCTGACCTCCGTGGCATTGCATGACACGGGTGCACAAACTTGCATGCAGACAGTACATTCATACACATATGGAAATAAATAAAATTAATAAAAAAAAATAAAAAATTTTTTTTTCACAAACTGAGAATCAAGTGTTTCAACGCAACTACAACACCACAGGAGATGGCTACAGAAACAATATTCACTTTTCTGAGCAGTATCTCAAAAAAGTGTGTTAAGAGAACAAATGAATTTTGCTCAAGGCCAAAATGTATGTGAACTTTGAGTTTAACTTTACCAGAACCCCTCCATCCATAAACTTGACCAGTGCATCTCACAATCTACATTACAATTTCATCTACAAAGGGAAATTCTTTTTAAAAATGTTATTTATTATTGTTGTCTGTGTATGCATCATGTGTACATATGGGTGTGTGCTCCACGTGGCTGTGTGGAAGTCCGAGGATGACTTTGTGAAGGTGGCTCTATCCTTCTACCTTTACATGGGCTCTGGGTGTCCAGTTCAGATCTCCAGGTTTGCAGAGCAAAGGGAGATTATTTAAGATAAGAGACATAACTAACCCTACTCATATTTTACTCTTCATTTTAAAATTTTGATTAACCTTTGAATGAATTGTGAATTATGTCCACTTTTGTGTATTTTTAAATTTTTCATAATCTTTCCTTGAGGTTTTTAGTTGTTCTGTGTTATCTTCCAGGCCTGATATTGTTTGTTCTGCTTCCTCCATTCTGCTTCTGAGGCTTTTTCCATTCCTTTCCTCTTGAATGGATGAGTGTTTGATTTCCTTTATCATTTCCTCTTCTGATTTCTTTAGTATTTCTACTTCTTTTTGGAGCTTCTCGATCTCTTCTTGTAGCTCTTTGGTTCGCTGGTTGGTTTCTTTATCTTTTTCGGCATGGGATCTTTTCAGTGTTTCTACTTCCTTCTGGAGCTTGTCATTCTCTCTCTCTAGGTCCTTCTTGAGTTCCTCATTCTCTTTTCTTAGTTCTTTAATTTGTTCTTTATGATCTTGTAGTTCTTTAAATATGTTCCCAATTGTGTTTCTGATGTCTGTGTCCTGGGGCATCCCCAGAGGGATCCCACTGCAGGAGTCTTCCATAGGGTTGGTAAAGCTTGGCTCGGGATTATACTGCCCCTTTCCAGTGTTGTCTTTTCTTTGTGATCCTGGCATATGGGCTTCTCCTTGCCTGTATTCCAATGTGAGTCTTAAATGCCTCTTCACTGTGTTGAAGGCTTGCTTTGCTTGCCTCCTTCAGATGCCTCTTCGTAATCCCTGTTGGGGGGGAGGGGGGGGCTCTTCAGCCCAGTACCTTTCGCTGGCCTCAGGAGATCTCCCAGTCTTTTCTTATGGGAAACACCACTGCAGTTACAAAGTAGCAAGAACACCTTCATTTTACTTCCTTTTCAGTCGGTGCTTTTGTTCTGAAGACTGTTTGTTATTAACTGACTCCAGTGTCTTTAAGTTGCTGGAATTTGCTTTCTTCCCTGTCCTCTCGGGCATTTGCTTGTCTTTTCTGTTAGCCTCTAAGGAAGGCGAAACGGGATACAGATTGCCTTGCCGTCCTGGGATCTCTTTGAACATCTGTCCAGTCATCCGTTCATCTATTTCCTCCTCCCACTCACAAAAATCCCACAGAGATAGATCTTGCCCGGGTTTGCCCATGTGGTTGATGTTCACAGCTTGAATGTGTCCAAGCCATTTAAGTTTGATTTTCATTTTAATGAAAGCTCAGTTTTTTTTTTCCTAGAGATGAAAGCAAGGTGTTAGAAATCCCCAGATTTCCAGATTGTTAGATCATTAGTTCAACCATGGCCGCTCCATTTTTAGTATAGGAATATGTATGAATGAGCACAATTCAAAAATAGCCACCTTAAAATTTTAGAGGCTTCAAAATGTCCTTGTGGTGTCTATTTTCAAAAGCTCCTTTGAACCTTCAAAATTCAATTTTAGCAGATTATATGGTCACCAAATAGTTTCTAAGAAACAATCAGAAAAGTAGTTCATGAAAACTTAAAGTTTTTAAGTTTTTTCTTCTTTTTTCCATATGTAATTGCTTCTAGCTTAAGAGAAAATTTTGAAGCTGAGAAGCTTTCCTATTTCAGACTTTCATTGGAGCTGGGACCAGGCCTTACATTCCTCCTGAATTGGTATGGTAATGTCTAGAAATTCAGACATTATAGAAAGACAAAAGGATTTTGAGACTGAACTTGTACTTATCCCCTCTTCTTGACCAATCTGGCATACTTTCCGGCATGGAAGGTTTGCACTAGTATTTACTTGACAGAGAAGTAAATTTGTGAAATGAGAATAGCAGTTTCCCATATAGTTAACTGCAGTAGAATTATGCAGTGTTCTGGAAATAATGGAATAGTATTTTGTTGTCAACCTCTACACTTTTTTATTTGTGCTTCATAGAAATGGGCGGCATCTCCACACAGGTGGGGTGGGGGGCAAATGCTCTTGCTGTGTCTCGTATCTTCTATGAGTTGCTGATTACATTTTGGAGAGTCTTGCTTCGGATTTAATCTTGCCTTGTTCTGTACTGAAATGGACTGGAATACATCTGTGGAGATTTTAAAATCTTTAAAAAAACTTTAAGGGATCTCTCAAGACCAGTTGAAGTGCAGGAAGGTAGGTAGGAGCTGGGTGCTTCAGCAAGGCTGATTGTTGTTTGATTTAATTTAGTTGTCTTTGGCTTAACTGGCTTTTGTGGCTGTGGGGGCAGAGTTATCCTCCCAGCTGGTATAAAAAGTAGGGTTATGTGAGTCTTGAGATCTGAGATCTCCCAAGACCAGCTGAAGCACAGGTACCAGGGCGCTGGCTAAAGAGCATGCCCCCCCTCCCCCCACCAACTGGGATTATGAAGGCATCTGAAGGAGGCAAGCAAAGCAAGCCTTCAATGCAGTGAAGAGGCATTTAGAACTCACATTGGAATACAGGCAAGGAGAAGCCCATGTGCCAGGAATACGAAGAAGAGACAATACAGGAAAGGGGCAGGATAATCCCGCACCAAGCTCTACCAATCCTATGGAAGATTCCTACAGTGGCATCTCCCTGGGGGTGGCCCAGGACACAGATATCAGAAACACAATTGGGAACATACTTAAAGAACTACAAGATTATAAAGAGCAAATCAAAGAACTAGGAAAAGAGAATGAAGAACACAAGAAGGACCTAGAGAGAGAGAATGACAAACTCTGGAAGTAGAAACACTGAAAAGATCCCATGCTGAAAAAGATAAGGAAACCAACCAGCGAAGCAAAGAGCTACAGGAAGAGATTGAGAAGCTCCAAAAGGAAATAGAAATACTAAAAAAATCAGAAGAGGAAATGAAAAAGGAAATCAAACACTGATCCAATCAAGAGGAAAGGAATGGAAAAAGCCTCAGAAGCAGAGTGGAGGAAGCAGAACAAAGAATATCAGACCTGGAAGATAACAGAACAACTAAAAACCTCAAGGAAAGATTATGAAAAATTTAAAAATACACAAAAGTGGAACAACCAGGAGCTGTGGAACACTATGAAAAGATCAAACCTCCACATCATAGGAATAGAGGAAGGAGAAGAATACCAAGAG
>VZQC01004075.1:1035712-1109037 GCA_009823505.1 Rhizomys pruinosus
TGACTGAAACAGTGAACTTCTGCTCAAAACAGTCAACTTCTGCATGGAGAATATGGAGAAAGACTGAGAAAGAGATGAAAAGCATGTTTGGCAGAATGCATGAGCTCTGGTGGGGTGGGGGGATAGGGTGGGGACACGGGTCTAGATTTGATAATCTTGTACAAAATATATATTAAAAAAGATTAAAAAAATAACGTGGGGAAAAGAAGATGTTTAATAGCAGTGTTTACAGAGTGTCTACACCAGAGGAATGAGGGCAAAAATCTTAACATGGTTTAGTCTTACTAAAAATGGGAAGCCACTTACTTGTAATAAGTAAAGATTATTATTCCTTTGTCCTCCACAAAGTAGGTAGACCAAAGCAAATGCTGTCAGCTACATGTAATAATATTAGAACTTATATCTTACTAAAAACAAATGTTCCTTCAAGTATATTAAACTACCTTGACGCATTAAAAAAAATTTTAAGAACATTTTGTACTTAGCCTCAATGCCCTCAAATCCTCAGGGTTCACCATAATTCTAGAGTTTTTATCAGTTGCTTTCTAAGTATTTATTCCCCTCCTGACATCCAGCAACAACCACTCTGATACACATATTACCCCAGCAGCAGCATTGTCCCGGATGTGATGGTGTGGACTTCCTTGGTTTTCCATGTCCCGACTTCACTCAAAGCACTCACACTCTTGTTAGCTCTGATGGGACACATGTTCTTTACCTTTCTTCTTTTGTTGGGAAGAATAACTTAACTTTGATACCAAGTTCAGTCCATTGTATGAAGTATATGTAGGGAGCCATTTTATGACTGCCCTATGTGACCTACTGATACTACATCTTTGCAACATGACATCCCTAGAAATGGAAACTGTTTTCGGTTATGAAAGTGCCCAAGAGAGAAGATTGGATAGAATGAGGGAGGTGGCATTTGTAGTCAACACTGTTTCATTTGCCTATGCCTTAAAAGTGCCAATTACAGAAACAGAAAAATGACACAGTGCTGCAGATACATAGAGAAAAGCTATAGAAAGAGCCTTTATTTTTTTGTTCTTTTCTTTAGAATTTCATACATGCATACTGTATTCACATCACTCTACTCCTCCCTCCCCCTCCTCATACTCTTCTCATTCTCCCACCTACTTCTCAATTTAAAGACCTCTTCTTTGATTATTGTTGCACATACCCACACATACACATACAGTCTACTCAGTCAGTTTAGTGGTTGCTGGGGGGCATGTGTTTAGGGCTTGGGATTAGATAACCTACCAGGGAACTCATCCCTAGAGAAAACTGCATCTCCCTCCCTCAGCTGACATTGATCACTTGTACCTCTTCATCTAGAAATGAGAACTTGTGAAATTTCCCCTCTCTACATTGTCCAGACATCTGGTGTTGTCATTATGTAGGTCTTATTTAGTCAACCATATTGTTGAGATTTTTGTGGATGCAGCTTCCCAGTCATGTCTATTAGATACTACTTAGCAGCAGGCACTCTGGTCTTCTAGTGCTTATCTTTCCACCCCTCCTTCCAAGATGTGCCCTAAGTCATAGTCAGTTAGGACTGGGGATCCCCACAGTCCAATGTCCTTTGCATTTTTACCAACTGTGGAATTTTGTAATAGTCTCCATCTATTTTAAAAGAGAAGCTTCCTAAAAATACATATATAGTATATAATGTGTGTGTGTGTGTGTGTGTGTGTGTGTGTGTAGCTGAAGTCTATCTAACAAAAATCCCAGTGCAGGCAAGGGAGTTGTTGGTCATATAGTCTAAAAGTCTTATACTATAAACTTAGCCAAATACCTGTAGCTGTAGATGTCCTAGATCCTATGGGAGAACCTACTACCACCACTTTCCTAAATCAATATAATTTCTAGCTGTATTCTATTCTAAATATTTATCCTTATGCCCACAGAGAAGGGTGGCTCTTACCTCTCACTAAGTAGCTTCTTTTTGTTCTTTTTTTTTTTAGAGGTAGGAGCATGAAGCACAATTCTGACTTTCTGAGCACATTCTTTCTCTGTTTCTCCTCATAATCTGATATCCCAACTGGTTAAAGTATTGTAGAGCTTTGATCTCAGGGTTCTGCTGTTTTGTTATAGGAATATTTCAAGTATATCTATCTTCCTGTTTAATATATCTCTCTTTTCTGACCACACCACACATGCATCTGGTAACATCCAGCAGGCTTTGAGAGATATCCTCTTTTTCCCCAATAATCCCATGGTGCTTCCTGGGTCCCACGCCCTTTTGCAGCTGTAAGACTCAGAATTATATTTTCTTACAGGGGAGCTATGTCCAAACTTAGTGAGTGGGAAGTGAAAAAACACACCCATTTTTTTCAGAGGGTATTAAATTGAAAACTGAACATTTAACCTCATGAGTACAGCTTCTGTGAAAGCCGGTGACAGAATTTATAACGGTGAAAACATCGGCCTTGGGGAAAGGAAAGTTTTACACTTGGGGAAAGGAAAGTTTTACAGGAGGGAAGTTTGCTTCATGCCATGTCATAATTTTAGACCTATTTTGTGTTTGTGGATTTGCAAGGGACGCACACACAAGCTTAGTGTTTCAGTGAGAAGGAAACAGATGGATTTCTAGAGCTTTAGCATCATTTCATAGTTCCTTTAATAACTTATTTGATCTCTAGCAACTTCCTCTGTGATATAACTTTCCCAGAATTATAACTGAGGTGGTTCTTATTAGAAAGGCAAATTACTTTGTTAGAGAAGCTGGAAGGATTCCATGTGGCTTTTAGACATCTTTTTACACCGCGGTCTTGGTTTTCAGTGGTTCAGCTCTATGTCGGGTCTACTCATCTCCATGGCATTGAGCCATCTTTTCTCTTAGAGCCACCCCTGCACTTCTGTCTCTCCTTGATCTCGCCTGAACTGCTCGCTCTGCAGTCATCTGAGAAAAGTGTTAAAGATTCTCCAGGCATATCATATATTCATATCTTTCCTTCCCAAGATAAGGTGAGAATATTAGCAAATAGGCACTCACTCATGAAATTGATTTTAAAACAACAATGGTATGAACTCACCAGTTAAAATGTCCTAGATAATCACATCTCTCACATGTATTCCCAGTCTGATTTGAACTTATCATGATCAACACTAAGCTTATATTCAATTAGTGTGAAGAAGAAAACTCTATCCCTTTTGCTCAAGCTACTTTTTTCCTGGGAATAAAATAACAGTAAGAAGAATCACAAGAGCTGATGAGATGGATTAGTTGGTAGAGGCACTTGCCACATAACCCTAGTGACCTGTGTTTGATCTCCAGAACCAATATAAAGATGGAAGGAGAGGGGATGAAGAGCTGGCTCAGCAGTTAAGAACACTGGTTGCTGTTACAGAAGACCTGGGTTTGAATTTCAGTACCCACATGGTGGCTAACAACCATCTATAACTCCAGTTCCAGGAGATCTGAAGCCCTCCTCTCTCCCCCATGGCCATGGCATGGCACACGTATGCTTATATACATGCAAGCAATACACGTAAAAAAAATGGAAGGAGAGGTCTAATGCCAAAAAGTTTTCCTCTCACTTCCATACATGTATTAACACCCTTTGATCACACGCATAAACAAATAAAAATAAATAAATAGAAAATTTAAAAACAAATTGAAAGAATCACAGGTGCTTTCCCTTGCTCCTCTTGTATGTGCCCTGTCCACAGCCTCTCTTGATATTCCTGGAAATGAGTTGACAGATGACATTGTAGGTGGTTCTCTGAACTCAGTTCTTCTTGCACATCTTGTAGCACAATGATTTATGTCTTACTGTAGGATTTGCTTGTCAGACCTGGTTCTGTTATTGATGGCAGATACTGCAGAAGTGGCTTTTGAAAGTCTCCTACAGTGACTGTCATATCCACTGTTGCAAGCTTATGTCAAGCATGGGTTCCCCTTCCTTCTCAAAATCTGCACACTCCAAGTCTTATTCTGTGGTTTGTACATTTGTGAGGGTCTAGGATATAGTTTACATAACAGAGCATCCACTCTGCTCCAAGTTCTTCCTTTCCAGTGTGCGATCACTTGTCTGCTATCAAGCATATATACTTTATCGCTGCCCCCTCCTTTTATTCCATGTAAATCCCTAACCTGTGGGTCGATATTGTCCCCATTCACTCCTTAGATAATCTTCTCTGGGAATGCCCTCTCAGATCTACCCAGAGGTGAATCTAATTTCCTAGGTGCTTTCTCAGTATAATCAGACTGACAACCAAGATCAGCCATCATTCCTGTGATGCAGCTGAGGAAGCTAGCCCATGGAAAGACACGGTGATTTCGCCACGAGCTGGATATTTGAATCATTTGATTTGATTTGAATCATTCTAATGTGAACCCAGGGTAGAGCATGCTAGGCCAGGCAAGGAAGCACTTCTGAACTGGGTATAAAGTTTTTGATGAATGAAAAAATAGAGCATTAAAAGAAAAGGATCTTTTAAAGAAGAGCATAGCAGTTTATAAGGATGGTTAATTTTGTGGGATACTTGCGAGGTCTTTGCACTAATCTCTCTATGTAGCCCCAATTGTCGTCCATCTCCCTTTACCTACCTGCCTCTGCCTCCCAAGTACTGGAATCAAAAGCATGTACCAACACACCTAGCTTTTCCTTCTTGGTATGTGTGTGTGTGTAGAGGTGTGCATGTGTTCATGTATGTGTATGCATGTATGTGTGTGTTCTTGTTATGTTTATGTGAAGAGGTGCGTATGTGTTCATGTACATGCATGCATGTATGTATATAGGTGTGTATGTGTTCATGTATATGTATGCATGTATGTGTGTTCTTGTTATGTGTGTAGAGGTGTGTATGTGTTCATGTATGTGTGTATGTATTCATGTACGTGTTCATGTATGTGTATGCATGTGTGTGTATCGGATGTCTTCCTCCATTGTTTGCCACCTTTTTTTGAGATAGGCTCTTTCACTGGACCTGGAGCTCACTGATTGAACTGACTTGCCAATGAGCTTTGGGGATCCACTGGTGACTGCTGTCTTCCCCAGTGTGCACATTACTGTCTAGATTTTATGGGGGAGCTGGGGATCTGAACTGAGTTCCTTATCCTTGCTCACAGGCCCTTCACTGACTGAGGAATCTCCCCAGCCCTTGATTTTCTTCGTTGTCCAATTGAAGGCATCATTTGAGATATTTCCACCTTTTATATACAACAGTATATGAAATCAGAACATATATTTGTTTGGAGTTCACTGTTGCTAATTCTCCTTTTAGCTCAGGTTGGAAAAATGGCTCCATAAATTATATACTACAATAAAAAAGGAAAGAAAAATATCCTCAAAAGCAAATGGGAAGTAGGTGGGGAAAGAGAAATAATCTTGCTCTTTCTTCTGAACTCCAGTCCATCAATCCATTTGTCGGTAAACTCTGACCTGAGTGCTCCTTTCTAACTGTGACTCCCAGTTTAGTTGGACCCCTTTGGCTCTCCCCAGGGCTATGTATCTGCCACTTTTACACTCTTACTTTATAACCTTCAAACCTGGTCTTCTAGTAGAAACCAAGGTAATTTTTCAAAACATAAAGGTGCCACCATCCTATTTATCCTCTGAGCAAAATCCATCTCTAGCTAGGAAGGGTTCCTGAGCCGTGCCTCATATATCATACTAAGTTCAGCTATCTCCACACCCTCAGTCCTTCAACTCAGTATACTTTAGGCAAGCTGCCCTCCTTCTAAGATATTTGGAATGCTAAGGACTTCTTTCTCTTAGGACCTTCCCCTACACTGCTCCTTCTGCCAGGCTCCCATGGCCCTCTCCGTGCGAGCACGTACACATGTGCACACTCACTCACCTCCACAGACACATATGTTCCCCGTCATAGAGATGGCTCCTTTGTGTCATTCAGGTGTCCATTCAGGAAGCTGCCTCAGGCCACGCCTTTTGTGGTCCCTGCTGCCATTCTTTAGCACCAAATGTCCCTCCTTCTCTTCACATCAGCTCCACAGTTTTGCTCTGGGTATCTCTCCTTTGGTTACATTTTCTTGTCTATCGACCAGGCAGGCAACTTGGGTTCCTTGATAGGGCTGCTCTATGGTTAGCACAGACATTGCAAAGAAGGAGCACTAAATATTTCTTGAATGAATAAATTAATGAGAAATATAATAAAGGAAAAGAGAGAAAATGGAATAAAAATGGGTTTCCTCACTTCATAATTTTAAAATTGAAAAGAAAAAGATTTTGAGCTTTAAAAGGAGTATTAAATAATAGGCAATGTACTAATAACAGGCAATCAGTTTTTATGTAAAACTGTCTATTTGGATCAGTATATATGTAGAATGTGAAGTTTGTTAGGAAATTTCATACAAAACCTTGGCTGTTTTGAAAAAAACTTCCACAAATGAAATCATGCAAACTGGAAAGGTGGCTCAGCGGTTAAGTGCACTGACTGCTCTTGCAGAAGACCCAGGTTTGAATCCCAGCACCCACATGGTGGCTAACAGCTGTCCATAACTCCAGTTCCAGGGAATCCAATGCCCTCTTCTGACCTCCAACACAGGTGCATTTGCATATATGTAGGCAAAACATTCATACATATACAATTAAAACTATAATAAAGTATTTAAAAACAATGAAACCATGCCACTATAACAGTGCTTATCTTTCAATTGAGTACAGAGCTGGGAAAGTGATTATTCTAGAGGAATGTCTGGTAAATTTTTGTGTCTCTAGAAAGATACCTTGTCTTCCTGACTTTCAGTATTTCCTCTGCACATTCTCATGCCACAGAATTAATCTGACATCCACCTTTATACTCTCAGCTTCATTCATTTATTCAACATGCATTTTGAGTGTCTATATTTTGATAGTTCCAGACTTAATGTACTAAGTCCATCTCACTTCTAATGAGTTATTCCATTCTCCCTTCAAAATATACTTCACCCTGCTTTCTTCAGGAGCCAATTTACTATAGCTTGAGTGATTCTCCTGTTTTTAAAACTCCTGTTACATTTCTGAGTTTATGCTAGCATTTATGGTCTTTAAAGTTTTTACATGAGGTAGTTCACCAGTCACTGACAGCCAAAATTACATGGGGGTTAGGAGTGGAGAGGGATTTTGACTTGGGTTCATTCAATTTATAATTTTTCAGCTTTATAATCATGTGAGACAGCATATCCACACAATAATATGTTTCCCACTTTCAATACAGTATTTAACAAATTATACAAAACCTTCAACATGCTACTATAAAATAGGCTTTGGATGGTTTCTTCCAAATGTGAGCTAATGTAAATAACATCAGCATATTTATGGTAGGCATATTAGTCAGTTTTCATTACTGTGCCAACATACTTGAGAACACAACTTAAGGGAGGAAGCGTTTGTTTTAGCTGATGGCTCAAGTCCTTGATCATTTGGTTTTATATTTTCTGGAACTCAGCATGATCAGATATGGTGGAAACATGCAATGGATCAAATCTGCTCTCTTCAGAGAAAAGAAGGGCTTGGGAAGGGAAAACCTTCAGGGTGCATCTCTTCCTAACCTATGTTCTCTAGTTTGGCCCTGCTTCCTAGTTCCCACCACCTCCTAGTCAGTCTATCAAATTACAAACCTATGAATGGACAAATCCATTGACTTCCCCAGAGTACCACCTCTGAACACAGCATTGGAGTCCGAGCTTTTAACACATCAGTCTTAGGGTGATTTTTCAGATAATTTGTGACTTATCTATAGACTATCAATTGATATAATTACTGCTGTATCTGGGAGCTACAGTAAGTAAGCTTTGTGCAGATGCTGGCATGTACTCCACAGCCATCATAAGACTCGGGAGTTAAACATAACAGGTTTGGTTACTTGCTATGCTTGCCAAAGAGCTTTAAAATCTGAGCTGTTATTTACAAATGTATTAGTGAAATGGGTTGACCAGTAGTGACTGCAAAGATAAAATTTTGCTCCAATGTTGAGCCATCCAGACAGTACAGGAAAGACTTTGGTACAATAGACTCACAGTGTGGTTTAAATGGCAGACCTGTTCCTGGGCTGATGAGGGAGCTTGAAGCACCTTGCACTGGGTATTGATTCTGAGATACCCACATTCCCGTGTTTGGCTTCCATGCTCTCTGTGAAGCCCTCTAATAACCTGGCTTCCCATATGCTTGCCTCTTATTATCCAGTAATAAACAGCCGTTCAGTCTCTGTGAACTTGATTAAGGCAAGTTTGCCTCTGAGGAATGACAGAGCTACTTCAGTATACTCAATAAAATCAACTTTCTTAACCTGGCAGCCTGAGACCAGACTTAGGGCCACAGAGAATTCATCAAGGTAGATGGAACCTTGCAGGGACTCTGAGCAGCCAGCCGTGCTATTCAACGTTATGAAAAATCCCTCTGTAGAGAATGTTAACCTGCACCTTGCCGTCTTGCTTGAGTAGAGGAAGGGAGGTCCTTTTTGTGTGTGCAGCCTTTGCCTTTCTCTCTGTCCTGGGAGCAGGAAGAAATTCTATTCCAGACAGCTTTGCTGGGCAGAAAAGGCAGGCAAGGCCAGGTTTTCTAGTTAGAACTGCTATCTCTGGTTCTTTTTTTTTTTTGTAAGTCTTTGCTAAGCTGCAAATTTTCTCAAAGAAGAAAGTGTGAGAAAAATAGTAACTTCTCAATCTATGATTCAGTTAGAATTCTGTGTAGAATCCCCCAAAGTTGCTTGCATATATATGTATATAATTCTGTAATCTATTCTTGAAATTCAGAAATTGTCTTCAAAAACAATTTAGACTAATTGTCTTATGACAGATTTATCAGGAAAGTGGCTTTGACAGATAAATTGTAGTCGACATTAACAGAAAGGAATCTGCTGCCTGTTGACTGTCAAGTGATCTTTCCTACTTCCATTGCTGCCTCCCACATGAATCTGGGGCAGGGATTCCTTACCCTGAAGCAGCCAGTTTGATACAGAAGTGTATTTGAAAACTATTATGCTGCTTTTGGAAAAGAGCTAAAGTGAGAATGATAGTAATATTCTTCTTTTTTTATAATGCTTTATTGATGTTTTGTATATTTCAGACGTCATTTCTCAGTTCAGTTTAGACATATTGCCCCCACCCCACCCCAGATCTTGCACTCTGCCATAACTTTCCTGCATCTTTCTCTCAGTCTTTTTTTTATGTTTAGGAATTCACATTTTCCTCCTTTAATTTTATATTACTCTAAAATATGAATACATACTTTCCACTCATGTACAGTAATTACAGAGTCTCAAAGTAAGTGGTGGGTCGATTCTAGAGCCCGTTAAGAGATTTACATTATAACAACACAGTTGCTTTCAGATAAACTGAAACATAACAATAATGTTGTTCAGCTTGCCTTTCATCTGGGGATTTGGTGTTAGCATCCACAAATGAGGGAAACCATTCTCCGTTTGTTTTTCTGGGACTGTGTTACTTCACTTTGCATAATGGTTTCGAGTTCCATCCATTTACCTGCAAAATTCATGATGTCATCTTTCTTTACCGATGAATAGTACTCCATTGTGTAGATGTACCACATTTTTGTCATCCACTCATCAATTGAGGGGCATTTGGGTTGGTTCCAGCTCTTCACTATTGTGAAGAGAGCTGCAATAAACATGGATGTGCATGTATCTTTGCAGTAGGATGAGTCTTGTGGGTATATACCCAGGAGTGGTATGACTGAGTTAGGTGTAGGCTCATTTTGAGTCTTTTAAGAGTTCTCCACACTGCTTTCCATAATGGTTGTACAAGTTTACATTCCCACCAGCAATGGATGAGTGTTCCCCTTTCCCCTCAATCTCTCCAGAATTTGGTGTCATTTGTGTTCTTGATCTAAGCCAGTTGTATCAGAGTGAGATGATATCTGATAGTGGTTTTAATTTGCATTTCCTTAATTATTAATGATGCTGAACACTTTTCTTTTCTTTTCTTTCTTCTTTCTTTCTTTTTTTTGGTGTTTTCGAGACAGGGTCTCCCTGTAGCCCCAGCTGTCCTGGAACTCACTCTGTAGACCAGGGTGGCCTTGAACTCACAAAGATCCGCCTGCTTCTGCCTCCCAAGTGCTAGGATTAAAGGCGTGCACCACCATGCCTGGCTTGCTGAACACTTTTCAAGATGTTTCTCAGCCATCTTTACTTCCTCACTGGTGAAGTCTCTGTTCAGATCTTTACTCCATCTTTTGAATAGGTCATTTGTTTTCTTACTTCTTTGTTTTTTGAGTAGTCTATTTATTCTTGACTTTAATGCTCTCTCAGATGAATCACTGGTGAAGATTTCCTCCCACTCTGTGGGTTTTCTCTTCACTTCCTTTATTGTTACTTTCACTGTAAAGAAACTTTTGAGTTTGATGAGGTCCCATTTGCCAACTGTTGACCTTATTTCCTGTGCAGCTGTTGTCTGATTTAGAAAGTCTTTTCTTATGCCTATGTCTTATAAGTTGTTGCCAACTTTTTCTTCTATCACCACTTGGGGCTGTGAATTGATAACACAGTTGTAAAATATTTGCCATTTCCTATTGTGTCCTTTATCCCAGGCACTACTAATAGCCTCTGCAATGAAAAGACACTATCATACCAACGTTAATTCATATATAATTATATTAAATATGGTGCATAGAAAGCATAAGTTCAAATACTATTACAGAGAGGCTGCCATGTGCTTTGATTTGATGTTGGCCAAAACATTGTGTTTTTTATTTTAGTTAGCTCATGGCAGCATAACTATCTGAGGTGTGCTGCTCACCAATGTCAAAGCAACTAACAACTTTTCTCTTGAAAAGTTTGTTACCTCAGGTACTTGTTACAGTAACAAGAAGCTCTCTCTCTCTCTCTCTCACACACACACACACACACAGATGATCTCCAACTTATGGAAGATTTGGGAAAATGGACTTATTCTGAAAGAAAAATAGAAACATGAAAAATGTTTCTATGAACATGTTAGTGCACTTTGAGTGAGAAAGAGAAAGGATCTAATAATGGTTAAGTCTTTTTCAGAAAGCAGGTTAAAAATAGCCTAGCGCTGCAAGTCTTCACCAGACATGGGGCAGGCTCATGGCTTCTGCTCTGGAAAGAGAGAAAGAGAAAAATGAGGCAAAGTGAGGTGAAGGGAGCAAGTCCACCCGTGTCAGTTGCTGGTTGGAAATGGAGATGTGAGGAGACAGGTGACTTTTAGTCATGGTTACATGGATCAACACCTGTGTCAAAGATTTGATTATAGCTACTGTTGCAAGGTATTGGGAAGGAAATCAGTTTGTGTGTGTGTCTCTCTATCTCTTTCTGGCTCTCTCTCTCTTTGTGTGAGTGAATGAGTGTGTGTGTTTGTGTGTGTGTGTGTGTGTGTGTGTGTGTGTAGGGGAAGGGGAGCAGATTCATTCAGTATGATAGGATTCCTGCTTGTAGCTGAATGTATAAGTGAGAAAATCCTTACGGCTAGTAGAGAAGGCCACAGGGCCACAGTCAAGTTGACTACAGTTTGGCATAGGCCCCTCTACGAATGTAAACATGTTTTTGTCATGTGGATTTAGATAGAAAGCAAATGTTAACTGGTTACCAAGAAGCGATGGGCAAGCAGATGACCCAAATCCACTCTAGTTTCCCTGGATGGCGGATTTACTAGCAATGAGAATCCTTTCAGATGGCACCCGCTGGGAGAGCCTACTTAGGTCCAGAGTGATTTAGGAAGCAAATGACTATGGGTTAGACCAGCACCAAGGCCCAAGGAGGTAAGAATAAATATTGATTCTAACAGATTCCATCTGTTCTCATCTAGAAACCAAGTATGAAAGCCAAACTTCACCTACCTAAGAAAGCACATGTTAGCATAAGGGGGGATCAGGGTGATTTATTTCTTCGAGCTGAAAGAGAGCTCTTTGAAATGTCTTCCCTAGGCCAGAATGGCTTTGAGATTTCACTATTCAAGGACTGCACAGAGCTGAAACAAAGCTAAATCTCCAGTATGTGATGCCTTTACTGCAAAAGAAAACCCACCAGTGTGTGTCTGTGAAACATTTCCTTCACAGCAAAAATTCCAACTTGGTACTTATTCTCACCACTTAGCTTGAATAAAATTGTAAGTTGGTATCCTGGATACTGTAGGCAATTACTCTAGCTTTTAAGCTCCAAAGAAAATAGACTTGCTTCTATTCTACACGTCTTAAGACACAAGGTATTTCAAGAAATACCTCTAATGGGGTCCCACCTCCAGGGAGTGTGTAGTGAGAGGGAGGGTATCCTTAGGTGGTCCCTGATGCCTCTGAGCTTTCCTCCACTGAACTGTTTTCATCTTTGCATGCTATGTTTCGCACGCGCTCTTTGTTCTGCCACACGTACAGCAGTTCATTCCATCCCTCTCAAGTACAAAAAAAGCCTACGACATCTTTCCAAAATGTAACAGGAAATTGCAGTTGCAGCACAGTTTCACGATACTCTGGGGGGCGATTATTTCCATCGCTGTCCCTACAGACTTCCCAAAAAGAAGGTTGACCCTTTCCTTAGATATCTTCTAGCATTTTGTTGCTTCTAAATTTCTGCCTGGCTGTCTCTCCAGCTTCCAAACTCTTAACAAACTCTCTGGTTCCCACATCGTTTTTCCCTAATTTTTCCTATTCTTCTTTTCACTCCAAAATATCATTACATTCGTTACTCTTTGAAGGTTCATTTTTCTCTTTGTCTTGCTGATTTATTATAGACTGGTGCTTCTCAAATTGCAGTTTGTAGCAATAGGTGGGTCTAGAAAACCATTTCCTGGTGCCTTAGTCCATTCAGGTTAGCATGAAACAAAGAAATAGGCTCCAAACTATAGGCCGCATGTTTTGTAACTGTATTTATTTTTCACATTTCTGGAAGCTGAGAAATCCAAAATCAAGGTGCTAGTATAATTCAGTACCTGCTGAGGTACTGTTATGGCAGACAAGGCCTGGGGAATTCTTTTTCTCAGACCTCATTTTAAAACCAATCATGACCTAATGACCCAGTTCTCTCCCAAGGACTCCACCCCAAATACCATCACACTGAGGATTTAAGCTCCAACATATGAATTTAAAGGGAACACAACATTCAGCATTTTGCATGTATGTTGAAACAAGAATTTTTAGGAACTAAAATGGCATGAATTAATAAACACCCAGCTTTGCATGTAGAAGATGAAAGTTTGAAGTAAATTCCATTCTTTTGCAAAACATGTTACTTTCTATGATTACATGTATTCGAAATATATTTACACATGGGGTTAGAGAGATGGCTCAGTGATTAAGAGTTCTTGTTGCTCTAGAACTCTTAATCACTGATTAAGAGTTTGATTCTTAATACCCACATCAGGTGTTTCACAACTGCCTGTTAACTCTAGCTCCAAGGGCTATGGCGCCCTCTACTGGCCTCCTTGGACACTGCACACACATGCATACTCACATAAATATATAAAAACATCTAAATAAACAAAATCATAGCTATCTATCTATCTATCTATCTATCTATCTATCTTCATCATCATCATCATCATCATCATCATCATCATCATCATCTATCCTATTATATACTATCATAGGCCATGTGGCACAGACTGTCTTTCTGCCCACGAATGCTCTATGAAGGTATTTTCCTAAATAAAAGGATGTTTTCTGCTTATACAGGATTTCAGGAATCAAATTTACCACTATTAGAGAGTTCTGATTCACTGGGGCTGGAGAGATGGCCTAGAGGTTAAGAGCGCTGATCGCTCTTGCAGAGGACCCAGGTTCAATTCCCAGCATCCACATGGCAGCTGAGAACCATCTTTAACTCCAGTTCCAGGGGAATACGACACCCTCTTCTGACCTCCACAGCATTGCACGACATGGGTGCACAAACCTACATGCAGAGAATACATTCATACACATACAAAAATAAATAAAATTATAAAATAATTATGAAAAAGAAAATTGTGATCCACTACTGCTGCTTCTGAACTTGTTCTCACTGAGCAGTCTCAACGTCCCATCTCTCCGGGCAACAACCTGCATTTAGATGAATGCTAAGCTTTGGTTGGGAAAGGAATCCAAACAGAGTTGTTAGTATTCATGGTATCACTTACTACTGAATACTTTAAAGAGAAAGCGGGCTGTGATGAAGGAGACCATGGAAATGACCTAGCTTTCCAAATTAAGAATTTCTTACCTAAGGTATAGGTGTCAATAATGCTCCTCTCTCAGCCTGCTGGGCTCAATACGGAGAAGCAGCATGTGTGCCTGCATGAGATGGAAAATGGACGGTGGGTAGCTGAGGCAAGGATTCCAGTTTGGTAAACCACAAAAGTTTAGAAATAAAGGTTTTGTTTTTATGCTATGATTTTTAACCTAGACCAAGAATTTCCATTTAAAATGTTGACTTCTTGGGAATGGTAGTTCTGTCTACCATTAATTCCTAGATCACTATCCCTAGCATGCACAAAATTTATTTCTCAATAAAACTAGAAATGTTCCTCAAAGTCACATAAGTGTTTATGAGAATAATTCGCATAGAGCACACAAGTGTCATGTAAGGAAACCACCATCTATGACAACCATTACAAATTCTGTTTTCCTTCCTGAGAAAGAAAATGTGATTGATTGGCCTTGGGTATTCCAGGCTAAGACCCCAGGCTGTCAGATTCACGATGCTTTAAAATGTCTTTATGCCTCAGTCCAGTGTTTTGATATACAGAAAAAATCTGTTCTTTGTAGCATTATCCGGTTTCAGGGAGGAAGAACTTGGTTATAAGAGCAAATTACTCAGAAGATACTCTTTGGAAGAGTATTTCCAAACAATAAGTGTCTAGATCTATTTTTAAAATATATTGACAGACTAATAACAGTGCTGCATTTATATTAAAATCCATGATGCTAATGCAGGCTAAAGAAGGAGAATGTTGATCAAGATGGATCATAAAGTTTTAGAGCCAATTCCATTCATTGTATGTTTGTGGTCATTTTCAATTCACTGTCCAAAAATCCTTATGAGAGTTTGATTATAAACAGTTACTGTCTATAACCAACTCCATTTATAGTAAATGCTGTTTTAATACATAACAATAGAGGTGTCTGCTTTAGACAGATGATAGGGAACTTCTAGTGTCAGCAACAGCAACAAAGCTATTTTTCAATTACTAGAGTGCAAGGCAGCATTTATTCTGTTTTATGTTTCTGGAAAGAGCACCATATGTCATTTTTCTCCCTTTGGGGAAATGGCTGTTGTTACTTAAGCACACTTGGTCATTTTATGAGGCTACAAGGAGCAAATGGTGCATCATCTTCCTTATGGTAATTTGTAACCCGTTAATCCCACTTTTGGTTAAAATGTAAGAGTGTATGCAAAGCCCAGCTTCCTGATGAAACACATTAATAAATTATGCCATCAAATATTATATCTTTCTTTAAAGCTATGCATTACCAAAGAATGGAAATAAAAAAGCTAAATTCCTTAAAGATGAGACTTCCTAGGTAAGCAAGAGAAAGATGTCCATATTTGGAGGGGATTGTTTCTTGAATCCCTGAAGATACCCAAACTCGCACGTGCTCAAGCCTCTTATACAAAATGGTACAATATTACCACGTTACCTATACACATCTGTTTGTAAACTCGAAATAGGCTCCACATTATTTACAAAGACTAATGCAGTGAAATGCTTTGTAAATAACTGTTGTTTAGAGGATAATGACAAGGGTAAAACAGCTTATACACATAGCATAGAGGCTATTTTTCTCCCAAAGATTCTTATTTACAATTGGATATGGAAGTATAGCTATTGGAGAGATGGCAACTATGCTGTCTTATATAGAATAAATTAATGAGATTGAAGCACGTTTAACATCAAGAGCCTGTAAAATAGTCTTTTTTATTTATTTTTATTTTTTTTTAATTTTTATTTTTTTTTATTTAATAACATTTTTTTTAATTGATGCTTTGTGCATTTCATACATCACTTTCCAATTCAGTTCAGGCATATCTCCCCTTCCCTTCCCCCCCACCCCCACCCCAACCGAGATCATGCATTCTGCCATGACTGTCCTGCATATCTCTCTCAGTTCTTTTCTTTTTTCCATTTTTTAGCTATAAGTGATAATCCATGAGTACAAGCATCCTTCATGTAAAACCAATTTGCAGGCTGTTGTGCCCAAACACCCACAGTCCCACCTTCCAGCGGGGGGTGAGGGGTTGCATGTTCAATCAGGTTAATCAAATGAGGGTCCAGACTACATTGCTGTAGTTTCACCCTTCACCCCATTCGCAGCCCTTACATTCTACCACGCCCCCTCTTCCGCAGATTATTCCCTGGGCTTAGAAAAGGGGCACAGGTGGATGAGAAGCAGAACAGTCCACTCTCTCTGGAGCTGCTGTCTTGGATTCTGGTCAATACTGGCTGTTTCCTTTCATGGGCTGACAGTCTGTCCAGGAATAACCTTTCGATCCTACCAATGAAGCACAAGCAATTAGATATATAGGTACTTAAGCAGCATTAATAGTTATGGTAGGTTACTTTGTTATAGACACATATGTTTAGATAAAAATGGTAATGCATCCGAGTTAAATGGAGATATAAATCACTGTTGTGTAACAACTATTTATAATGAGTCCTAATGAAACTTACCTTCTAGGTGCCACAAAGGTTTTGATATGAGAGACTTTCTTGCCTCCCCCCCAGAACAAGGAGAAATATGACGATGATGAGGTTGCTCTCCAACTATAAATTGGAGACAACTATTATAGAGGTAATCTCTTATAAAACTGGTAAAACTGCCTTCTTTAATTGACTAATAGACATAGAACTGTGAAAAGGATTACTCTCTGTTCAGAACCAAAAATAACACTAAAGTCCTTAAACTATGCGCTTAAGCAAAATATATCAATACAGGAGCTCTGACATCAGTAATGGATTATTCCACCAGGGAGATGTTGGCCAGGGGATCTAAGGCCCCACAAAAGGTAAAGGCTCCTTGCCTCTAAACTGGGATACCTGCAAGAAGAGAGGCGATAAGGCCCTGCTGCTGAAGACCTGACGTTAACATGGGAAAGATGCATTGAGACCACACATGCAAGTGTACAGATGGCCTCTGGAATACCAGAGAGTGTTACCAAGGGCCACTAAACCAATAAAGCAAATACGGGTCTCCTTGAGTCAAGCAAGACTCCACCGTCAGCACCAGCTACACCTCATCTGCCTGGAAGTAATGTGCAGCGGAGGCAGCCATGTGCCTGTATATCCCAAATTTAATTGGCTATTGGCTCTCTCCTTGGAGGAATGACCCATGGCTGATGCCACAAGCTTACATCCTCTACAGGTTGGGAGATATCATAAGCCACAGTAAGACCCCATCATATTTAACAGGAAAAAATGTAGTTCGTGGATCAACATCTCATGTAAAGTAGTCTTTACTCCACACAGAGAACAACTAGACCTTGGAAAGATCTTTGTGCTAGATGTTGATACAGAAAGTTCCAGACTCTCGGGGATAAACTTCACTAGGAAGCCATTTTATTTGCAGGATTGTTTTTGATCTGTCTAGTAGCAATGACAGGATGGCTGAACAGTCAGAAAAAGCTATGGAGGTTAAGAAAAGATCTGTGGTTGCTAAGGATTAGGGGGACCGAGTGCTCTAATCCATTGAACTATTTCTCTAGCCACCATGGTTTTGTTTCAGTAGACATTTTTAGAATAGTTTTAGGATCATAGAAAAATTGAGCAGAAGGCACTATTTTCCATATGTTCTCTTCCCTTTCCCTCTCTACCTCACCTCCCTTATCATCAGCATCCTACACCAAGGCGATTCATTTCTTACAACTGGTGGGCAGGTATTCACCTACTATTATTGCACAAAGGGTATAATTTACAGTGAGCTTGCCCATACAGACCAGGGGTTTGAGCAGGTACATAATGGTATGTATCCTCCTTCAGAGTATCATCCACAGTATTTTCATTGCCCTGAAGTCCTCTGTTCTCCAGAGAATAAGTCAGAGGGTGACAAAGCAAGAGACCATCTGTACACACTCACACATGCAAACACACACACACACACACACACACACACAAACATCATGAAATCATTCATTCTCAGTATCTCTGATTTACACATTCTTAAAATATCCTACACTTGACCTCTTATGATTATTTGCCCCTGGCATCTGCTAGAAGCTCTGGGACAGTGTGAAACTTCAGAATACTCAAGAAATATAGTTTCCCTTAGGTCCTTGGTGTTCATACATAGAGTCCCATGTGAGAATAGAGCCATATGCTGGCCTCAAATTTCAGCCTCTACAAATCTTTTAGGCATGAAGTCTAACATACAATTATAAAAATGTCATATGACAAAACAGAAGACATGCAGGGAAAGGGGAAAAATCACTCAATAGGAGTAGAGTCACAGATAAGACTCCAGATTAACTGGATTCAAAGTAATCATGATTAGTATTAGAGAATAGATAGAAAAGAATGAACACAATGAGAAAAGGCATAGTAAACTATACTTCAGAAGTAAACTTGGAATCAAATGGAAATCTTAGAATTGAAATCATATGAAAGAAATTTAAGGAATTCACTGGATAGAGATGGCTACAACTGAGGAAAGCATGAATGAATTTGTTAGCATGTGACTAGAAGTCACTCATCTCCAGTTATGAAAAAATATGGAAAGAATATTGACCTGTGGAGCAGTTTGGGGCATTGAAGCAGATGAGCAACTGGAGTTCAAAGGAAAGAGGAGAAAGAGGGTGGGCAGAAGACTGGGAAAACCACTGTCTGAAAGCTTTCAAATCTGAGCCAAAGCAGCAACGCAAAGCTGACAGACCTACACGAACTCTGAGCACCATGGACACAGACATCGATATATCTAGACACTCCAGACCACCACATTTACCAAGTCAAGTTTCTAAAGACCAAAAGTGTGAGCTGGCCAGAGCTGCACAGGAAAAACCTGTCTCAACAACAACAACAACAACAACAACAACAAAAGATTAAAATCAAAATTCTCTCCACAAAAATACACAGTAAAAATGGTGTAGGCCAGCATAGCTTAACACCATATTTTTGGTGAAAAGCAATTTATCAACCTATATACTTTTGTACCCAGCAAAAGAAAAAAGATCTTTCATAATATGGACATAAAATACTTTTGGTTAAGGAAAAAGAAGGTCTTGTTATAGAGTCCAGGTTTGTCTAAAGCTTGTCATCTTTCCATTTCAGTCCCTCAAGCTTCCGGGATTGTAGGTGCGCATCGCCAAACATGGATTAAGAAAGGCATTTTTTGCCGGGTGTGGTGGTGCATGCCTTTAATCCTAGCACTTGGGAGGCAGAGGCAGGCGGATCTTTGTGAGTTCAAGGCCAGCCTGGTCTATAGAGGGAGTTCCAGGACAGCTGGGGCTACAGGGAGACCTTGGCTCGAAAAGACCAAAAAAAAAAAAAAAAAAAAAAAAGAAAAGGCAGTTTCCTTTACGTAATACATGGATATGGATTAGTATACCATCCAAACATCTGTGTCTATACCAAAGTAACCTGCCATAATAATTAGTACTGTTTAAATATCTATATATCTAATTGCCTGTGCTTCATTAGTAGGATTGAAAGATTATTCCTGAACAAACTGTCAGCCCATGAAAAGAAACAGCCAGAACTGGTCAGAGTCCAAAAACGACAGCTCCAGAGAAAGTAGACTGTTTTGCTTCTCATCCACCTGTGCCCCTTTTCTAAGCCTAGGGAACAATCTGCAGAAGAGGGGGCGTGGTAGGATGTAAGGGCTGTGATTGGGGTGAGTGGTGATACTACAGCAATATAGACTGGACACTTATTTGATCAACTTGATTGTACATACAAGCCCCTCCAGCTGGATGGTGGGAGCCTTGGGCTGTGTGGGTTTGGGCACAACTGCTTGCAAATTGGTTTTACATGTAGGATGCTTGTACTCAAAACTTATTACTTATTGTTAAAAAAAGAAATAAATGAAAGTAAATGTAAAAAATATTAAGGCATTTTTGCTGGGCGTGGTGGCACACGCCTTTAATCCTAGCCAGGCAGATCTCCGTGAGTTCAAGGACAGCCTGGTCTACAGAGTGAGCTCCAGGCCATCTGGGACTAAAGGGAGACCCTGTCTCAAAAAAAAAAAAAAAAAAAAAAAAAAAAGGTATTTTTAACAGATGAAAGTAGAACATATTCTAAGCAGTTGTTCCAAATAACAAGAAATTTCTTCAGAAATAACCCAGTTATAACCAGAATCTGTACAAAAATAAGAATGGAAATGGAGAGTAAAATGTTGTAGCAATCAGAGTTTGTACTTTTATTTTGTTTTTATTTGTAGTGCTACAAATCAAACACAGACCCTTCTGTACGCTAGGCACATTTTACCCCTAACCACAAAAATGTGTCTTTAAAATATATTTTGAAAAGTATTATTTAAAGGCTATTTCTTGTATAAATTAAAAGCAATCACAGGATTTTTCCAAGTAAGTCAGAAGATTGGGAAACGTGATTTTACTGCTGAAATGTTCATACATTCCTGATAATGAGTATGGATTTTGAAGATGGACTGGGCCATCTTCAAAAGGGCCAGGCAGGGTTTGACTTTTAGGGCAGAAAGTGCAAATATGAAAAATAAAAGTTCAGAATAAACCCTGTGATATCAGGTTAGAACTGGAAACACCAGTGTGAGCTCATTATTTCTTGTTTAAATATAGTGTTAAGTAGATATGGAAAAACATGTGTGTGTCACACACATATACACCCCCCCCACACACACACCAGTAATGATACAATTCTCTACCACTCAAAAGTTCTATTCTGGGAATTTTAAAATCCAATTTTCACTAACAGAAACCAGATTTCCTCGCATAGATAAGCAGACTCTTGCATCTCAATAATATAACGGCCAACAGTCTAATTAAGGGCAATAGACTATCAGCAAATAAGATGTACAGATGGCCAATAAGTGTGTGAAAAGATGCTCAAGATCTTTATCCATAAGGAAAATACCAATTCAATCTAAGGTTAGGACTGGTTCATGACTCCACATTTTCAGAAAATAAAGTGACTGTCTATTTTAAATGCTACTGTTGGAGCTGGAGAAATGGCTCAGTGGTGAAGATCATTGACTGCTCTTGCAGAGGACCTATGTTTAATTTCCAGCACCAACATGGTGGCTAATAAAAACCTATAATGCCTGTTTCAGGGGATCCAATGCCTTTCTCTGACCTCTGCAGGCACTGTACAACATGGGTGCACTTACACACATGCAGGCAGTAGTACACTCATACATATAAAATGCATGGGTGCACTTACACACATGCAGGCAGTACACTCACACATATAAAATAATAAATAAATATTGAAAAAAATGCTGTGTGAATGTCAATCAAATAGGATTTCCACGTATTAACACAGGGTTGTAAAACTGCAAATGTTATTACTGTGTCTTACGTACATACATGGACCCTAGAACCTATTACCTTTCTCCCTACATAATTTCTCAAGACAAAAAATACACGCCAAAGACTTTCAAAAATGAATTTATTTTTATTTTATACATATGGCTGTTTTACCTGCATGCATGCTGAGTGCATCATGCATGCAATGCCCACAGAGACCAAAAGAAGGTGTCAGATTCCCCTGGAACTGGAGTGACAGACAGTTGCTAGCTAGCTGACTCCAAGTGTTTTTCTCAAGAACCCATTTTTAAATAGGTTCTTGAGGCTGACACCCACTATAAAGACATATGGTTCTGGGGATGCAAAGTTAGGGAAACAGCCATTTTATAGAAGGAAAAACCTCCTGAGAATTGATATTTGAGAAAGATGAAGGTCCAGCGTGGATACACATTTGGAAGTTGTTGCCACGTAGATGATGTTTGAATACATGGGACTGGAAGAGTTTACTGTAGAGCAGATATAGAGAACACAAAGGGCTGTTGGCGGAGCTCTGGATGCCCCGTCCTTTAGAGGATTGAAAAGAGAATACAAAAATAAAGGATGACTAGAAGCATCCAGTGTGTTGCTTATGGGGCAAGAAAGATAGAGCCTGGAATGGGCTCATGGTCTTGGAAATAGTGGAGGCCATCACTGGTGATGCAGATCAGAGTGGCTTCTCTGGAGAAGGGCATACAAGACTCACTGAAGTAACATTAAAAGGGAAGGTTGGAATAAGTAGAAAAAATTATGAGGAAATTAACATTTAATTGTCAATGCATATATGCTTAAAGCTGTTTATAACTTCATTAAAAATGGAGTATGATGACTGGATAACAAAAATGTGGCACATTTACACAATGGAGTTCTATGCAGCAGTAAAGAAAGATGACATCATGAGCTTTGCTGGTAAATGGATGGAACTTGAAGCATTTATACTAAGTGAAGTAATACAGTCCCAGAAAAAAAAGGCGAATGTTTTCCCTCATTTGTGGATGGTAACACCAAATCCCCAGTTAGCGGGCAAACTGAGCAACTTTATTACTATATTGCATTGTATCTGAAAGCAAATGTGCCATTACAATGTGAATCTATAAATGGGCTCTAGAATTGTCCTACCACTTATACTCACACATTGTAATTACCATATATAGATGGAGGATATGTAGTCATATTCTAAAAAAAGAATGTAAAGTTACACAACTTTATACCTGCATGCAAATTTACTGTTAAAGCGTGAATCTCTAAATGTGTTTAGGAGTCAATCCATAGTTTATTTTCAGAATTTTTAATTTTGACTTATGTGTGGAGTGTATATATGCATATTTTGGAATAATATAAAATAAAAAAATAAAACATGGACCCAACACCCCTTTCCATCTCAGTCTCCCCCTGTGGTTGTAGGCATCCCTGGTTGTTTACCCTTTGGCTTAATAAATCTGAAACCAGTGATGGACTTGGATTTGGCTTGGGACTGAGTTTCTCACTCATGGTCCAATCCACAGCTTCTGAGAAAAAAAATTCTTAAGTCTGTCTGAGGATTTCCATTGTGCTACTCTGAATTGCAAAGGCTATTTTGAAAATAAAAGTTGCAATAAAAAAATAGAGTATGTTATGAAGATCTTCTCTGTAAAGTATTTCTCAGAAATGAGATAGTACCTGGAAGGGAAACACAAATTCAAGAAATGATTTGTTTTCAGTAAAGCTCAGTTTTATAATATGCACATTTGCTGATGGGCACGATACAAAGGAAAAACAAAACAAAACAAAGGCTATGCAAGATAAAGACTAGCCACCAACAGTATGTCTTGGTATAGGCAAGAAGGGTTAGAACACATTGGTTCAAGTGGAGGCATTGACCAAGATCAAACCATGACCTGCAGTCATCAGTGACATCAGGAACTGGAGGGAAGGCACACGGCCTGGGCACAGATGGTGTAGGTTAGTATATACAGTGAGGGAAGACTAGGGAATTCTTTTCTAATTAATCCTGTTTCTCAGAAAGTGAGGTGCCCAGGTTATCAACTGAAATTCCAGAGGAGAAGAGGTCCAGAGATTTGAGGAAAGGAAATAGGGCATCACGGATGCCTAAATTAATAGTATAAAAAATGGATGAGAAGGTGCATTAGCCAGCAGCAAAGTCTGCTTCAAGCTAGCATCCAATACTTTGACCAGAACCTAGTTTTGATGATTTTATATTTTTCTTAGCAATTAGTAAAGGTATGGCATAAGTAAACAGTGAGAGGTGGCCAAGGTTTAAGCTTTTGATAACAAAGTGAAAAAAGAGGGAAAGAAGGAGCACATCCTAGGGTCCGAAGACGAGAATGGATATAATAAAAGGCTTCGGTCCCCCAGAGGAGTAACAGGCAGGGTGGGGACATGAGGCGACTGAGGGACAGAGACAAGCTGTTGATGTAGTATGTGACTGGATGATGGTAAAATACTGTTGAACTTTGAGAATTAGAGAAAACTAATTAGGAAAACCAAGTTCAGTTAGAGAGGAGATACTTCAAATTGGTTTATAAAAGTTTTGGTAGGGAGAGAAAAAAAAATCTCAGGTCTGGTCACGGAGATGAAGGTATGAGTAAGAATGAGGAGCAGAAGAGGTGAGAAAAAAGGATGCAGGAATCGAGGGGCCAAGGTACAGAAGGAACATCCATGTGAATATTAAAATCACTAGAGCTGTGTGATGGTGCTGGCAACAGTAACAACCATCTCTGGGGAATGTCCTTTAAGGAGAGAGGCAGGAATGTGGCTCAGAGGTGACAGATGACCCTAGCAAGAAGAAAAACAGAAAACTTCCTGCTTCCTTGGCTGTTTTAAAAACGTTTTATTTATTAATTTTATTTTACGTGTATTAGTGCATTGGCTGCATGTGTGTGGGTACATCCATGTTGTGTGATGCCCGAAGAGGTCAGAAGATGGCATTGGATCCCCTGGAACTGGAGTTACAGATATTTGTTGGCCACCACGTCGGTCCTGGGAATTGAACCCAGATCCTCTGCAAGAGCAGCTAGTGCTCTTAATGATGCTAACATCTCTCCAGCCCTCTTTGCCATTTCTTGAACACATCAAGCAGGTACATTTTCCCCTAATGGCTGTTATTGTTCTCTCTGCCTAGAATGCTAGTCTCTTCTTTTCAAGCCTGTCTGTCTCTCCTCCATCTGTCCTTCTGTCTATTTGTCATCTATCATCTATTAGTGTAGAATATGGATTATTAGGAGTGAGAAGGGGTGAGGGTGGACAATGGGCAAGAGACCATTGCAGTGACTTACATTCTAGATGGGCTTATATTATTTCTAAGCTTCTAGAACAGACAGCTTTTTCTGAAGCTTATTTCTTGTCCAGATTATTGGAAAACCCATTGGACCAACTTTTAAGGAGGGGCCAATTTTTTTTGTTTGTTTATTACAAAGCTTCCAGCTAAGCTAGTGATTTTATAAGGGTTTGATAATTATCTATTAATGATGTTCTCTCTGCACTTTATGTCACATCTCTAGGTATGACTCAGATCACATTATTTTGACCAGTCCTGCAGTTTGAGTTCTTGGTTTTATTGATGATTATAAATGAGGTATCTACTTACTCTCAATGTTCTCCAAGCCTGGTAATACCTAAACAGTAGTTACCTAACAGCCCCACCCCATACCAGAATTGAGACCCTAAAATCATTTCAGAAATGGGCATCCAGTTGATCAGGCTACTTCAAACTGAAACGGGGTGAAGAAGAGCTCAGTGTTTTCCACTCTCACTGACTTTCAGCTTTTGGAAGACAATCCAGAGGATGTAGACATGGAGTTAGACTGCCACAGGGCTATTTGAGTGAAGACTGATGACAAACTAGAGGTGACAAAATGAAGGTGCTAGTTAAATATATGAAGGTTTAAATACTAATGGGATGACTGCTAAAATTATAATAGGCATAAGCCATTTCTACCATGAAAACTCAGAGATCTAGTTCCATGGCTATTTGTTAATAGGGACTGTGGTGTCTGATATGGATTGAATCTGATCTTCAGATCATATAAAACAGATGAGTCACTAGTGGAATTATCAGGAATATGGACACAACATTCAACCTTGATAATAGCTCGAGTGACCCCTTCAGCAGCAGTGATGATATCTACACAGTAAATCCTGGCCACTCTTGGACTTATAAATCAAACTGTTTAGATAAATATCCCATGGAACTGATGCATTTGACAGAAAACATTTCAGGGCTTCTCTTTGGACATCCAACAAAATATAGTTTAAAAGTTTAAAAATAGCATCAGCTCATGGTTAATCCTGAAGCTGGAGCCTTTAGCAAAGAGACTTTTAATCTAGCTTTCTGCTCTTATTTCCCTTTAAAGAATCATATAGAAGCTTAACCATAAGTCCATATCCAGGAATCTAAAGTTCGTAGTAACTTGTTAGTCTCAAAGCGGCCTTAAGGTATTTTCTAGTGCTGGAAATTGGAAGGGCCAAGATGGCTTGAATACTTCTGAAATCACTTTATGCTCTGGAATTAAGATGAATCCTAGATAGAATAATAGTTGGTTCATGGGCTTATGGATGCATAGCCTCTGTCAAATAAGGACTTTAAACTCTGTGTTATGGGGTCTTAGGCTTCATTTAAGGGAAGAGAACAGATAAGGAGATCACGAACATAGTGGGAGAACATTCAGTTATCTAGAGTTGAGTAGTTTAGGTCCCTAGTGAGAGCATGTCCAAAAGCAGTGTACTGTTTCTTAAACCCAGGAAAGACCTGTTCCTGTGAGTTGTCCTTCCAACCTTGGTCATCAATTCGTTCAAAGACAAAACTTAGAGACTCAGATGCTAAAGACATATAGAAGAAAATAACATTAAGACCTAGGACTGTGAACTATTGGATATCGGAAGGAATTTGGGTAAATACAGAGTTTAGAGATGACTGGGCATGTAGAACTAACACTTTCATTAAGGCCTTATACCACTCCAGAGTCTTAGACTTTTGAATGGCCAGTACTAAAATAAGGAATCTGTCACAGAGAAGGATTTTTACCCCAAAGAAAGTGGGTCAGTTATAGTGTTCATGGTTTCCTTAAGAACTCCCAAAAGGTCATGGGGTTTCAGTAGACCCTGGGGGGTGTTGCCAGTTGTTTTGATTTACAGGATGCATAGTTTATATAAACCTGAGTTTTTCACTTTAGACCATTTACCCACTCATTTACAAAGAAGCAAAAAGTCAACTTCTCAGGCCATGTTAACTTGTTAGTGTTTAAGGTTTGGGGATGAAATTTATCAGGATTATGAAGCATCTGAACTGAGAATCCATAGTAGTTGAAGGACGCTGATCCATCTGACGATGAAGAGGAAGAAAATCCAATGACAACCAGGTGAAAGACCAAAAGATGTTCTCAGGATGTTGCTCTGGCTCGGGGTAGAAGAGAGGCTGTATTACAGAATGAAGAAGAAGTCTTTCAAAGGGTGAGAATAGGGGCAATTGCCTTGAAATATGCATGTGTGTGTGTGTGTTTGTGTGTGTGTGTGCACGTATGTGTGCACGTGTGTGCATGTGTGTGTGGTGTGTGTACACATGTGTGTGGTGTGTGTGTGCATGCGTGTGTGCATGTGTGTGTGCCTGTATGGTGTGTGTGTAAATCTGTGTATGGTGTGTGCACGTGTGTGTGGGTATGTGTGTAAATGTGTGCACACGTGTGTGTGCATGTGTGGTGTGTGTGCATGTGTGTGTGTGCGTGTGTCTGTGTGTGTTTGTGTGTGTGTGTGTTTGTGGATGCCTTTGCTCTGTCCAAGCATGTGCTCAGGCCAGAGGTTGATGCTGTCATGTCTTCCTTAATCTCTTCACTATGTTATTTTTTGAGACAGTCTCTTACTGAATTGAGAACTCCCCTATTTTGGCTAGGCTTGTCAGCTAGCAAGACCCCTGAATCCACCTGTCTTGGTCTCCTGTGCTGGGGTTGCAGATGTTCGCTGTCACATCTGAGCTTATGTGGGTGTTGGGGATCCAAACTCTGGTCCAGCAAGCACATTACCCACTGAGCCATCTCCCTGTTTCCTTGAAATACTTTTTTATGCATGAAAATGTATTGGTCTGGGGAGTACAGGTCAGTGTTTCTTTAAGCATGTATGAGCCTCGGGATTTATGCTTAATACCACATAAATAATAAGTAAATAAAGTATTTAAAACTATATTATACTGTATTAACAAACCAAGTAAGAAAAAATATGAACTTTGCAGGTGAAGGAATGGAACTAGAAGATATTATGGTAAGTGAAGCACACAGTCCCAGAAAAGCAAAGGATGAATGGTATCCCTCATCTGTGGATGCTAGTGCCAAGTAACCAGCTGTAAGGCAAATTGAACAATGTTAATGTTATATTTATCTTTATCCAAAAGCAACTGTGCTCTTATAATGTAAATCCCTTAACAGGCTCTAGTATTAACCTATCACCTATTTTCAGACTTTGTAATTTTGGTATATGGGTGCAGGGTATGTCTGCATATTTTAGAGTAATATAAAATTAAAAAGGAAAATGTGAATCCCTAAATATGAAAAAATACATTGTTAAACACCAAAAAAGAAAATTGCAAAAATTCAATTAAAATGTTTAAATGTATGCATAATTTATACAATGGGAATATCTAAAAAGCAATATGAATAAAAAGTTTGATTTGATATTGATGAGGTAATAAAATCATGGGAATCTCAAATTCTACAAAAAAGAAAAAATATGACTCTTTACAGATGCAAAACTTTTTAAAACTTTACTCATTTTATGAAAATCTGAAAATTTCACATTGGTGTAATATTATTACATAATACATACATCATATTCAAATTTGCTAGTTGTCAAATGATGACTTTTACTGTTTTCTCATATTTATTCTGATAACATCATATCCCTCCTCACTATATTAGGTCTTTGTTTATATATTTTCTCTCTCTCTTTCCTTTCCCCTCCCCTCCCCTCCCCTCCCCTTCTGTTCCCTTCCTTCCCCTTCCCTCCCTTCCCCTTCCCTTCCCTCCCTTCCCCTTCCCTTCCCTTCCTTCCCTTCCCCTCCCTTCCCCTCCCCTCCCCTCCCCTCCACTCCACTCCTTCCCTCCTTCTCTCCTTCTCTCCCCCTCCACTCCTTTCCCCTTCCCTTTCCTTCCTTCTTTCCCTCCTTCATCTCCCCTCCCCTGCCCTTGCCTCCCCTCCCCTCTTTCCCTTCTTCCCTTCCTTCCTTTTGTTTTGCTATGCTGTACATAGAATCCAACTCCCTGAGTAAACTAGTTTTGTTGCTAGAATATTTCTTCTCAGTGAGAAAATTTCTGAAATTCTTCTAACATTCCACCTCCTTAGTCACCCCTAACACATTATTTGTCCCCACATTCTGATTCACTTCTCTTCATAGGCTATAATTATGAGATTGTAATTTTGTACTTATTTATATATTTCCTCTTTACCAAACTGTAATCTCTGTCACAACCATTTTATATTAGCTCACTCACATCAGCATCTTGGATGACATGAGCTTTAGTGTCTTGGGTTTCTAGAGAGTAGAGGTATGTATAAGCTTTGTAAATGGAGAGGTAGTTTGAGCCAAGGTGGGATGACCTGCTTTCTGATATATCCAGCAGCCTAGCGGGGTTTCAGAGAGATCCACACAGAGGCTGTGACTAGATACTTACTCAATGCTGAAGACCAGAATTAGCCACAGGTGACATGGGTTGGGCCTATGTTATTTGTCCATATCATGGGGGTGGAGGGATGAGGAAATGGTTTGTTTATTGAAGCAAGTCATTATTCAAAAGCCCACACTGACCTGGGACTCGTAATCTTCCTGTCTCTGCCTCCTGAGCAATCATTCATATGTGTTTCCAAGTTACTAAATTGTTAAATAATTTTATAGTTGTAGAGAAGAAAGAACAAAATCTCATGAAAATACCAAGTTCTGCAGAATGTTTGCTACTTCAAAATTATCTTTCTTAGTCATGTTGTAGTATATATAAAATAAATAAGTCACTTACCTAAGTTTGAAACCAAACAAATTTGAAGATAATTTTTACAGTGGTAGGCATTAACTTTAGACTTAAGCATTGGAAAGTACATTGCAGTGGTTCTCAGAGAATATTCCAGAACTCTGGTGGTTAAGGGTATCCCTCTTGGAGAGACCACTAATTTCATAATTCTAAGATACTTAATTTTTCTTTTTTCTTTTTTTTTTTGCAGAAATCCTTTAATTTTCTTCATTTTCACCCATTAAAAAAAATGAAACACACTATACAAATGGTTCTCATAGCAGATTACAGGTGGGTCTGTTCAGACTTGCTCTCAAAGTGCTGCCAACATTATAGGTGCCGCCTCACATGGCAGCTGTTAATTAGGTAGCCAAGGTATTGATTTAAATGCAATAGCATGCAGCCCTCAGATGGAAGGTTCAGTTCCCTCTGTTCTTAAGTTAGGTTAAATGGCCTTGGTGTCCATATTTACAGATGTGACATGTATCAGTCCTGAGCAGTTCTGCTGTAGTCCGAGACTAGCTGCTGGGAGTCCTGGTCTGTTATAAAAAGGGAGGTCCAAATGGTGGCAGGCTGGCTGCTATGAACTTCGGTTGTTTCCATTCTCTCTAAGGGAACTATTTGCTTGTGGGTCACACAGACCCTTCTAGAAGGGTTAAGCCAAGTAACTGTAGGTGTCCTTCTCACCATCAACTCGCTCCAAGCATTCTTTCTCAATGAGAATGTCAGTGCGTTTCTGGCATTATTTAAGAAGGACAAGGGAATGAAAGGGGAAGGAGAGCTACAAATAACCATCAGAACGCAGCTCAGCCACCCTCACCTTGGTCACCTCCACTGAGAACTCAGCAGGGAGCAAGTTCACCTCTCTGTCTCTGTCTCTGGCCTGGAGTTTTACTAGCCACATTTTCCTGAATGCAGACCCTTTAGCAACGCCTACTGAAGACAACTGAGGCCGCCCCAGAGCCAGCCCTAGAGCCACAGTGAAACTTAGGGGTCAAGCTCTGTAAGGCTACAGTCTTGTTTTCTACCAAAGTCTGGCTTCCTTTGGGGCAGGGGTCTATCCCCTGTAGTGTCTGGAGCATGGGAGGGGTGATGGAGCAGCCCTGAAGGCCCACTAACAAATGACTCCAAGACATGCTAGGGTCACCTGACTGCTGAGGACTCACGTGTCCACTGCCACCCTCTGAGGCTCTCCAAAGGCTGAGATTTATCCAAGTAGTTTCAGAAAAGTAAAAACCTGCTAAGTTATTGTTGGCAAGAAACCTGATAGAAACTGGGCAAACGAGAAATCAGCAGCATACTAGATGAGTGGTATGTGATATAACAATACACACAGCAGTGAGAATGAACGGCTGCCAACAATCAACCCAGGATGAGTCTCCCACATCCACTGCCAAGCAAGTCCTTACCAGGCACAGCAGAGCACACTCTCCAAGCTGCTATCATGCAAAAACAGCTAACACTGCCTCATGGTTCAGAAGTGAGGCCAGCCATTTGCCACAGAAATGTAGGGCCTGACGGACTGGGGAGGATCATGGGACTTCTTATTCCTCACGTAGGTATGGACTACTCCTGTGTATGCACTTTGTGAAAAATCACTACACTGTGGACTTGTGACCTGGGTACTTCTCTGAATATTTTCTTCAAGCAAAACTTAAAATTAGGCCTGCTTTCCTTTGTTGAAGTCTATTGCTTCAGAATAAGCCAGTTGTCTTTACCATGAAACAGCAATTAATCTACCTGTGCTACAATTTTTCTCACGTGAGAAGGGACACCTATTGCTTTGCCATTCCTGTACCTTGATCATTGGGACCCGAGGTTCGAACCTGGAGGACAGCTGAGTGAGGACTTCACCAAGTAACTGCTGGTGTTTCAGGACCTTCCTCATTTTCATGATTCTCACAATGGCCGCCTATACAATCAACAAGGAAAAACATGAGCCTGGATCTGTAACAGCTGAGCTGCAAGTAAGAGGCAGCCTGTACATAGGCCACCTGAGTCCTCCACAGAGGGTTACAGCTTCCTAATAGGTAACAAGGATCCTGCATGTCAAAGATGGTGCAGACAGCCAATTCTCTCTGCCCATGTTTCAACTCTAATAGAACAAACATTAAAATGTTTTGGCCAACTGTAGTGTACTAAAGAATATGGAAAGATGTAACCTCCAAGGCCAGAGAAGCCCCTATCCTTCCCCTCAACTCCCCTGTCCTCTCATTTCTTTCAATATGCCACATTTGCACATTCGTTTCCCCATATTTAGGGCAAAAGACACTATATTTGATTGGGCATAAAGGACTTCATCCCTGACATACCAATGTCCTGGCTCCCAGCGGTGTTGTCGTCTTTGGCCATCACCAAACTGTGGATTGTTCTGCCAGGAACTCACCAATCAGAACCAGCATATGATGGCAACATATTTCTCTAAGCACAGAACAAACAGTTCACAGTGACCTGGATCAAGAATTTTCAGTCTGAGATCTCTTGAGCCCAGCAGCAGGTGCCGGGGCGCGGGCTGAAGAGCCCCCCCCCCCCCCCGCACCTGAGATTACGAGAAGGATCTGAAGGAGGCAAGCAAAACACCTGCAGCACAGTGAAGAGGCATTCAGGACTCACATTGGAATACAGGCAAGGAGAAGCCCATATGCCAGGATCACGAAAAGAACTACACTGGAAAGGTGCAGGATATCCCACGCCAAGCTTACCAACCCTATGGATGACTCCTGCAGTGGGATCCCCCCGGGGATGCCCCAGGACACAGACATCAAGAAACACAATTGGGAACATACTTAAAGACTACAAAATCATAAAGAACAAATTAAAGAACTAAGAAAAGAGAATGAGGACCGAGAGAGAGAGAATGACAAAACTCCGGAAGGAAGTAGAAACACTGAAAAGAGCCCCATGCTGGAAAAAGAAAAAGAAACCAACCAGCAAACCAAAAGAGCTAACAAAAGAAGATCGAGAAGCTCCAAAAAGAAATGAAAACATAAAGAAATCAGAAGAGGAAGAAAAAGGAAATCAAACACTCATACCAATTCAATAGAGAAAAAGGAATAGAAAAAAGCCTCAGAACGACAGTGGAGGAAGCAGACAAAGAATATCAGACCTTGAGACAACACAGAACAACTAAAAACTCTCAAGGAAAGATTATGAAAAATTTAAAATACACAAAAATGGGCAACCAGGAGCTGTGTGGACACTATGAAAAAATCAAAACCTCCGCATCATAGAAAATAGAGGAGGAGAAGATCCCAAGAGAAAGGTATTGATCAGTCTTCAACAGAATAATAAATGAAAACTTCCCCAAACTAAAAAAGGACAAACCAATACCAATACAAAAAGCACATAGAACTCCAAACAGACAATATCGAAAAGAAATTCTCCACGCCACATCATAGTTTAAAATGCTGGACACCCAAAACAAAGAGAAAATTCTAAAGCGACAAGAGAAAAACAAACAAGTTGACCTATAAGGGGAAACCTATCAGAATTACAACAGACTTCACTCCACAAAACGATGAAGGCAAAAGAACCTGGAGCAAAGCATTCCCAGTGTTGAGGGACAATTGGATGCCAGCCCTAGGTTACTAACCAGCAAAATGTCAATCATAGTGGAAGGGGAGAGGAAAATCTTCCATGACATCAAACAACTTGAAAGAATACATTCCGGAAAAGCCAACCCTTCAAGAATACTTGAAGCAATCCAAAGAACAGAAAAGGAGCAACCAACCCCAGGCAACTAGAGGAGAAATCAATAAAAACATAAACTGAGAAGTAGAAACCTAAATCACAACCGCGATGGATAATAAGGCATAAAGGCAAAACGAAGAACAAACCTAGTCATCATAAGCTTAAAATTAATGGACTAAATTCCCCAATCAAAAGACCAAACTGGGAGACTGGATTAGGAAACAGAATCCATCGATTATCCTGTCTGCAAGAAACAAACATCTTACCTTTAAGGACAGGCACACCTTAAATGAAAGGATGGAAAAAAAATTTCCAAGCAAATGGTACAAAAAGAAAGCAGTGTTGCTATTTTAATATCGGATAAAATAGACTTTCAAAGTAAAAGAAAATCAGGAAGAGACAAAGAAGGCCATATACCATTTTCATCACAGGAACAATCCACCAAGAAGATTTCACAATTATGAATATATATGCCCCCAATTCTTGGTGCAACCAACTTTAAAAGACAATTCTCTGGACTCACAAGTCCACAGACCTAACCCCAGCAACACTCATAGTGGGGGAGATTTTTCAATAACCCCACTGAGTCCTTTGGATAGGTCACAGGACAAAAAATAACAGAGAGAACTCTGAACTGAAACGATATGATACACCAAATGGACCTCATAGACCTCTACGAACATTCCAGCCTAATACGCATGAGAATACACTTTCTACTCACACCCATGAACTTTCTCAAAATTGACCACATACCTGGGACACAGAAAGAAACCTCTACAAATACAAAAAGATTGGAATAATTTCATGCACTCTGTCAGACAACAGTGCAATGAAGCCTCAACATCAACACCAGGGACAAGCCCGTCCTGCCTACAAGAACACATGGAGACTAAACAACACACTCTTGAATAATGAATGGGTCAAGGAAGAGATTAAAGAAAGAAAAAAAAAAAAACATTCCTGGAACTGAATGACAATGACAATACAAACAACAAACTTATGGGAATACCTTAAATGCAGTCCCTAAGAGGGAAATTTATAGCCTGGTGCCTACAATTAGAAAAACCGAAAGAGCAAGTGATGAACTAACTAACAGCAAAAGGCACTTGAAGGCACACATAACCTAGAACGCAACTAACAGGCAAGATCAGAAAGATCAGAGCAAACAGCATCATGAACATAAGAAACAAAAGAAAACATACAAAAAATCAATGAACGCCAAAAGTTTGTTTCTTGAAAAAATAAACAATATATCGAAGACACTCTAGCCCATGTTAACAAATGGAAAGAAGGAACACACTCACAATACAATACCAATCTGGATGCAAAAGCGACAATATCACAACGCGACAAGGAAAAGATATGAAATTATATGGGAATATTACAAGAAGCCTTATTCCCTATCTACCGTTTGAATCTGAGAAGAAATGGGATGAATATCTGCAATCGTTGGAATCACCAAAGCTTGGCCAAGAGAGACCAGCAGCTTAAACAGACCATAACAAATGAAGAAATAGAGTATCGTTGTCAAGAAGCCTCCAACTAAAAAAAGGCCCAGGCCCAGAACGGTTTCACAGCAGAAATTCTATAAAACAATTTCAAAAGACATACAACCTTATTTCTGAAACTGCTCTTAGAATATACAACTCAAGCGGAACTCTCCGCAAATTCCTTCTAATGAAGCCACATCACTCTATTATACCAAAAACCAGCAAAGATACAACAAAAGAAGAATTATATAGACCAATCTCCGCTATGACACACAGATGCCAAAATTCTAACAGGATACTGGCAAAATGCGCATACAGACCCACATAAGAAGATCATCCATCATGACCAAGTTGGATTCAGACCAGAGATGCAGGGATGGTTCAACATACGAAAATCAATAAACATCATCAAACACATAAACGGAATCAAAGATAAAAACCCCCATCATCCATATAGATGCTGAAAAAGCCTTTGACAAAATCAGCATCCCTTCATGGTTCAAGTCCTGAGAAGGAATTGGATTGGAGGGATCATACCTAATGTAATCAAAAACCATATACAGGAAAGTCACAGCCAATATCATCCTAAATGGGGAAATGACGGAAACATTCCCTTTAAAGGTAGGAAACTCGGCAAGGCTGCCCCTATCACCACTCACTCTTCAATATAGTGCTTGAACAACTTGCTAGAGCAATAAGGCAAGAAAAGGATATTAAAGGCGTACTAATTGGGAAAAGCAGGAAGTCAAACTATCCCTATTTTTGCTGATGATATGATTGTTTACTTATAGGGATGCTAAAACTCTCCACCAGAAACTCCTAGAAACGATTACCGCTTCAGCAAAGTGGCAGGATACAAAAATTAACCTTAGAAAACATCGTGGCCTTTCTTTACACAAGAACAAGCAACTGGAGAAAGAGATTCAAAGAAGACTTCCCATCACAATCAGCCTCAAAAACAATAAATACCTAGGAACAACCCTAACCAAAGACACCAAAGACCTCTACAAACAAAAATTTTAAAACCCTTAAAGAAAGAAATTGGGAAAGAGACTCAGAAGATCGGAAAAAACCTCCCGATGCATCAGGATTGGGGAAAATTAAACATTGTAAAAATGTCCATTTTACCAAAAAAACCTTGTAAATTTAAAAATGCAATTCCCAATCAAATCCCCAAGAGTTCTTGCTTCACAGGCTTGGTAAACAAAAGTCTTAATATTCATTTGGAAACACGAAAGACCCCGAATATCTCCAAATCAATCCTGAGTGAAAAGAGCAACAAGAGGGATCTCTATACCAGATTTTTAAACTATACTCTACAGGGCTATAGTCCTAAAAACCAGCCTGGTACTAGAACAAAACACGACCTGTTGACCAATGGAACAAAACCGAAGAGAAACCAATCTGAGCACAAAATACAATGTTCCAGGCATCTCATATTTGACAAGGGGGCCAAGAAACCACAATGGAGAAAAGACAGCATCTTCAGCAAAGTGGTGTTGGCAAACTGGATCACTACTTGTGAAGAATGAAATTAAACCCCTACCTCTCGCCCGGTAACAAAGTCAACTCCAAGATGGATCAAAGACCTCAACTGAAAACCCCAAACTCTGAAGATAGATAGAAAAACAGTTGGCAAGCAGACTACAAAAACATAGGCGTAGGAAAGACTTCCTAAAATCAGACACAGCTGCACAAGAATTAAAGGTCGACAAATATGACAAATGGGACTCATCAACAAACCTCAAAGCTTTCTGTACATCAAAAGAGAACAATCAAAGAAGTGAAGAGCAAATCACCTACAGAGTGGGAGGAAACTGTCACTGGCAGATTACATCTGACAAAAGCATTGATTTCCAAATATATAAACTACTCCAAAAAACCAAAGAAAAAAGAAAACAAACGACCCGCTCAATAGATGAGCAAAGACTGAACAGAGAACTTCACAAGCGAGGAATTAGAGATGTCTGAGAAACAACCCTCAAGAACTTGCTCAACATCACTAATCATTAAGGGAAATGCAAATCAAAACCACTTTAAGATATCATCTTACTCCAGTAGACTGGCAGGATCAAGAAAACAAATGTACCAAGTGCTGGAGCAGGTTTTGGGAAAGGGGAAAACACTCCATCCACTGCTGGTGGGAATGAAACTCGTCAGCCCCCACTATGAGCATGTGGAGAACCGTTTTTTGGGGAAAGAACCTTTGGGGGAAATGAACTTGCCACCCAACAGCCATACCATCCGCGGCATGTACCTTCCTTCAGACTTACGCCACCACAGAGTACGATGCACGGCAGTTTATTTCAGCTTCTCTTCACAATAGCAAAGAAGCTGGACCAAACCTAAATACTCCCTCAACTGACAGAATGGATATCTAAAATGTTTGTCCCTCTCACATGTAGTTCATGAGCATTAAATAAATACGACAGCACGAGTTTGGTACAAGGGAAAAGATGTGGCTGAATCTAAGGACATCATGCTGAGTGAAGTAACACAGTCCCAGAAAAACAAACGACGAATGGTATCCCTCATCTGTGGATGCTAGTGCCAATTACCCAGTTGTAAGTATTTCTTGTGTAGGGCCCCCTGAGCTTCTGTACAAAGCAGTTGGACATAATGCATTTTGGAAACAACAACAACAACAACAACAGAAAATACTGCATCAAAGAACTGACTGAAACAGTGAACTTCTGCTCAAAATAGTCAACGTCCCCATGGAAAATATTGAGAAAGACTAAGACATGGAAAGCATGTTTGGCAGAATGCACGAGCTCTGACGGGGTGGGGGAATGAGCAGGAACACGGGTCTAGATTTGTTAAAAATAAATAAATAAATACAATAAAAAAAATATTTATTACTGAAAAAAAAAAAAAAAAGAATTTTCAGTCTTCCTCAGTGTTTTTGTGTGTGGTTTCTTGTTCCTGTTTCAGTCTGGTTTTCATCGGTACATTGATATTGACCCTTAATTTCTTATTTTTATAGCCAAGATATAACTTTATTAAGGTATCCGGCTTCAATTCCACCTCATCAACATTTGCATTTTCATCTTCCAGGACCAGAAATTTTGACTTCAATAAAATCTGCAGGACTTGTGCCAAAATGTCCATTTTAATTTGAGTGCAGAATCACCATCTGGAATGTGGATTCCTGCAAGGTGTATCTATTTTTGAAGCAGTTAGTGACCAGTTCCCCTTTGGACAGCTGATATAACCAGGTCAATTTTCTGCCACTGTGATGACTAGTGTAGAAAGCTGTGAATCGCTGATAACTGCATTCCAACTTTGATGGCAGGGCGAATGTGCAAGACTGCGGGAAGGGCCAGGTTTTGGAACTCAGGACCTGAATACTGAAGTCCAAGCCCAGCCGCTCTGAATTAATTAGGTGCTTCTTGAACTGTTCATGCAAATCTTTGCTTACACCAGTGTCTTGAAACATTCGCTGAAGTTTGGAGGTATACTCAAAACCACAAGCTTGCTTCAACTCGGAGATCATGCTTGCTTCCGCATCATCACTCACACTGTTGTGATGTACAATCTCTTGGCCAGCATCTTTGCATAGAACTTCTGAAACACATCTTTGTCCTCTATGGACTTGAAGACGACCATCACTTGATTGAGGGTGTCTTCTAGTTCTGCCTCTTCTGGGTTCTTGGAACTTTTCTTCAACAAGGAGTCACAGTATCGAGCAAACAATTCAGGAGATTTACTGGATGACTGGGCCATTTTGGTAACTGCATTGTTGTTTATGAAGCGACCACAAGCCTTATCAAGTGCCACGAAGCCAGCATCATTGTTGAAAGCTGACATCACCAGGGCGTTGTATTTCTTATGAATATCCAGCATGGTCTGTACATACATTTAGGGTCATTTAAAGCATCTTCTCCACACTTCTCAATTGCTGTAAGACCTTGATTATGAATGTGTAATTTTTTAATTCTCCTAGGCCATCCTGAATTCTAGATACAAGATTATACATACGACCCAAATTTTCATTTTTGTCAGCATCCAGTAAATTCTGAAACTCTGTGTGAAAAATTTCGAAGTGTTTCTCGATGAGGACCTGCTCACACTTCCTTGCGAGCTCATCCTGTGTGCTTTCGTGAAGGTAAACCTGAACTCTGCTGCTCCTTCAGCAGATGAGCCTCTGCCTTTTTCATATATTCAGTAACTGGGTTCTGCTGCAAGAATTCAGTACTCTCTCTGGTATAAAATCTCTCTGTGTCAGCCAAAAGTTGAGATTCAAAGGATTCTTTATACCCTGTTAACGTAGGGCCCTTTGCAAATGCATCATCCTTCATTCAGCCCCAATTCCACGTAAGACTGTGCAACTCCACTGATCAGTCTTGTCTTGATTGTTTCACCATTTTGTTCCTTTTCAATCAGCATTTGTGTATCTATCAGGCGTGCCTTTAATCCTAGCACTTGGGAGGCAGAGGCATGCAGATTTCTGTGAGTTCAAGGCCAGCCTGGTCTACAGAGTGAGTTCCAGGACAGCTGGGGCTACAGGGAGACCCTGTCTCAAAAAGACAAACAAAACAAAACAAAACAAAAACAAAAACAACAACAACAAACAAGCATTTGTGACCTGTTTATTCAATGGTCTGAACAAACAATCTCTCCATGTCACCAATGCAAGTGAATAGATTTCATAGATTCCATTCTGTCCTTCATCACATTCACGGTGAGCCCAATGTCTATTGAGGTAGGCTCAGCACTTTGCTGGAGAATCGGTAACCTTCCCATTGCTGAGTGTAGAACTTCAGAACACTCTCATCCATCAAATCTTCTCTATCCTTAAGAAGATTTGTCAAGTAATTCTTCAAAAATTCCTTAAGTCACTTGTATAATTCCAAGCCGACGAACTGCGCTCCTCCAGGTGTCTGCCTCTTTTTTGACTTGGAAGGAGGCACTCCAGCCCCCCGTGCTTGGTTGGACTGGTGTACACTAGTACAGTAGTTATAAACATGAGTGTAGAGTTCCATGTATCTGGACTTAGCCATACTTTGTCTGGTGTTCACCTGCTGAATCCCAGCTCTGAGGTCATCCCAGATCTGGTCAAGACCAATCTGCTTCACTCCATGGGGATTCTGACTCCTGTTTGAGGACATTGTGAGTAATGTTCTGAAGTCAGCCAGTGCAGCAAACCTTGTTCGAGACACAGTTAATTCTCCATTAGTTAAAAATCTGCAGTATCATTCCAATTTTATTCATAGCAGCTCAGAAAGAATGTCCTTTAAGTGTAGAGAGAGAAATCTCATTGCAGGCAAACTGCTCCCGGAGGCCGCGGGCAGAGATCACGCCGCCATCCGCATCCAGGGCAGGGGAGCCGGGAACTAATTTTTTTTCTTTAATATTTATTTTTATGTATATGTGTCTATTGCCTTTATGTATGTACCCATGTCATACAATGCCTATGGACGTCAGAAGAAGGCATCGGATCTCCTGGAATTGGAGTTAGGAGTGGTTGTTAACCACCATGTGGGTGCTGGGAATTGAACCTCTATCCTCTGCATGAGCAATCAGTGCTCTTAACCACTGAACCATCTCTCCAGTCCCTTAATTTTTTCAACTTTCTTTCATTTATGAGTGAATGTAATTCCTATCCAGAGACTATTGCATTGAAAAATGCTATTATATTAATAAATTTTGTCTTTATTATTTAAAAATAAATTAGCAAAGGAATATCTTTGAAATTCTCTAATTCCTTTTTTTTAATTTTTAATTTTTAATTTTTTATTTTCATATGTGTATGAATGTACTGTCTGCATGCGGGTTGGTGCACTCGTGTCATGCAATGCTGCGGAGGTCAGAAGAGGGTGTTGGATTCCCCTGGAACTGGAGTTACAGACGGTTCTCAGCCGCCATGTGGGTGCTGGCGATCAAACCCGGGTCCTCTGCAAGAGCAGTTGGCGCTCTTAACTGCTAAGCCATATCTCCAGCTCCTGAAATTCTCTAATTTCTAATGTAAATGTTTCAAGATAACTCTTGTTAACTTTGGAGGCTCTCAATCATTTTTAAGAGTGAAAAGAGGTCTTGAGGTCAAGAATATTGAGAACCAGAGTCAGAGAGGAGAGATGGCTCAGCAGTTGGGAGCTCATACTGGTATTGCAGAGGGCCAGAGTTCCCTTCCCAGTACCCACAACTGGGTATCTAACAACTTCCTGTAACTCCAGCTCCAGGAGATCCAACATCCTCTTCTGGACTGTTGTGGATTCAAATGCACGTAACCACATACAAACACGCACATATATACATATGTACATAATTTTAAAATAACAAAAAAACCTTAAAAAATTGGGAACCATTGACATCTGTGAGACTTTATCTTTTCTTTATCTATAGAAATATGTCCCGAATCTCACTGCTGTCTCACTGACTGAAGAATGTAATACAAGGCAGAGCCATCTTGAGGTGGGAGGCCAGGTCGGTAGGTAGGCCTGTGCTGTTTATGGCCCCATGTGAGCTTCAGGTTCTGAGGGTGCATTTTAAGTTGGAGTGGAACCCACTTCTCACTATCTGCACATGTACTTGTTTACACCACCTGGAGTTTCTAAAGCTTCAGATGGATTTATGTATTCCTGTTGCCTGCCTGATGTTTTCATGTGGAAGACTGTAAATCTTGGGCAAAGAGAGAACTCCATGAGATTTGGGACAGAGGTACCTGAGGAATAGTGCAGGACCCTTCTGGTCCTAACTGTCTGCATCTGTCTACCCTATTTTTGCCTTAGACATCATGAGGTCTACTGAGTGTGTAGTGTATATTGATGTTTTGTGGCAAGGTTAATATATGTATTTTTCAAATGGATGACATTCAGCCTTCATTCACATTTGTTCTGTTTGTTAACTTGAATATTCACCAAATACCTCTCCAGTTTGAACCCAACTCTCTTGGTCTAACAGGCCCACATGGTAGAAGCTAGGTACCACATGACTTATCTGAAAGTTCTTGGCTGTTTAGTTTGACCTGTAGCTGGTAAATTAAGCTTCCTTCTTTTGGTTTTTTTTTTTTTTTTTGATTATTTTTTGAGACCCCAGCTGGCCTGGTACTCACTATGTAGAGCAGACTGGCCTTGATCTCACAGAGATGTGGTTGCTTCTGTCTCCTAAGTGCTAGAATTAGAGGGGCGTCCCACATTACCTGGTCCCCAACTTTTTTTGGTTGATGGCATTCAGAGTAACATTTCAATGGCTGTTCTCTCCTGTCTTCTCTCTCTCATATATATATACACACATATATATTCAAGTGTCTGTATATGTCCATATGCATGCAGATGCAGGGGTGTGTGTGTGTGTGTGTGTGTGTGTGTGTGTGTGTGTGTGCTTATGGCATAGGACATGTGTGGAGTTCATATGACAATCTCAGGTTTCTATTCTCAACTCCCACCTGTCTGAGGTAGGATTTCTTTTGTTCATTGGGGAAGGCAGGCTAGCTGACCTTCAAGCTTCTTGGGACTCTTCTGCCTCCACCCCTCATCTCACCACAGGAGTGCTGGGGGTTACAGACATGAACTACTGCACCTGGCTCCTTGTAGGTTCTGGGGATTGGAAATCAGGTTCTCACAAGTGCTTTGCTCACTGAGCCATTTCCCCAGTCCATTATTCTCTTTAAAATGTGATTTTTCTTCTTCAGTATTTATGAAAAATGTCAAATGTACCTTAAAGTCAAACAACGAAATTTAACATGAATGCTCATTTTCCCATGTCCTAGCCATTATCCAATATGATTTATTACAAACCTCTCCACATATCTTTCTACCTGCCTATTAAATTTAATAGTAATTAAAATAAAACTAATTTAAACCAACCAAGTCCATAAAATATCAAAAATGAAAAAGGAAGATAGTGTTGTTATTTGTTGCCGGTGTGGGAAATCAAATCTAACAGTAGTGACATTTTCTCCAAAATACTTATATCTACAGAAGCAAAATACTGATGTCAAAACACATTTCTGAGGAATTTAAAAAGGCTTGTGTAATTTCACAGGCACACTCTCCCTTTCCTTGGTGAATAGCAATGATCTGCACATTTACTGCAATTTTCTAGAAACTTTTCAGATGTCTTAATAAGAAACCCACATTAAAAAGTTATTAGGATCAGCTGAACTCATTTTAAGTAAGCACTGAGGCCACTGGATTTTCCTAAAAGAAAAAAAAATTCGACATCTTAAACATTGAACTTTGGTTCTGCAGCACAGATTAAGTTTATATGGAGAGAAATAATGTATTGTTTTTGCCCACTGTACTTTCTTTAAGATTTGGGAAAATGAAAAATCATAAATAATTGGGGATATTAAGTGCCTTAAGGTTTATCTTCCCTTGAATTCCAGATCTTCAAGACTGTAGTTCTAGAAATTATTTTTGGAAGCTCTTGAAGTGCTTAAGTCTTAATATATTGTTTTAATGTAATCTGTTGTATAGAGAAGTTCATAATTTTTCCATGATTGAATCCTTCTATATGCTGTCTACAAGAAAGCCATCTCACCCTCAAGGACAGACACCACCTTAGAGTGAAAGGATGGAAGAAAACATTCCAAGCAAATGGTACCAAGAAACAAGCTGGAGTGGCTATTCTAAAATCAGACAAAATAGATCTCAAAGTAAAACTAATCAAAAAAGACAAGTAGGGGCATTATGTCCTTGTCAAAGGAACAATAAAACTAATCAAAAAAGACAAATAGGGACATTATGTCCTTGTCAAAGGAACAATTAACCATGAAGACTTCACAACCCTAAATGTCTATGCACCAAACTCTGGTGCACCTAACTTTATAAACACTACTCTGCAGAACCTCAAGACACAGATTAATCCTAACACACTAATAGTGGGAGACTTCAACAGCCCTTTGGATAGATCAACAGGACAAAAAAATAAACATCAGAATTGAACAATACAATACACCTAATGGACCTCACAGACATATACAGAATATTCCACCCAAACACTCTCTACTCAGCACCTCATGGAACATTCTCCAAAATCGATGACATACTGGGGCACAAAAGAAACCTCAAGGAATACAAAAGGAAAGAAATTATTCCATGCATTCTGTCAGATCACAGTGCAATAAAGCTCAATATGAACACCAGAATAAGCTCAATTAGCTACAAGAACACATGGAAACTAAACACAATCCTGAATAATGAATGGGTCAGGGAAGAAATAGTGAAATAAAAGTAGTCATGGAATGGAACAAAAAAGACAATACAACACAACAAAACCTGTGGGATACTTTAAAAATAGTCTTGAGAGGGAAATTTATAGCCCTAAGTGCCCATATCACAAAAACAGAAAGGGAACAAATAAACGATCTAACACTGCAGCTAAAAACACTTGAGAGACAACAACAAATGAACCCTAAATCCAACAGACAGGAATAAATAAGAAAAATTAGAGCAGAAATCAATGAAATAGAAACAAAGAAAACAATACATAAAAATCAATTAATCCAAAAGCTGGTTCTTTGAAAAGATAAACAAAATAGACAGACCTCAAGCCCAGTTAATGAGAGAGAGAGAGAGAGAGAGAGAGAGAGAGAGAGAGAGAGAAAGACTCCAAATCAATAGTATTCCTGATGAAAGGGGAAGCATCACAACAGACAGAGAAAAGATCCAGACAATCATATGGGAATACTTCAAAAACCTATACTCCACTAAATTTGAAAACTTAAGAGAAATGGATAAATATCTTAAATCTTTGCAATCAACAAAGCTTAACCAAGAAGAGACTGACAGTTTAAATAGATCCATAATATTTGAGGAAATTGAAGATGTAATAAAAAACTCCTAACTAAAAAAAGCCTGGGTCCAGATGGTTTCACAGTAGAATTCTATAAAGCGTTTAAAGAGGTCTTACAACCATTGCTACTCAAACTGTTCAGAAGGATACGAACAGAGAGGGGAATCTCCCAAACTCCTTCTATGAAGCTAGCATCATTCTAATAACAAAACCAGGCAAAGATACAAGCAAAAAGAAAGCTATAGACCCATCTCATTAATGAACATAGATGCAAAAATTCTCAACAAAATACTTGCAAATTGCATACAGACCCACATCAAAAGATCATCCATCATGATCAAGTTGGATTCATACCAGAGATGCAGGGATGATTCAACATACATAAATTAATAAATGGACAGAAAGACAAAAATCACTTGATCATCTCAATTGATGCAGAAAAAGCCTTTGACAGGATCCAGTATCCCTTCATGTTTAAAATCCTAGAGGGAATCAGATTGAAGGGAGCATTCCTCATCATGATCAAAGCCATATACAGCAAACCCACTGCCAACATCATCCTAAATGGAGAAAAATTGGAATCATTTTCCTTGAAGGCAGGATTGCAGCAAGGGTGCCCCTTATTGCCACTTCTCTTCAACATGGTACTTGAAACACTTGCTAGGGCAATAAGACAGGAGAAGGAAATTAAAGGAGTATAGATCAGAAAAGAGGAAATTAAGCTATCCCTTTTTGTAGATGATATGATAGTTTACCTAAGGGATGCTAAAAGCTCCATCAGAAAACTTCTAGAGATGATTAAGAGTTTTAGTAAAGTGGTGGGATACAAAATTAACCTAGAAAAATCAGTAGCCTTTCTTTCCACCAACAATAAACAAGTGGAGAAGGAATAAAAGAAGACCCCACTTACAATAGCCTCAAAAATAATAAAATACCTGGGAACAAACCCAACCAAAGATACCAAAGACCTCTAAAACAAAAATTTTAAACCTCTGAAGAACGAGATTGAAAATGACATCAAAAGATGGAAAGACATCCCATGCTCATGGATTGGGAAAATTAATATATTACAAAATCTCCATTTTGCCCAAATTGATATGCAGATTCAATGCAATCCCAATCAAAATCCCCATGAGCTTCTTTCTTCAAGAACTTGGAAAAAATCCTTAAATTCATATGGAAAAACAAAAGACCCTAAATAGCTAAAGCAACCCTGAGTGAAAAATGCAATACAGGGAGATTTGTTCTACCAGTATTTAAACTATATTACAGGGCCATAGTCATAAAGACAGTCTGGTACTGGCACAAAAAAAAGACCTATTGACCAATGGAACAAAATTGAAGATCCAAACTTGAGCTTACACAATTTCAGCCACCTCATATTTGACAAAGGGAGAAAAAAACCTCAGTGGAGGAAGGATAGCATCTTCAGCAAATGGTGCTGGCAAAATTGGATCATCATTTGTAGAAGGACAAAATTAAACCCCTACCTCTCACCCTGTAAAAAAATCAACTCCAAGGGGATCAAAGATCTCAATGTGAAACTTGAAACCCTGCAGATGATAGAAGAAAAAGTTGGCAACAACCTACAAGACATAGGCATAGGAAAAGACTCTCTAAATCAGACAGCAGCTGCACAGGAAATAAGATCAACAGTTGACAAATGGGACCTCATCAAACTTAAAACCTTCTGTACGGCTAAAGAAACAATCAAAGAAGTGAAGAGAAAACCCACAGAGTGGGAGGAAATCTTCACCAGTGATACATCTGACAGGGCATTAATGTCAAAAATATATAGACTACTAAAAAAACGAAGAAGTAAGAAAACAAATGACCTACTCAAAAGATCTTACTCCGATATGACTGGCTAAGGTCAAGAAAACAAAAGACAACAAATTCCGGAGAGGTGATGGGGAAAGAGGAACACTCATCCACTGCTGGTGGGAATGTAAACTTGTACAACCACTATTGAACATCTTTTTTTTTTTAATTTTTATTTATTTCTGTATGTGTATGAATGTACTGTCTGCATGCAAGTCTGTGCACCCGTGTCGTGCAACGCCGCGGAGGTCAGAAGAGGGTNGTTCCCCTTTCCCCACAACCTCTCCAGCATTTGGTGTCTTTTGTTTTCTTGATCTTGGCTAGTCTTATGGGAGTGAGATTATACCTTAGTGTGGTTTTAATTTGCATTTCATTAATTATTAATGATGTTGAACACTTTTTAAGATGTTTCTCAGCCATCTTTACTTCCTTACTGGTGAAGTCTCTGTTCATCTCTTTACTCCATCTTTTGAGTAGGTCATTTTTTTCTTACTTCTTTGTTTTTTAAGTAGTTTATATATTCTGGATGTTAATGCTCTGTCTGATGTATCACTGGTGAAGATTTCCTCCCACTCTGTGGGTTTCCTCTTCACTTCCTTGATTGTTTCTTCAGCTGTACAAAAGCTTTTGAGTTTGATGAGAACCCACTTGTCAGGTGTTATCTTTATTGCCTATGCAGCTGCTGTTTGATTTAGAAAGTCTTTTTCTACGCCTATGTCTTGTAGGTTGCTGCCGACTTTTTCTTCTATCATCTTCAGAGTTTCAGGTTTCAGTTTGAGATCTTTGATCCACTTGGAGTTTATTTTTGTACAGGGCGAGAGGTAGGGATTTAATTTTGTTCTTCTACAAATGGTGATCCAGTTTTGCCATCACCATTTGCTGAAGATGCTATCTTTTCTCCATTGAGCTTTTTTGTCACCTTTGTCAAATATGAGGTGGCTGAAGTTGTATGAGCTCAAATTTGTTTCTTCAGTTTTGTTCCATTAGTCAATGGGTCTGTTTTTTTGCCAGTACCAGGCTGTCTTTATGACTTTAGCCCTGTAATATAGCTTGAAGACTGATAAAGTAATCCCCCCTGTATTGCATTTTTCACTCAGGGCTGCTTTAGCTATTTGGGGATTTTTTGTTTTTCCATATGAATTTAAGGATTTTTTTTTCCAAGTCTGTGAAAAAGCTCATGAGGATTTTGATTGGGATTGCATTGAATCTGTATATTAATTTGGGTAGAATAGACATTTTTACTATATTAATTTTTCCAATCCATGAGCATGGGAAGTCTTTCCATTTTTTGATGTCATTTTCAATCTCCTTCTTCAGGGTTTTAAAATTTTTGTTGTAGAGGTCTTTGGTGTATTTGGTTAGGTTTATTCCTAGGTATGTTTTTGAGGCTATTGTGATTGGGAGCGTCTCCTTATATTCCTTCTCCAGTTGCTTATTGTTGGTGTAAAGAAAGGCTACTGATTTTTCTAGGTTTATTTCGTATCCTGCCACTTTACTGAATCTTTTGATCATTTCTAAGAGTTTTCTGGTGGAGTTTTAGCATCCCTTAGGTAGACTATCATATAATTTGCAAAAAGGGATAGTTTTACTTCCTCTTTTCCAATTAGTACTCCTTTAATTTCGCTTTCTCGCCTTATAGACCTAGCGAGCATTTCAAGCACTATATGGAAGAGTGGCGATAGTGGACAATTCCTGCCTTTAAGAGGAATGCTTCCAATTTTTCTCCATTTAGGATGATGTTGGCTGTGGGTTTCTTGTATATGGCTTTGATTACATTGAGGCATGATCCTTCCAGTCCAATTCCCTCTAAGAATTTTAAGCATGAAGGGATGCTCGGTTTTGTCAAAAGCTTTTCCTGCATCAATTGAGATGATTGTGTGGTTTTTGTCTTTAAGTCCATTTATATGTTTTATGATATTTATTGATTTACATATGTTGAAACATCCCTGCATCTCTGGTATGAATCCAACCTGGTCATGATGGATGATCTTTTTGATGTGGGTCTGTTGAGAATTTTTGCATCTGTGTTCATTAATGATATGGGTCTATAGTTTTCTTTCTTGTTTGTGTCTTTGCCTGGTTTTGGTATTGGAGTGATGCTGGCTTCATAGAAAGAGTTTGGGATATTTCCCTCTGTCTGTATCCTTCTGAGTAGCAATGGTTTTAAAACCTCTTTAAGTGTTTTATAGAATTCTGCTTTGTAACCATCTGGGCCTGGGATTTTTTTAGTTAGTAGGCTTCTTATTACATCTTTAATTTCCTCAAGTATTATGGGTCTGTTTAAGCTGTCAGTCTCTTCTTGGTTAAGCTTTGGTGAATCCCAGGATTTCAGATATTCATCCATTTCTCTTAGGTTTTCAAATTTAGTAGAGTATAGGTTTTTGAGGTATTCTTTATGATTGTCTTGATCTTTTCTTTATTTGTTGTGATGTTTCCCCTTTCATCACAGATGCTATTGATTTGGAGCTGCTCTTTCTTTCTTTTAGTTAACTGGGCTAGAGGTATGTCTATTCTGTTTATATTTTCAAAGAACCAGCTTTTGGATTCATTGATTTTTTTGTATTGTTTTCTTTGTTTCTATTTCATTGATTTCTGCTCTGATTTTTGTTATTTATTCTTGTCTGTTGGGTTTAGGGTTTATTTGTTGTTGTCTTTCAAGTGTTTTTAGCTGCAGTGTTAGATCATTTATTTGTTCTCTTTCTGTTTTTTAATGTGGGCACTAGAGCTATGAATTTCCCTCTGAGGACTGACTTTAGTGTATCCCACAGGTTTTGTTGTGTTGTATTGTCATTTTCGTTTAGTTCCAATAATGTTTTTATTTCCTTCTTTATTTCTTCTCTGACCCACTCATTGTTCAGGATTGTGTTGTTTAGTCTCCATATGTTCTTATAGTTAGTAGGGCTTACCCTGGTGTTAATACTGAACTTTATTGCACTGTGGCCTGATAGAATTCATGGAATAGTTTCAACCCTTTTGTATTTGTTGAGGTTTCTTTTGTGTCCCAGTATGTCATCGATTTTGGAGAATGTTCTGTGGGGTGCTGAGTAGAAGGTATATTCCCTGGTGTTTGGATTGAATATTCTATAGATATTTGTGAGGTCCATTTGGTGTATTGTATTGTTCGGTTCTGATGTCTCTCTGTTTATTTTTTGTCCAGTTGACCTATCCAGGTGGCCCATTGAGTATTGAAGTCCCCCACTGTTAGCATGCTGGGGTTAATCTGTGTCTTGAGATCACAAAGGATTGTGTTTATAAAGTTTGGTGCACCAGAGTTTGGTGCATAAATATTTAAGATTGTGAATTCTTCTTGGTTAATTGTTCCATTGATAAGGATATAATGGCCCTCTTTGTCTTTTCTGATTAATTTTACTCTGAGGTCTATTTTGTCTATTATTAGAATAGCCACTCCTGCCTGCTTTTTGGTACCATTTGCTTGGAATATTTTTTTCCATCCTTTCACTCTAAAGTGCTGTCTGTCCTTGAGGGTGAAATGGGTTTCTTGGAGGCAGCATATGGATGGATTCTGTTTCTGAATCCATTCTCCCATTCTATGTCTTTTGATTGGTGAGTCTAGACCATTAATATTTAAAGTTATTATTGAGAGATGTGTGTTATTTCCTTTCAACTTATTTTTTGTTTGCATTCTTGGTCTAGGTATTTATTTACTCTGTTATGCTTTTGGTAATTTCTCTCTTGGGCTGCTTAAAGATAGTTGTTACTTTCCTTTGTTCTTTGTATTGCTTTGAGTATTTTCTGAAGTGTTGGTTTTTGTGACATGTGTTCTTTCGCTTTGTTTATGTCATGAAATATTTTTCTTTCTCTTTCAACTATGATTGACATTTTTGCTGGGTATAGTACTCTGGGTTGGCATCTAAAGTCATTTAGCACTGGGAATACTTTGGTACATGTTCTTCTGGCTTTCATAGTTTGCACTGAGAAGTCAAGTGTGATTCTGATGCATTTCCCCTTATATGTAACTTTTTTTTTTTTTTTTTTTTGGTGTTTCGAGACAGGGTATCCTTGTAGCCCCAACCATCCTGGAACTCACTCTGTAGACAAGGCTGGCCTTGAACTCACAAAGATCCGCCTGCCTCTGCCTCCCGAGTGCTAGAATTAAAGGCATGCACCACCATACCTGGTGTAATTTGTTGTTTTTCTTTTGTTGCTTTCAGTATTTTGTTCTTGTTTTGAACTATGATATGATGTCGGGAATTTCTTTTCTGGTCTTGTGTATTTGGTGTTCTATGTGCTTCTTGTATTTCTATGGGCTTGTCTTTTTTTTTTTCAGTTTGGGGAAGTTTTCATCTATTATTCTGTTGAAGATCTGCTCAATACCATTCTCTTGGGATTCTTCTTCTTCCTCTATCCCTATGATGCAAAGGTTTGGTCTTTTCATAGTGTCCCACGTTTCCTGGTTGTTCCACTCCTATTTTTTTTTTTTTTTTTTTTAAATTTTTCATAGTCTTTACTTGAGGTTTCTAGCTGTACTGTGTTGTAGTGTAGCTCTGATATTCTTTTTTTCTGCTTCATCCATTCTGCTTCTAAGACTTTTTCCCATCCTTTCCTGCTGATTGGATGAATGTTCAATTTCCTTCTGTGATTTCTTCAGTATTTCCACTTCCTTTAGGAGCCTTTGATTCTCTTCATGTAGCTCCTTGTTTTGCTGGTCAGTTTCTTTTTTCCTTTCAGCCTGAGATCTTTTCAATGTTTCCACTTCCTTCCAGAGTTTGTCATTTTCTCCCTCTAGTTCTTTTTGGAGTTTGTATTTCTCTTCCTCTAGTTCTTTTCTGAGTTTGTCGATCTCTCCTTTCAGTTCTTTCTAGAATTCATCATTCTTTCCTTCTAGTTCCTTCATGAGCTTTTCGTTCTCTCCCTTTAGTTCTCTGATTTGGTCTTTATAGTCATTGAATATGTCTAAAATTGTTCTTCTAAGGTCAGTGTCTGGGTTTCCTTCCAGGGAGATCTCGTTATTGGGATCTTCTACAGGATTGGATGAGTTCTGTGGGATTTATTTTGAGCTTTTCCTATATTGTTGTTTTTCCATTGTGTTTTTAACATGTGTATTTTTATTTTTTTTTTAATTTTATTTATTTTTTTTCTGTATGTGTATGAATGTACTGTCTGCATGTAGGTCTGTGCACCCGTGTCGTGCAAAGCCGCGGAGGTCAGAAGAGGGTGTCGGATTCCCCTGGAACTGGAGTTCTCCTGGAATTGGAGTTACAGACGGTTCTTAGCCGCCATGTGGGTGCTGGGGATTGAACCCGGGTCCTCTGCAAGATGTGTATTTTTGTTGTTGTTGTTGTACCCCCCCCTTTGTTTATTTGCTTGTCTTCTGTTGCTAATCTCAAATGTTAATATGGAGGACTAGTTGGTCACTCAATTTGCTTCCTGTTAGTTTCTTCCTCAGTTTTGGTTATGCAGCCTCGAACCACTGCCACTGCTGGATCCTTCCAAGGTCAGTAAGTTGCAGCACAGGCAGCTTATACTTTCCACCACAGTATCAGTAGCTTGTGGTGGGGTGGTGTTGAATCCTTTGGCCTGCAAACCAGTCCCCACCTGGGCAGCTGGGTGTGGAGTGTGTGCGCCCCTGACTGACCTTCTATCCACTCACACAGTTCCTCTCTATGGTTCTATCTTTGGACGGCAGATGCCGAGGTGGGCCAGATGGCCAAATGCCTGCACAGCACAAACCCTCCTGGGTGGCTGGGTGGCCAAATGCCTGCATGGCAGAAACCCTCCTGGGTGGCTGGGCATGGGGTGTGTGTGCCCCTGACTGACTGTGTTGTATTGTTATATTCATCATTTATAGAATGTAAACTGAAGGTTTTTTATTTTAATTCCTATAAAATACTTTAAATAGAAATAGAAGTACTCGGGCTGGAGAGATGGCCGAGCAGTTAAGAGTGCCTACTGCTCTTGCAGAGGACCTGGGTTCAATCCCCAGCACCCATATGGTGGCTGAGAACCATCTTTAACTCCAGTTCCAGGGGAATCCGAGAGACCCTCTTCTGACCTCCGCGGCATTGCACGACACGGGTGCACAAACTTGCATGCAGACAGTACATTCATACACATACGGAAATAAATAAAATTAATAAAATTAAAAAAAAAGAAATAGAAGTACTCATTCTTTAATAATTGTAGTTTGTAAGACATATCGGCAAGAACGTATTTTTCTACCAGAAGCACTGATTTCATGATTCCATTCATGTAAGTGAGGTTACCAGACACAAATGCTGATCTCCATTTCTCTTCCTTATAAGGAATGTTCATATTTCCAAATAACCTAGAACTGACAACCACTTAAACAGGAAACTCACAAGATGCTTATGTGGCTTCAGGTTCATTCTGATCAACACAGCAAAAGAAAACAAATGTCAAAAAAATAAGAAGATTACAGTAGGAATTTATATAGCAAGGATAAGGATAATTTATATAGCAAAGATAAGATATATATATATATATATATATACATGCTTGTATCTATCTATCTATCTATCTATCTATATATATATATTAGAAATTTCTTAAAAATAAGAAAGCTCTTTGCCATTGTGTCCATTAAAAAACAAGCAAGCAAACTTTGATAATTAACTTGAACTATCAATTTAAAAATATCTAGAAACCTGGGACATAAGCTTTTGGGCATGTCTATGAGGATTATATTGAGTAAGTTAACTGAAGCAAGAAGACTTGCCCTGTGAGGTAGGAAGGCTTAACCTCTGAGGTGGGAAGGCTTGCCCACTGTATGTGGAAGCATTCTCTGGGCTGGAATCCTGGGCTGCATAAGGAGTAAGTGTGTAGAGAATAAGCCTTCCTTTCTCTGCTTCTTGACCATAGAAGCAATGTGATCAGTGGCTTCAAGCTCTGCACTGAGAACTCCCCACATGGATAGACTAACCTCATACTCTAAGTAAAATATACCCTGCTCCCTTAACTTATTTTTGTCAGAAAAACTTTGTTTTTTATATTTTATATTTAAATATTATATTTTAAAAAACTTGGTTTTTTATATTTTTATTGAAGTTTTGTGCATTTCATACATCATTTCTCAGTCCAATTTAGACTCATTTCCCTTTCCATGCCCCCCCCACTCCACCCAAGTTCATGCATTCTTCCATACAAGTCTTGTATCTTTTTCTGAGTCTTTTTAAAGATTTCAAAGTAGAGGATTATTTTCGGGAGAAATTTACTGTTTTAGTCAGTTCTTTGTCCCAGTTCTTTTGTTGTTGTTGTTCCCTCCAACTTGTATTGCTTCAACACACACACACACACACCCACACACCCACACCCAACACCCCCACCACACATATAATATATACTATATATATATATTATATATATATATATGGGATTCACATTGTAGGAGCACAGTTGTGTTCACCTAAAGAGGAATATAACATTCACATTGCTCAGTTATAGCTAGGTACTTGGTGCTAGCATCCACAAATGAGGGATACCATTTGTTGTTTTTTTTTTTTTTCTGAGACTGTATTACTTCACTTACCATAATGTCTTCTAGTTCCAGCCATTTACAGGCAAAGTTAATGATGTCATCTTTCTTTACTGCTGCATAGAACTCCATTGTGTAGATGTACCACATTTTCTTTATCCACTCATCTGCTGAGGGGCACTTGGGTTGGTTCCAGCTCTTCGATATTGTGAAGAGAGCTGAAATAAACATTGATGTGCATGTATCTCTGTGGTAAGATGAGTCTTGTGGGTATATACCTAGGAGTGGTATGACTGGGTCAGGTGGTAGGCTCATTTTTTAGTCTTTTAAGGGTTCTCCACACTGTTTTCCATAGCAGTTGTACAAATTTACATTCCCACCAGCAGTGGATGAGTGTTCCTCTTTCCCCACAACCTCTCCATCATTTAATATCATTTGTTTTCTTGATCCTAGCCAGTCTTATCAGAGTGAGATGATAAAGTGGTTTTAATTTGCATTTCCTTAATTATTAGTGTTGTTGAACACTTTTAAAGATGTTTCTCAGCAATCATTACTTCCTCACTTGTAAAGCCTCTGTTCAGCTCTTTATGCCATCTTTTGAGTAAGAGATTTTTCTTCTTTGTTTTTTTTTGAGAAGTTTATATATTCTGGAAGTTAATGCTCTGTCAGATATATCACTGGTGAAGATTTCCTTCCACTCTGTGGGTTTTCTCTTCAATTCCCTGATTGTTTCTTTTATTGTACAGAAGCTTTTGAGTTTAATAAGGTCCCACTTGTCAATTGTCCACCTTATTTCCTGTGCAGCTGCTGTCCAATTTAGAAAGTCTTCTCCTATGCCTATGTCTTGTAGGTTGCTGCCAACGTTTTCTTCTATCACCTTCAGAGATTCAGGTTTCAAGTTGAGGTCCTTGATCCATTTTTAGTTGATTTTTGTACAGGGCAAGAGGTAGGGGTTTAATGAATAGTGGTTGTCAGGGTATTTGTTTTTCACAACCACAGACCATGGACTAAGACAGAAAATAAACTAATGTGGCTTTCTGATTTTTCCTTCCAGATTACTACTTGGACTCTATTGTCAAGAGAATTGATTATCATTGGAACACAGGAGAAGAGTTTGCTGACATCTCTAAGTAATGACCTTCTTCTTGGTAACTTAATGATTTTTGCTTTCCACATATTTGCTCATTTACAAAGAAAATTATTATTATTATTATTTTGATATTATTTGATGAAAACAAATAATTCTGTCTGTAGAAACAACACTGCATAGAACCTCATTGGATGTCGGGTCAGGAATCTGGGATCATTCATTCTCCCTTGGTGTGACTTGCAGTTATTGTGTCTTATGGATGAGTCTTGTCATTGTGGTCATGAAGCAGGGACAGTGTGGGACTGTGGATCCCTTGATTATATCTTTAGAAATAGGTGACTCTCTAAGTTCTTCAGACCTCAAGGATTCATTTGTAAAATAAAAGGCACTGAACTACATAGTGATCTCAAATTTGAAGTCTTTCTTTGTTGTTTTTCCAAAATGAATTGGTTCACAAACCCCACTGAACCTGGGTTCACGTATAATGTTTTTTACAAAGCAATTGTCTTACTCTCGCTTTTAGTATATATAGATCAGTTTGAATTAGGGGTTAGTTCTCAGCTAGAACCCCTCAGGGCACCATGTGGGAGTCATAGGATTTCTCTGACCTCAGCCCAAGAAGAAGCAAGCAACATGGCCCAGGCATATGATGCTAGGCAGAGCAGCAGTATACCATGGCACATAACTGGGGGTCTGTGTTTGGCTTTGGGAGCTGACATCATTTTGCTTATAAAAGCAAGCTGTAGCAGGCAATAAAGTGAATTCTCTCTTACCATCATTACACAGAATTCCTGGCCATTATTTCTGTGAGCATACAGGCTGAAGCAGGCCTGAATTTTGAGTGTTAGGGCCAGTGGGTTGGACGGTGGTCCATCAGACCACCAACTTGGGTAGCTGGTGTGGGGCTTGAAGGATATGTATCAGATTGCCAGCTGTGACGTGAGTTGGGAGTGATGTAGGCTGAAGATAGGCCATCAGCCATCAGCCTGAAATTCCTGTATCAGTCTTTGGGCAAGTGGAAATGCACAGTCAAGACAAGAAATGTTCTGTTCTCCCAGGTTAAGGACCTGAGTTGGAAGTGCCTCTCAGGTCGGGTTACAGAAGTAACTGTCTGACCTCTGCACTGAGGGGTCAGTTTTTTACAGTGGCCACAGGCAGGCAGTGTGCCCCCCCTTCCCTTAGCAGGACTGTGATGAACCTGTTCATAGCAAGAGAAGCTCCCACAAGTATAGATAAAAAACTTTCAACTATTGTCTCTTTTTTTCCCAAAGTCAGTTTTTATTGAAGCTTTGTGCATTTCATACAAAATTTCCTAATCAAATCTAGGCCCATTCCCCCCTCCTTGCCGCCCACCTCCACCCCACCAGAGCTCCTGCATTCTGCCAAAATTTGGCTGATGGACTTAAGGGATAACTTTGTTCCTTGTCCTCAGAAGTCAAATAAGTCCCAGGGGACTATGCATGGGGGCATCTCTTGAAATGTCCTGCAAATGTGAGTCACCAGTCTTCCTGTGCAGGGAGGTCTTGGAGATCCAGTAATGGGACTTCAGCCAGTAACCAGTCTATAAAGAGGAATGTCTGCTCATGCTTCAGAAAGGGAAGCCTGGTCTAACAAGACCTGACTTTGTCATTGAGTGGATGGAACTGGTAAATGAAAAGCCAAAAGGAGCCAGGGGCTCCCTCCGCCCAAAACCCAAGTGACCCCTGAGAACCAGATCCTCGACTGACCTAGAGAAAACAAAAACCTTGGTTAATCTGGGCTTACTATGTGGCCGTAAACATCCAAAAGGAAAGTATAAATAAATAAATAAATAAATAAATAAATAAATAAATAAATAGTAAATCCTGAGAAATTGGACTTCAGGTATAAAAGTTGAGATCTTAGTAAAAAGATAAAAAGTAAAAAAAAAAAAAAAAAGAAAGGAGCACTGTTGTTTTGCCTGTCTTCAATTCTTACTAACAAGTGCAGTGACCCTATGGCTGCCACTGCTTTTGTCATCCTTCAAAGACATGAGACACAGCTTTTCAACCTTCCAATATGGACTGAAGACTCATGTCTCTCCAAGAATCCTCCAAACCTTCAGTGCCAGATGGGGACTGCTGAGACATCCAGCTCGTGGACTGAGCAACTACTGGGGTTTTAGCCTCTTCAGAGTATAGACTGACATTGTTGGACTACCCAGGCTGTATCATGGAGACCAGTACAGGAAGATCAAGACAGGATGCAGTGCTGACTGGACCTCATTTGGTGACCATGGAAAGGGAAAACCCCAGTGTGGAGCACAAGGGCAGGACTGATGGTGGTTTGGGCTTGCCAAGGAGGAGACTTCAAATACTTCCTTAAGGAAAACATGACATCTTTCAGCCTGATAAAGAAAAAAAAAAAAAAAAAGAAATCATAAACTGAAGATGCTAAAACCTATGATGTCATAATCTTGATATATGTGGCATGCATGTATGCATATTTTGGAGTGATGCAGATTGAAAGGAACAACAACAACAACAACAATGACTGGGTCAAAGAAACTGATTGAAATGGTGAACTGTCTGAAACAGTAAACTTCTGTATCAAAAATTTTAAAAGAGATGGAGAGAAAGATGAAAAACATGTTCAACTATTGTCTCTTTGAAAACACAGATGTCCAATTAACAAATTATAAGGGTGTGTTTCTTCCTTTTCTGCTATTTGTCCATATAATTTCATATGAGATTTATCCCTATGGGTGCCAGGAGCTGAATTTCTAGGCTGTAATTAACTTTGTACCTGAATTACAAGTGGTTTATTGATTAAGTAAAAAAGCATTGCTTTTTTTTTTTTTTTTGGCTGACATGGTGTGACTTTCACCCTGAGATGGTGCCCCTTGCTTCTGAGAGGTGAAGAGATAGGAGTTTTTGGCCAGCTTGAGCTCAAGGGTGCACACTGTCTCTAAAGAAAAAAAGGGGCCGGGCGTGGTGGCGCACGCCTTTAATCCTAGCACTTGGGAGGCAGAGGCAGGTGGATCTTTGTGAGTTCAAGGCCAGCCTGGTCTACAGAGCGAGTTCCAGGATAGCTGGGGCTACAGAGAGACCCTGTCTCGAAAAGACCAAAAAAAAGGGAAGGGACCTTGGGCTTGGATTACTGCTTCGTTCTGGAGCCGCATGCACTTGTTGCTATGACCCTTCACTAGATGATTCTTAGACGTGGCTTCAAGGATGTTCACTATCGATCTTGAAAATGTTATCCTGAAGGGAAGTCAGAGATTCCTTCTTGAGTAGAGTTGAAGAGGTAATGAAGCATGAGATCCCATAGAAAACTGAAATGAATAGCAGTTATTTTCATATTACTTAGGGGTTGGAAAGCTTGGATATGGAGATAAAAATTTTCCTTTCTAAACAATCAAGCCCTTTTTGTGCTGCTTCTCGGAAGTTTTGATAAATAAACCTTTGAAAAAATAAGCAAACACTATTTTTTCAAAACAATATATGACTTTTAGAAAAAGATTATATCAGATAGACAAGATAGATAGCACATTCCTCTAATGTGTCAACTTCTCAGTGGTGTGATGGGATACTTTTATGTGGGTATGTGTCATCTTTTCTTATTTTGATACCCAACAAAAGAGATAATTTGTCTCATGTTACTTGGAAAAGACATTAACTATGAAGCTGTAATCCATGTCAATAGAGGTATCTTCATTTTCTATTGCTGTCTTCAAACCATTTTTCTGAATGTGGTAGCTGAAACATTCCCACTCTATACACCTCAGGTGAGTGAGCAGGGTAAATAAGCAGACATTCAGCCAAATGTATTGTTGAACAAAAGTAATGATAAAATACTATTCCATTGCCAAGACAAGGAATCATGCATTCTGCTCTGAGATTTGCCTTTCTTGAATTGAGTGTGTTTGGTGAGTTAAGGAAGTGAGCAGAGGCCAGGAAATGGTCAGGGGAGAAGAAAAGAAAAGGGTTGCAAATACAAATTTGACCTCATTTTGTGGAAGGCACTTGTGAATGATGAATGTGTCATTTGGACCATTCTGAGGATCCGGGAGCATTTCATTTCTAAATTATCATAGCAGTGACTCAAGTGTATTGTTCTCTGTTTGAGCAAAGATATCAGAGAAACTCAGTAGACTAGCCAAAAGAGGCAATTTCTGAGGAAGATAAACGGGTAAGAAGGCGATTTAATGAGCTGCTTAACATGAGGCTGTGAAGGTGAGTTGTTCAGTGAAGAGTTCAGCCAGCTAATATGCCTTATTTGAAAGACTTTCCAATTTTGAAAAAGTTCACATTGGAAGGTGAAACTAAAGGGCATTTGAATGCTGTTCAATTCAGCACTGAGGTTTGTGGAAAGCCTAAGAACCTATGATTTTAATCTGGATGGTGTTCTCTGTCCTTTTCTATAATTATATTGTTCTTCAAAGAGGAAGCCAACTATGCTGTGGAGATTTCTCAGAGAAAGAAAACCTGAACAACCTCTACGGGGCAGAATCATTTAAAATGACAAAGAAAAAAAAAAACAAAAAACCCTTGATCGTGATTTTCAGGTCATTTCACTCTGTTGTAGAATATTCTCTTAAGAAGTGACATGAACTGTGTGATTTCCTGAGGTGTGTGGCTTCCTCTCAGGGGGATAGGCACAGTGGGGAGGTAGAGGTGAGGTTTTCTTAGGGAAGGTGGGAAGTGAGAGGCAGTAAGGAAGATTCTATCTGATGAGGGGAGGCCATCGCAAAGGGACTTCCTGAGGATTGAGGGAAGTTGCTTCTGAGAGTGCCTTCTGCATTCTCCCTTGGATGCATGCTCTTAGAAGCTGCTCTGGTGGAAGAAAGTAAGAAGGAAAGGCAAGACAAATAGAGAATTCTGAATCCCACTTATAATCAGCAGCTCACCAATCTGCTCTGCCTTGTACTTCTCTCTGTGCTCCCATATACCGAGGGCTGAGAAGTAGACTAGATGCTGTGGTGTGGACACTTCCCAGACCTGACTCTTCCTCTTCCCATGAATGTCAGAAAGTTGTTATAGTATTGACTGATGATGTCACAGCCCATTCACAGAAGGAGTGTGTATCCAGCCACCAAGACTCAGGGTTCAACCTCAATATATGTGACTTCAGGGCAGCTCAGGGACCTCTGGAGGCCCTCTCAGGCTATGAATTCTTGAATGAGTTAATCCATTATGCAGGCCAGAGCCTCATGATTCAATCACTTCTCCAAAGCCCCATCAACTGGGAACCTAGCCTTTAATATGTGAGTCTTGGGTCTATGTGAGGGGTATAGGGGTTGAATATCTAAACCACAATAGTGTCTGCCACTCTTTGCTTTCATTAGAAAGATTTATCCCCAGATAAATTCAAGAACTATAAGAAATCATCCCCTAATTTCCTTTATTCTTTGAAGTGCTTCTAAGAGTGGTCATTCTGTGTACATATCACTTGAAGAAAAGAGCAGGTAGCATTACTGAATTAGGAATTTGTGTGGTGACTATCTTCATAGCCTGGTGTTTTCTTTCTGCACCTGAGGACGCATGCTGAGGGAGGGGTACCATCTCCAGGAAGCTGAGGGAGGGGTGCCGTCTCCAGGCAGCCAAGGGAGGGGTACCATCTCCAGGCAGCCAAGGCAGGACTGGAGGGAGCTTGCTTCCTCCTCCCACCCCCAGCCCCATTGGTGGTCATTGCTGTGGCCTCCAGGCTGTCTTGACTCCAGAATTTTCTCTCAGCACAAATGAAGATGCAGTTGGAGCTGAACCTTAGCAGTAGTTCTTCTACTGTGAGTGACAGACTTGCTCTGGCAAAGCTAAGGACATTGTCTGAGTCGTCTGCTTAAGACAGCCAGTCCAGGGCTAGAGAGATGGGTCAGTGGTTAAGAGAACTGGCTGTCTTTGCAGAGGACTGGGGTTCAGTTCCCAGCACTCACATGGTGGCTAACAACCCCTGTGACTCCGGTTCCAAGGACTCCAACACTCTCTTCTGGCTTCCATAGGCATTACAGGACACGGGTACATTTACATACATTCAGGAACACATTCATACACATAAAATAAAAGTGTTAAATAAAATATCTTAAAACACCTAGACCAGGAGCAGAGGAGAAAAATACTTTTAGTCAAGACTGTTACTGAGAACTCTGGAAGTGAGAGTGAGTGCAGGGCGCATGCTTGGGTTGGGGCTGGAGTGGAAATGGAGCCACAGAAGTCCTCTGGATCCAATTGGAGACTCGCGCATCCCGCCCCTCCCCTCCACCCCTCCCCTCCGCCCCCCTCTGACCCTCCCCTCTGCCCCTCTCTCCTTTGCCCTCTTCCCTTCTTTTCGCTGTCCCTCCCCTCCCTTTCTCTCCTCCATCCTCCAGACATTTTTCTTTCTTATCGATCATCTTCAGACATGTCTGAGAGTGTATGATTTCGATCTGGATGGCGTAGTCCTGAGAATATGATGAAAGGAAGGGTGAGCATCCCTAGATAAATGCAGTAAGGCCCAGCAGAAACAGAAAGCTGCAAAGCAAGGACCTCTTCCCAGTACGGGAGCCTTCCTTCTCCAGTAGGATGGCACACTAGAGGGAGGTGACCAGTCCCATCAGATATTTGCCAGAGGCTGGCAAATGTTAGATAAATTCTAGCCCCAGGAAATTGGAGCAGTGACAAACTGACACACTTCAACCAGAGATAAGTCTGCAAATTGATGAGGGGCAAGGAAGCAAATAATTAGAAAAAAATGAATATGCGCAAAGACCCACTCCCCCAAGGATAAAAATGGCATTTTTTCCTGGAGCAATGGTTATTTAGACATTATTGTCTTCTAGAACTACGGCTTTTGTGGTGTTCTGGGCAAAAGCTTTACTGGCATTATGCTCTCGGGGTTAACTTTGGCTTAGATTTAGTCTTATTCTGCCTGAGTGGAAATGTTTATTTTTAAAAAGAAGGAATGAGAGTCTACCTTATTAGTTTACCAAATGGCTATCTCACACTCCCCTAGAATGAGCTCTGACCTGTTTAAGGAGTGATTATAGGGACAAGTATTTAATTCAGAAATTTAAAAAAATGTTTAAGCAATTAAGTGATCATTGATATAAGATTTATTGAGTAACTGTTCCTAAACTCTGTATCCTGAGTGTTATCTAGTTCTTTATACCTTTTTCATAGAAGAACTTAAAATGATAATTAATAAAAGCTATCTTGAACTGCGTCCCCTCTGGAGACCAATATTGTCTATCCCACTCTCGGTGGGCGCCTCAGAATGGTGAACATTACTTCCTGTACTTTGTCGTCATTCATTCTCAGCAGCGTGAAGTCACATTTCAGCTTCTCCACACTACCACTTGCCCATTCCTGCATGCAGTGCATGCGTATTTTCAGGCCTCCGTGCTTTTAAGAATGGTTATTATTAGGCTGGACCCAGGTTTGATTTCCAGCACCCACATGGTCGCTCCAGTTCCAGGGGAGTCCAGCGCCATCTTCTGACTCCGCAGCCGCTGCACGACCCAGTGCATCTACCCACATGCAGTCAATACAAAGATTGGTTATTATTCTTGCCCTTCTTAGGGCTTCCTTTCCTATGCACCATCCCAGTGCGTTTGGCTCCTGGATCTTCTCACTCTGCAAACATCAGCTGTCTCATTATTTCTGATTCGAGACCGCCTGATTCTTGAGGCCACCTTTTGACTGTTAGCCCTCAAAAGTCTATTTGCTTTTAGACAACTTGCAGTATATTATTTTATTCAGATTAATAATTTCCCTAAATAAACTCATTCTTTGCAAACTAGAGACACAGGATCCACCCATGATTCCTCTTTTCTCTTCTTTCTACTACATTTTATTTTATGTATCAGTTACTTCTCTGTTGCTGTGATGAAACACTGACTGAAGTTCATTTGGGCTACAATTCCAGAGGGATGAGAGTCCATAATGGCAGATGAGGTATGGCGACAGAGGTGACCCGAGCAGGAAGTAGAACACAAACATCTTGAAGCTGCCACAGGAAGCAGAGAGAGACGAGAAATATGGCAAAGCTTAAGAACTCTCTAATCCCACCCCAGTGACGTACTTCCTCCAGCAAGGCCACACCTCCTAAGACTTCCCAAAACAGCACCACCAACTGAAGACAAAATGTCCAAATACTTGGAGCCTGTGGGGGACATTCTCATTCAAACCAGCACAGACCATATACACTTTTGGAATCTATCCTAATTTTTGCATTTTCTCACCTGGACTATTATAACAAACTGTGTAGGGGGTTGGTTGCTCATGGAGCCCCAAGCCATCTCAATATTACCATATAATGGTGTCTCATGGGAAGCGGGTAAGATTAAGTTTAGTAATTATGGGTTTTAAACCACTTCCTGAACCTAGCTTGCAATGAATGAGGAGAGCTATACAGTATTTAATCCCATTTAGATGCCCCATGTTTAGCAAGCATGCTTCTTATTTTGACATTTTTAATAAATGAATAAGAGGCAGTTGGCTCAACAGTGTCTCAAATAAAGAAGAGCACAATGGGACTAATGTTACCATTACCTACCCTTCGTTGGTGCCCCGAGTGATGGTGGGTTCAGAAGCCTTCTCTGCCTGCAGAGGATGCCTGCCAAACTGCGGGTGAACTGCCCCTGGCTTGGGGCCACAGGGCCAATTAGGATGCTAATGAATTTCAACTTATTATAGAACATATGAACTGTACAGTATTTCTAGGACAGAGAAGGACTATAGGATGAATGGAATTAAGACTTCACCAGCATCAGAAGCATCCAAGTACTGGATTGCCCAGAAAGGGAGGTGCCAGAAATTTTATCAGATACTAAGACATAGGGTGCTGGGAATCAAACAGTTCTTTGCAAGAGCAGCCAGTACTCTTAACCACTGAGCCATCTCTCCAGGCCCTTGATCCAGATTTACAATGTCTGGTGTTCACCTTTATAATACTAACTACTTTTTTTTTACCCTCAGGGTGGGTTTTTTTTAATCAATGTTTGCTTGTTTTTCATATGAAGCTAACATTCTTGAGGATTTCTGTTATAGCTATATATCTACATCTACATCTATATCTATATCATCTATATCTATATCATCTCTATCTCTATCTATATTTTAAAAATGAAACAACCAGGACTTAAAGGATTATTTAATTGGCTCAGGGCAAACAGTGATTGCTAGAGTAGATTCTTACTACCTAAACAACCTTTTGTGAATTTCCCATACTTGAACAGTTCTGAGAAGTTTTATGTCTGAGAAGTCTACTGCCTGTTTAACAAACTGTTATGAATTGTTATACTGTGGCAATTTAATGTTCAAAATCAAAACTGATATATTTGTTTACACTCTTTTGTATTTCCTAAAGTAAAAAAATAGAATAATTTAAAATATGATGGCACTGCTCTTTCTCCTCCTTCATTCATTTATTCATAACACCAGATATCTCAATCTAACTTGAAGTCCCTGTGATGTCCTGGAGCAGGCACCTGGCTGAAGGAGAGGCAGAGGCTGCTGAGACTTATTGATTGGTGTTCACAATGACTGTAAGTCCCTCCCCTTTCTTTGTCTTGAAGCCAAATTAATCAATTTTTGAAAGAATTTGAAACAGAACATGTATTACTTTAACAGTTATACTTTTGTGGAAGTCTCCTTCAGTGGAGAAGGTTTGAAGAGGTAAGAGGAAAATAATAACCACAGGAACACTAACATAAGGATAGAAAGAGCTTTTTATTGTGCTTGCAAAACTCTTTTTATCCATTTAGTGTATCTTATGAAGTCTTGTTGGTAGAAGATAAGTTCAAACACTAAGTTTGTATTTGACAGCTGGAGTGATTTTTGTTCTTTGGGGAAGTGGGAAATTCCATGGGAAGGAGAAAAAGCTTGAAAGAGCCTGAGAAGGCCATTTCTCCATGGTCTCTGGGAGGGAGAGGCTCAGTACACTCCATTGTGTTTGCCCTTGAATCCTTTCTGGGGACCTGAGAATCCTCTGAGTAAGGTGAGTTAAAATTTTGCCCAGTTACACTGGAGTAATGCAGTGGGACATTTTATTGAGAAGTAACCTCTGATCTTCATAGTTACAGGGATTTACTCAGAAACCCATAACCAGGAATTAAAGATTGAGATAAGGATTCTCTAGTCACAGTAGAGAAGTTAAAAGGATAGGACTCAATCCAGAAGGATCTTAGGGGAGAAGATTCTTCTCACATTAGCATTTTCTCATATTGGCATTTGCGAGTTTGTCAACCAGTTAGACACACAATTTAAGTGGACTTCTTGAAGTGGACCATAGAGATAGAGAATGGTGCGTGACCCTCCAAAGTTCTCCAGTGTTTCAACATAAACATTATAAGGATCTTTAGTCTGTTCAGAGATCAGAGTCAGTGAGTTTAATTCAATTCCTATTAACAAAACATGTTTACATGTAAGGAAAATGATTGTTTCTGGTGACATTTCTGAGAACCTTCCTCAGGTCTCAGGGTTGATGGCCCCACCTCCACTGGCTCCTACTCATCGTCCCTCAGTGCCACCAAGCCAACTCTGGAATCTCATTTTAGACATCTAGAATGGCGCTATCATTTTAGAAAGGTGGCTCCTCCAGAGGCTGTTGATCTGGAATACTGGCCAAGATTTGGGAAGAGGTCTTTATGAATATTTATTTTATTTTTATTTTATGTATAGAAATGTTTTGCTTGCGTGTATATTAAGTGTACTCATGCTTGTAGAGCCTGCAGAGGCCAGAAGAGTGTGTCAGATCCCCTGTAAATAGAGTTACAAACATTGATTACCATATGGGTGCTGGGAGTCTCTGCAAGCAGACCCAGTGTGCTTTAACCACTGAGCCACCTTTCCAACCCCTATTTATATTAAAGTTAAAATGAGAATATATTCCAGATACTATTCCATGGGATAGTTCCTTAGCTCAGAAATGTGCTTAAAATCACCTGAGATAAGAGGTATGGCCTTTGCTGAGATAGAAATTGGATGGAAATTCTTTATCTGTTCAAATTTACTCCAGATTTATATCATGAAGAAGAAGAAAAGGACCTACATGAGATTAAGCCTGTGAAAATTCTAGCATGTTTTGGGGAGGAGCCCACAAGACAGAGCCCTTGGAGGAGGGGCTGCTGGTGAGGGGGGGAGAGTCACTCCTCTTTGGGAACACAGCCCCTGGCAGGTTGCCTGTGTTCCAGTGGACAGCTCCACACCTCTGTGCATATAGTCTGGATTGGAGCCAAGGGATTTTTCATGCCACTACCAATGCCAACAATAACAGCAAGGAGGGAAAGATGTTGGGAAGGACTGGAGTGGGATTACTAGGGGGAGTTGGAGAGGTGTAGTAATGGGTGGATGCATTCAATGTATGTTGCATAAATGCATGGCATAGCTGGGCGCAGTGGCACACACCTTTAATCCCAGCACTCCGGAGGTGGAGGCAGGCAGATCTCTGTGAGTTCAAGGCCAGCCTGGTCTACAGAGCAAGCTCCAGGCCAGCTGGGACTAAAGGGAGACCCTTTCTCAAAAAAATAAATAAATGCATAGCATTCTTAATTACTAGATAGCATTATTTTTAAAAGAAAAAAATTCATAGCTGTATGTATCTGTGAAGTTACATTTCATGGTTAGTCTTGATTCTCAACCTGATCCATTTGAGGGATGCTTAGGAGGTTAATAAACTATACTCTAGGTGTGTCTGTGGCAGGTTTCTAAAGACAATTAGGTTATGAGGTTTCTGGTCTAATCAGTTTCATCCGTTGAAAGATTCAAACTCTGAGTAGATTATTGTCAGGCAGTGGAAAGTGGGAACTAGTTAGAGAAAGTGAATTGCTATGGGTGTGCCTTTAAATGGACTATTTGGTATTGAATTCTTCCTGTTGTTTTTGTTTGCTTGCTGGCCACCAGGAGGTAAACAGCTTTCTTTGTCCTGTCCTTCCTTTGTGATGTTTCTGTCTTGTCACAGCAGCTGACCATAGACTGAAACCACTGGAACAAGGAGCCAAAATAATTCTTTCCTCCTTAAAGTGGTTTCTCTTTGGTACTTGTCACAGTGAAGAAACAAAGCACACAGCTAACACACTGTATAAAGGAAAATTATTATCACTTTTCTACACCTTTCTACACACATTTTCCAATTAAGTTTGTGTGTGTGTGTGTGTGTGTGTGTGTGCGCGCGCGCATGCAAGCACTTGTATTTTCATGTGCACATGAATTGCCTGTGTTTTTACTAGTTCAAATAACAGCCCAGAGAACGAGAGGAGATACTCATTCTGTAAGAGGTTGAGGGACAGGTGTATGGCTATCTGTCCTTGGCCTTGATGATCTGACAAAATGTTTAATAAAATCATCCACAGGAAATAGCTCAGTCTGTAAAGTACTTGCTATGCAAACACGGGGACTTAGTTTGATCCCCAGTACCCATGTAAAAATCTGGCACAGTAGCACAAGTTTGTAATCCCAGCACAGAGGAGGTGGAAACAGGCCAACTTGCTTGAGCTAATTGGTGAGCCCTAGACCAATAAGGGACTCTGTCTCAGAAAAACAAAGTAGATGTCACCTGAGGAGCACTCAAGGTTGACCTCTGACCTCCACGTACACACATACACATTACATACACACATACAGGTGCATGTACCCCCTCTCACAAACATGAAATAAATAAATAAATAAAAAGCTTAGATACTCGAATGCTTTTGAGTCAAAGCCATATGGGCCCTTCTATTTTCTTACGCTCCAATGAAGTTATGCTAACGCTTATCAGAACTCCGTATGTAACAGTCAAGTAGGATGGAGACTTGCAATTATTTTCAGAAATTTTGGCAAAAATTCAACTTTTTTTCAATCCATCAAGTTATTTAAGGAACTGGCATAACTTCTTCCAATTATTCGGCTGGCTGAATTTCTTCCCTGGTTCAATCAATTTGTTTGACCATACATGAAACAAATTTCCCAAATTTATGTTCATGCTCCAGCCTCCGTGCACTCATTTGAGGATTAACAGAGCACAGGGTGAGTAAAGAACTCCTAGCCGTCTAGTGAGCAAGGGCAAGGGTATGAAATTAGACAAAGAGACATGTTTTCTTATATTTTTTACTTTTATATAGTATTTCCCTCCTTTGGGTAACTTTACATTTAAATTAATACTTTCTGCTGGTATTCTCATACTAAAAATGACTCATTTTTATGCAAAATCAAATCATTCTAACTTTCAACTAATAATAGAATGCTTAACAATCCGCTTCAGATGTTCAATTCTGAAATACATAATGATGATGAATATTGTGAAAATACAATATGATGATAACAAAACTAAAGAGAAAGGTTGAGCATTTCTTTTTTGCATTGTTTTTTTCTGGAAAGAGATGTCTGCAGCACTGCTTCATAGTGCTGACTTGAAAAACAAATTACCTGTTCCAAGAAATGATCATTTGTGTTTGTTTCTGCTAAGTTGTACTAAATATATAGAATGTACATTTACATTCCCAGAATATACTAGAATGTATTTAGAGGAATGTTCTCAGTAGTTGAATGAAGACAGCCAATGATAATCACATATACAAGAACAGGATATTTGAATTAGGAAATATTCATGCTAAATTGGATATGATTGTGAAAGGTAAATCAATGTATTATGTGTGATCACACAACTGAGCCTGCAAGGATGAGATTTACTGCTGGCTTCAGAGTTCAATAACTTCTAGGTTTCTATGAAATCTTATCAAGAGTTACCCCAGGAATGGAAGGAGAGGAAGCAAACGGGAGGAAGGAAGATGGGGACTGGGAACTCCAGGTCCTCCCCCCATCCCTTGTTTATTTGTTTGTTTGCTTTTAAGACAGGATCTCTCTGTAGCCCCAGCTCACCAGGAACTCCCTATGTAAACCAGGCTGGCCTTGAACTCAAAGATATCTATCTGCCTGCTTTGTCCTCCTGAATGCTGGGATTAAAAGTGTGTGCCACCATGCCTGGCCAACCCCTTTAAAAATTATGAAGCACAAGCTGTATAGTATTAAAATAGTTCTGAAAATTAAAAACTGTATAAAACTTCTGGTTTTGTGTAGAGTTTCTGGAATGACTTTACTACTTCCCATTTTGTGACCTTGGACACAGTGTACGTTTGCCTTAGTTTCTTCACTTACAAATTGAGAAAATGAATTGGTCCTACTTTTTAGTATCATTGTGCAATTCATTGATTAAACGTATGCAAAATTCTTGATTCATCACTGCAATCATGTTATTTCTTAACACAGTATTAAGCAAAGTATAGGATCCTCATTAAAGGCAAAATGCAAAAGCTTACTGTCTTTGGAAAAAATCAGAAATAGCCCATTAAGCGTTAAGATTTTTTTTTTATCTGAGATAAGCAACTAAGGAGGACAAGATTTATTTAGTATCACCTGGTAGCAATCTCTTTCACCTATAGGATGATTTAACTCAAAAATAAACTTTGTTTCCCAAGTTAATCACATACAGTAACCCAAAACAGCATGGGTGAACTTGATGAAATCTGTGCCTTGATTCCACCCTATAGGTATGTATAAAACAACTGCTTTTTTGAGACTCATGGGTCAAAAATAAAAACCTTAAATAAAAAAGGGGGATATAGATAGATATGAAAACTTTTTGTCAAAAAACCTTGCAACCCAAATCTTAAAACTAACTATGGGAAAGGATTTGTATGTTCCAACAGGCCAGAGTATCACCAACTTAATGGCTGAGAAAGAAAATGCAGCTTTGCAGTGAGTAGGATGTACCAGAAAGTGCCAGCAGAAGGATTGACTCCTCTGGGCATTGAAGGGAAGAAATGCCTCAGATTGCTGCAGACATCAGGCCCCTCTGTGGATCCTACTAGTAACAACTATTTTTAATGATTCCTAACGAAGCTTACCTTCTAGGTGCCGCAAAGGTTTTAATACAAGAGACTTTCTTAACTCCCCCCCATAGAATAAGGAGAAATATGATGATGATGAGGTCGTTCTCCAGCTGTAGATTGGAGCCAGCTGTTATAGAGGTATTCTCTTGTAAAATCAGTAAAACTGCCTTCTTTAATTGACTAATGGACATAGAAACTGTGAAAAGGATTATTCTCTATTCAGAACCAAATATAATGCTAAAGTCTCCTTAAGCTATGCACTTAAACAAAATATATTAATACAGGAGCTCTGACATCAACAATGGATTATTCTACCAAGGAGATGTTGGCCAGGGGATCCAAGCCCCCACAAATGGTAAAGGCTCCTTGCCTCCAAACTGGGATATCTGCAGGAAGAGAGGCGATAAGGCCCTGCTGTTGAAGACCTGATATAAACATGGGAAAGATGTATGGAGACCGCACTTGCAAGTATACAGATGGTCTCTGGGATGCCAGAGAGTGTTACCAAAGACCACTAAACCAATAAAGCAAATATAGGTCTCCTTGAGTCAAGCAAGACTCCTCCGTCAGCACCAGCTACACCTCATCTGCCTGGAAATACTGTGCAGCAGTGGCAGCCATATGTCTGTATATCCCAAATCTAATTGGCTATTAGCTCTCTCCTTGGAGGAATAACCCACGGCTGATGCCACAAGCTTACATCCTCTAATGGTTAGGAGATGTTATAAACCACACGAAGACCCTGTCATACTTAACAGAAGAAAATGTAATTCATGGATTAACATACCATCCAAACATCTGTGTCTATACCAAAGTAACCTACCATAACAATTAGTAATGTTTAAATACCTATATATCTAATTGCGAGTGCTTCATTAGTAGGATCGAAAGGCTATATATTATACTGTTTAAATACCTATATATCTAATTGCATGTGCTTCATTAGTAGGATTGAAAGGTTATGCCTGGACAAGCTGACAGCCCATGAAAGAAAACAGCCAGAATTGACTAGAGACCAAGACAACAGCTCCAGAGAAAGTAGACTGTTTTGCTTCTCATCCACCTGTGCCCCTTTTCTAAGCCTAGGGAACAATCTGCGGAAGAGAGGGTGCGGTAGAATATAAGGGCTGCAATTGGGGTGAATGGTGAAACTACAACAATATAGACTGGACACTCATTTGATCAACTTGATTGAACATACAAGCCCCCCTGCTAGATGGTGGGACCCATGAGCTGTGTGGGTTTGGACACAACTGCTCGTAAATTGGTTTTACATGAAGGATGCTTGTACTCACAAATTATCACTTATTGTTAAAAAAAATGAAAACAAAACAAAAAAACCCCCAGAAAGATGCAGAAAAGTTACGGCAGAATGCATGATCTGGGATGGGTAGGGGTGGGGTGGGGAGAAGGGAAGGAGATATATGCCTGAACTGAATTGGAAAATGTTGTATGAAATACACAAAGCATCAATAAAAATAAAAATAAAAAAACAAAACAAAACAAAAACAAACAAACAAACAAAAAAGAAGTTTCCATCCACAGTCAGATGGATGCTGGAGGGGCCTGGGAAAGCTGCTTACCTCAATTCTGGCAGGAAACAGAGTGAAGACAGAGGAAGGGTCCAAGTGACAAACCATTCATTCTAAGTCATTCCCCAAGGGACCCACTTCTAAATACTTTCCCCATCTATGAATAGTCAGTAGCTATGAACTCAATGAATCAATAGGTTGAAGTTAGCACCCTCATGATTCTATAGCCTCTCAATAACCCCAACATCTGGAGATGGAGCATTTCCACCTGAGCCTCTGGGAGGAAACTTCCTAAGCAACTCATAATACATTTGGTGTTTATTGACTAAAGTATACAGTAAAGAGAAAAGAGACAAATCCCTGTTAGTTGGAGTCAAAGAAGAAATTCGAATAGTACGTGAGCCTCATAATGAAGAAAGAGGTAGCATATACAATTGAAACCAAAACTGAAAAGCATTTCCTTAATTATTTCCTGTTTCTTCGACTCTGTCCACAGCTAGACTTTTCAAATATGTTTAGAGGTTGGTTCTTCTTTTACCATGCTCCATTACCTATCTCTTTAGATAGAATGTTTATTCTGCTCCATTAATCCACCAAGCTGTTCTTAACAGTATCAATAATTACCTTTGTGTTACCCAATCCTGTTGAGATATGTCCTTATCTTTTTGAGGCCTCGGCAGCATGAGGTACACTGGCCGTATTTTGAGTTTGGGACACTGATGTGTTTTCCTGTGAGATGGACTAGTTTGGGTTTTTCTTTTCCCATGGCTGTTCTACTGTACCTGCTGAAGTTCATCACAGCTGGATTCTGAACCTTCTTCTCTTTATCCTTTTTATATCAATAGCCCTTGATGTTAAATATTATTTATATACTGAAAAATCTCAGATTTCCTCCCAGTTGGAACTGTTGTCCTTGCCCATGTGTTATCTTTAGACAGATGGTTACTTGACTTTTTAAATTTAATTTGCTCAAAATGAAATCCTTGATTTTTCTATCTTTCACTAAACCTCCTTTTATTCTAGTTTATCCATTATAGAAAAATACATTGCTAGCACTCAGATGGCTCAAGCCAGCACCTAAGAATCATTCTTATTTAAAATTTGTCTACTTTACTCATACATTACAAAGGCTGACAGCTACCACATCAAATCAAATAAAAACAAACCCCATCACCCAAAGAACAAGAAAAATATCTTCTGATTTTTCATTTTCCAGTCATTAGTAGTAGCCTAAGTCTAAATCCCCTTGTAGCTCCTGTGAACTCGAGGCTGGTCCCTTTCCTCTGCAGCTTCTTTTGTGTCTATTCAACATCATAGTCTGCCAGAATGATATTTTTAGATTAAGAGTGAGTATTTAAAATCTGACTCACACATAAAGAAAATGGAAAACTATCTGTGATATATGATATAAGGCCAAAATGTGAAAGTACCCATTTCAGTTCATGCTGGTTGGGAGGAGACTGCTAATAAAAAGAGGATTAGCAGCAAACCCAGGCTTCAAAGCAGAGACAGAGATCTTCCCTGGCCAGAGAGGACATGCTCCTCCTGAGGATGTATGGGAGTCAAAAGAGCAGTGCATATTATGATATTTGTTTACCAGTGTTCATTCTGTGAACTGTAACTTCATTCTATGAGTTGGTTTTGGCTCTCTTAAGGAAACTCAATCTCTGTCTCTCTTTCTCCCTCCCTCATAGACAGCTAACTTTGTCCAAGCTTGAATATCACCTATGGTTTATTTTGTCTGGATTTGAATTTCATGTTTCTTTTCTAAAATGTCATTATGATAGTCTGACAGTCTGAACGACTCATTGACACCCATCAGTAAACCATGCAGGCTGGCTTAGCCATGTATCCATTGTTTATATCAGTGTGGGTCAAAGCAATTTTTGAAATACTAAAAAATTCTTTTTAAAACAACAAGCATTTAAGTTTGGCAAATACAATGGAAAGTCATAGGATCTCTTAACCACTCTCTTGAAGGCCAAAATTAAGCTGAAAATAGTGCCAGGTTGGACTGTTTTAAATACTCAAAATGGCCCCATTTCTGAAACTAACCATTTCTCCCATAGTTTGGGGCAAGGGGGCCTCAGTTCCCTGAGTCTTAGCTTTGCTCCTCTGTGGAATAAGTAGACATAACCATTCAAATGTAATTTTTTCACAATCAGATATATTTGAACTTTATCTTGTATCTTTCATTTTCTAGTAAGTTACTATAAAAGGCCAATAATTAGACTATTTTTATTCTTTCATATTACTTTCTATTTACATAGTTGGGGACCTAAAATGAATATATATACATATATATGTTTTTTTAATTAATTTTATTTATTTCTGTATGTGTATGAATGCACTGTCTGCATGCAAGTATG
>VZQC01004075.1:1109530-1181696 GCA_009823505.1 Rhizomys pruinosus
TGTTCAATCAAGTTGATCAAATGAGTGTCCAGACTACATTGCTGTAGTTTCACCATTCACCCCAATCGCAGCCCTTACATTCTACCACGCCCCCTCTTCCGCAGATTGTTCCCTAGGCTTAGAAAAGGGGCACAGGTGGATGAGAAGCAAAACAGTCCACTCTCTCTGGAGCTGTTGTCTTGGACTCTGGTCAATTCTGGCTGTTTCCTTTCATGGGCTGACAGTTTGTCCAGGAATAACCTTTTGATCCTACTAATGAAGCACAAGCAATTAGATATATAGGTATTTAAACAGCACTAAAAGTTATGGTAGGTTACTTTGGTATAGAAACATATGTTTGGATGGTATGTTAATCCATGAATTACATTTTTTCCTGTTAAATATGACAGGGTCTTACTGTGGCTTATAACTACCTTTTTAATTATGTAATTAAAAATCTGTGTATGAGTGTGTGGGGGGTGTTCATGTCTGTGAGTGTGGGTGCATATGCAGAGGTCAGAGGAAATCTTTGTGTATCAGTTTGCCTTCTCGCTGCCGGCTAGCCTTTGAGCTTCTCTGTGTTCTGCCTCTGTCTTCTCGCTCAGTGTAGGAGTGCTGGGATCATAGGCATCCACAACCATTTTCCTGGTTTCTGAAGATCTGACTTTGGGTACTCACAGGTTCACAGCAAGCTCTTTTATCCACTGAACCATCTCCCTAGTCCCTAATATGTCCACACTTTGTTTTCAATGATGGTATATAGTAACGTGTAAAGATGGTTGACAGCTCTGACAACTACCATCTCTGAAGAGTGTCATAATTTGTAAAATGGGAATATGAATGCCTAAATAATGTGACTGAAAATATGCAACATGTTCATCTGTGTGATGAAATGTAAAATAGCACTAGCGAAGCTCCATTCACACCAGGAGCTCCAAATCCAGTCTCCAACAAGATTGCATACAAATAGGGAACACCGTGTGGAAAAGCGGAGCAAGAGGGGTCTCCAGAGTCAAATATTAAAATTATGATTTGAAGAAAATTCCTGAAATGAAATAGGACTCAAATCTATATTTTTAACTAGACATACCAAGTTTCAGAAAGACTGACTCAGGAGAGCCAAGGCTATGTGATATAATTCATAAAACTGTCAGACTTTAAAGTCCAGTGGACTCCAAGGGTAGGCAGCAGCAGTTTCCCTGAATGGGAAGAGAGCCAGGTTGGTATCAGAGTTCTCTGCAGCGTCGGTTAACACTAAAGGAGAAGCGAGAAGAGTTAAAAATGCTTGGATGGCCGAAGGTGACAGAGATTTTGTGTCATGCCAAGTCCTCCAACTACAAAGGCACTTGCTGAACAGCAGCTGTGGAGAGAAGAGGCACCGTGAAATGCTACTCCCATGAGACTTGAAGGGAATAGCAGAGGACAAAGTAGTGCTGATCAAGACATGGGTCCTAGGAATAAACTGAATGAGAATTGCACTTAATCTAGATGATGAAAGTTGAAAATTGCCTGAAAAGCTAAAAGATAGACTTCAAAATATGGAAAATATTCTTGGAGAGGATACTGTACATTTTTCTTGTGAGGAGGGAAGGTAGGCATAAACACCTATATGAACGCACGTGGAGGCCAGAGGCCAGCTTTAGTTTCTCAGTTTCTCAGGAGCCGCCCACATTTTATTTTGACACAGGGTCTCTCCGGGGGCTCAGCAATTAGGCTGGGCTATCTGGCCAGCAATCCCTAGGAATCCTGTCTCCACTATCTCAGCACTCCACCTGAGCGCTGGGGGCTAAAGTCAGGTCCTCCTCGCGCTTGTGCAGTCAGCACTTTACTGACTGAGCCGCTTTCCAGCTCCTGTTCTTTTTAGTTTAAGTGATTTCAGTAGGAACCGCAACTGATTTTAAAAGTAAATGAGCTAGTGAAGTGCACTTGAAAAAAAGGAAAGCAAGAGTAAAGATGACGTCATTGAAGGTAAGGGCAGTGAAGACCAGTATCGCCAGCAAAGAATAAATATGGCTTCAAAAATTAAACATTTATTATACCAAATGCTTGAAAAGGTAACAGAGCAAAAGAACACAGAGAAACATCCACAAATAGATACATGCACATTTTAGAAGTTAGTTACTAGTTATGGTGACACCTCAAATAATTTGAGTAAAGGCAGGCTCCCCAGACTCTAAATATAACATTGGGAAAACTTCCCAGCTACCTGTAAAAGTATAAAATGCTGTCTATGAACATATGATATGAACAATATGAATCATATTAGGATTAAAATACTACATCATAGGATGAGAAGATTCCTTTGTGATGAATAATGAGGAAGAATTTTGGAAGTTATTTTTTAATGTCCAGAAGCCATTAAAAAACAAGAAGCTGGGCTGGAGAGATGGCCTAGCAGTTAAGAGCGCCAACTGCTCTTGCAGAGGACCTGGGGTTCGATCCCCAGCACCCACATGGTGGCCGAGAACCGTCTGAAACTCCAATTCCAGGAGAACTCCAGTTCCAGGGGAATCTGACACCCTCTTCTGACCTCCGCGGCATTGCACGACATGGATGCACAGACCTGCATGCAGACAGTACATTGATACACATACAGAAATAAATAAAAAATTTAAAAACAAAACAAAACAAAAACCAAGAAGCTTTGGCTAGAGGATGGCTCGGGAGTTAAGAACATATAGTGCTTTTCCAGATGATCCAAGTTTAATTACCAGCAACCATGTCAGGCAACTCATAATTATAAATCCAGCCTCTGGCTTCCCTGGATACCTGCACCAGTGTGCACATACTAACACAAAGACAGACACATATACAAGTAATTGAAAAAAGATAAACTGAGAAAACATTTACTATTGATTTCCTTCGCAGGGGTAACCACCCTAAGTAAGTAAGTATTATTGGAAATAGAGAAGAAAAAGACTAAGGAGGCAAAAGACACATTGAAAAAACATGAACAGTGTTCATAGATGAAGAAAAACAATGTCTCATACATAATATAAAAATGAAAATTAAAATTACACTTAAAGTTCTCAGATTACCCAAATCCCTACATTTGACAACACATGCTTGTGCCAGAACTGAACAGGCATTCAAATGTACCTACTGACGTACAAGGCAGTGCAAACATTTGAGAGGATTCGGCTGTGTCAATCTAAATTACAAATGCATTTACCACTTGACCTAGCCGTTCCACTTCTGGGAATTTATCCTGCAAATATGTCTGTGTACGTGCAAAATGGAGAACATAAAAGATTATTCATCTCAGCAGTGTTTGTAATAAGAGAAGACTGGAAATTATCCAGTCTGGAAAATTTCCAGTAATAGATTGGTTAAGATCTATGGCACATCTACACAATAGAAAATTGCATCCATACAGAGGGATGGAGAAGCTTTGTATGTAACATTGAGAACAATATCTAGAGTGCACTACTAAATAAAAACATCAAGATGTGGGTAGTGTATATGGTGTGATATTGTTTGATTAAGAAAATATATTAGGGGCTGGAGAGATGGCTCAGTGGTCAAGAGCACTGACTGCTCTTGCAGAGGGCCCAGGTTTGATTCCCAGCACTCACATGGCAACTAACAACCACCACCGATAGCTCCAGTTCTGGGGGTCTCAACACCCACTTCTGACCTCCACAAGTATTGCATGACATGGGTGCACTTACACACATGTAGGAAATACACTCATATACATTAAAGAAAAAACATATAAAAAACATGTTGCCTCAGGTCTGCAATCCCAGCACTCTGGAGGTGAGGCAGGAGGATCACTAGTTCAAGACCAGTATTGGCTACTGGTGAGAACATATAGTGCTTTTTTTATGGTGAGACTGTCTCAAATCAATCAATCAATCAGTCATCAATCAATTAATCATTAATCAATCAAGGAGTGTGGATATACATCTGCATGCCAGTGATTGGTTAATATGGAGAGGGTCCTTGGTTTGACCCTTAGCAACACACACACACACACATGAGTGTGCTACACTTAGTAGTTACATTTACTTATACTGAAAATGTAAACAAGCAGCTCTGGTGGGTTGGTAGATACAGTGGGTAGGATGCCTGAGGCTAGAGGTGAAGCAAGACTTCTCAGTAAATTTGTGTGTGTGTGTGTGTGTGTGTGTGTGTGTGTGTGTGCATTTATGTGAGAGTGTCTCGTGAAGTATGTGAATTTATTTCTTACTTAAAATTAAATAAAATAAAAATTTCTTGGGCATGCTATGGGAGGCGACTAGCCTAATTTCAATTGCTTCTGTGCATGTGCATACATATTCGTGTGTTAATATTTGTGTGTCTGTATTACCAGGGTGATCATTGCTGCCTTTATTTCTCTAAATGTTCATCAAAGTCTTCTATGCCCAAATCTCTTGTGCATGGTTGTGTTGCAAAAAGATGGTATGGGAAGAAAACAATCTGGAGAGAATTCCATGTTTCTGCTGTCCTGGTGGGAAATCCAGCCGGCGTATGTTGGTCAATGAGAAAAATCCAGAGGATTAACTAATTTGGATGAAGTGGGATTGTGAAAATCCTGGGAAAACACATACTCTCTGAATTTATGGAACTCTCCAATATATAGTAGAATGGGTATACGATATGTATTTTAGAGTTTTAAGTTGTAAGCTGTTCCAAGTTGAAGCTTACAAAACTTTTATATGTGCAATCCTCTAGCATTTATAATCCTAAATGTCTGTTTATTTTTAAAATAATGGATTTTATTGTAGCTATGTCACACACACACATATCATGTACTTTGCTCACGCCCACCTCCACATTGGCACTCTTGTTTCTCCATTTCATTTCACATCCTACTGGTCCCTTCATCCACACACCCCCACTCCCAAATATGAGAGAAAATGTGATAACTATTTTCTGTGTCTGGTTTATTTCACTTATCTTGACAATTCCTAGTTCCATTCATTTTCCTATAGATGACACAATTCTCTTTATTTGCTCCATGCGTATATAAACTACACTTTCTCTATCCATTCCTCTATTGACAGACACCTACATTGGTCCCACATCTGGGCCATTGTGAATTGCGGCACAGTAAAGTACCTCTGTGGTGTGCTGAGTTACAATTCTTGATGTTCCTGCCTAGGAATAGGACAGCTGGGTCATTTGGTAGTTCTAGTTGTCCCTCTAGGGAATCCTCTACTGATCTGCATAGTAACTATGCTAACTTATATTCCCTCTAGCAGTGTAAGAAAGTGACCTAGCCCCTTCCCCCTCACCACTTCTGGGCCAGCATTTGTTGTTCCTTTTCGCGATGATAGCCATTCTAAATAGGATGAGATGGAATTTGCAGTATAGTTTTGATTTGTATTTCCCTGATGGCTAAGGATGGGGAATATTTTTGCATATTTATTAACCATTTGCATTTCCTCTTTGGAGGACTATTTGCTCACTTCATTTGCCTGTTTATTGATTGATTTGGATTTTTTTATCACCTAATTTTTATACAGCTATGACATAGAAAGCAAAGAGATAGAGCTTGATAAGAAAATTGGAGTATTAGACCCAAGAAAAGAAGGAAAGATGGAATTTAAGAAAATTAAGCAGCAAGTGCATTATGATTTCTAAAACCCTGGAAGTCATTTAAATATACCTTACAACTGAAATATTCCTCAGTTCCAATCAAACAACTTAACTAAATTTTTTTTCCATATTTAACCTCCAAACACAAGCTGGTCCCTATTAAAATGGAGGTTCTAAAGCTAAAAATAACTTGGTATCTAGAGTAAAGGAAATAGTTTTTATTTATTTGTGTGTCACTATAGTAATAGCTTTAAAACATTAAATTATTAAAATTGCTCAAAAGTATCTTTTGAAACATAAGTTGGAAAGTTCAGTAGCTTTTGTCCTAATCTATAAATTATCCTATAAACTCCCTGATGTTTTCTATCTAAAGATCTCACTTACTTGCATATTCCACTCAAATGTGCTTCAGGGCACTGCATTGACAAGGACACGAGGAGCCCCTACTTAACAAACTTGTCTTTTTCTCAAACAATGAAAGCATGAGTCTCATTTACAAACACAATTTTCATGCTGAATATTGTTTTAAAATCTTTGGGTGGGGAGAAGAGGTGCGTGTGTGTGTGTGTGTGTGTGTGTGTGTGTGTGTGTGTGTGTGTTGGGGGATGTTTGTGTATATGGTTTGTGGTGGGGTGTGTGTTACCGTGTGTGTGTGTGTGTGTGTGTGTGTGTGTGACAATCCAACATTACTTGGATATTAGTTCTTATCTTCTATCTTGTTTGAGGCAGAGTCTCATGGCCACTGTGTACACCAGGCTAGCTGCCCTGTGAACTGTAGATTCCCAAGCTTCTGTGTTTCATCTTGCCATTGGAGCACTGGGATTAGAGGTGTGCACTACCGTATACAGCTTCACATGTGTTTTGCAGATTTGAACTCCCATCCTCACATGTATATGACAAGCATTTTACCCACTGAACCATCTCCCCAGCCCACAAGGAATATTTGAAATATTAAGCTCAAGCTAAGATGACACACCAGCAGCATCTTGGTTAAGTATATTATTTTTTTATTATTTATTTTTTAATTTTATTTATTTTTGTATGTGCATGAGTGTACTGTCTGTATGTAGGTTGGTGCACCGGTGTCGTGCAATGCCACGGAGGTCAGAAGAGGGTCTCGGATTCTCCTGGAACTGGAGTTCTCCTGGAATTGGAGTTACAGACGGTTCTTAGCCGCCATGTGGGTACTGGGGATCAAACCCGGGTCCTCTGTAAGAGCGGTCGGCGCTCTTAACCTCTAGGCTATCTCTCCAGCCCCCTAAGTATATTCCTTAAGATTTTTTTTTTCATGAAAAGTTTTGTGAATTTTTCCTCTATGGACATGGCCCAGACTATAAAAGCTATCAGGATATCTCAGGATGTAACCATTTTATGTTCCCATCAACCTCTGTTAGTACAAACCTAATATTCTTCGTTCAGTTTTCAAGGTAGTGTTTAAAGTGATGTGTTTTGTCAGGGCATATCCATGCATATATTCCATTACTTTCTTGTGATAACTAGGAATGATCCAGTTTCAGGGAGACAGAGTAGAAAATCTTTTTAGATTCATTCATCCACTATTTGTCATGATTTTGAAGGCTCTGATTATCTTCAGAATAGTATTAAGGAGAAACAAAACAAAAACTACAACCTAAAGCGTTTTTGAACTCAAAGTTATTTACAAATGAAGATAGAAGAGGTTCCTAAAAATCAGAGACAACCTGGGGTCTCTGAAGCCAGCTTTGTGAATGATCATTTGACACTAGAACTCATGATTTTAAAGTCTTCTTAATATCTTAAACAGAATGCTACCAGCAGTTTAAAAGGATGTTAGAATTGGTCCTGGAGAGATGGTTCAGTGCTTAAGAGCACTGACTACTATTGTAGAAGACTCTGGATCAATTCCCAGCACCCATATGACAGATAACCCTCTGTGATTCCTATTCCAGGGGACGCGATGCCCTCTTCTGAACTCCGCGGACATTGCACAACACTGGTGCGTTTACACACATGCAGGCGATAAACTCATACACATAAAAAGATAAGTATTTTTTAAACAAAAATACTAGAATTGTTCATCGAGGGGTGAGGCTGGGGAAAACAAAGATCATCACAAACATGGATCAAGGAGGCCACGGGACACAGGTGGGGGTTCAGAGGGAAGAAGACCTGGTCTTAGGTTGCAACTTCTGTAGTTCTGATTTTGGATGCTCTGGTTATGCCCCCATCCCCCAATATCAAACAGGAAATTTACAACCTCATTCCAAGGATGCGTGTGGGGAGCTATAAGAGCTAAATAAACAATGCTCTGTTTGCTCAAATATCTAGCAAATAGCTCAGGGATTACTGAATATACCACTGTGGAGATTTTAGCCAACTCTCAAAGATGTTTCTTCACTCCACTAATAAAACAACTCATGTATGTTATAACAGCACATTGTAATTATTTCCACATGGTTAGTACTCAGACAAAACCTAAGGGAAGGAGGTCAGCATTCGATGAAACTTCATCACAAATCAGCATTAATGAAAGCACTGTCAGAATCCAAATCCAAACCAGGATAAAAACAGCAGAAGTGATCATTTGATGTGTCAGTACATAGTTTTTCTTATGATTTCTTCCCTCTTATCACTGTTTTTTTTTTTTTTCTTGGCTGTGACCTAGGTAGATGGATGATAAATCCACAGGAAATAAACACCCTGAAGCTTTGTAGATAAAATCTTCCTATTTAAGGATGGGCCTGTGTACTTTGGCCACAAATACATAGCAAAACATTACCTCTGATACAAGAATCTGTGTTGAGAGAACTCTGAAGGGATTCCTTTGGTTGAGCACCAGGGAGATGGGGCCGTATCCAAGTGATTATGATTTGTGACTCTAATCTCATACAAAGCTCTGTTCTGGGAGTATTCATCCTTGCTTCAGCAATTAAGATACATAACAGAATTTTTACATGACATAATGGAAGAATAGAAGTGAATTAAAAACTTTTCAGTTTTATAAAACAAAGTTATTATAGTAAGAAAGAGGTTACATATATTCATAAAAAGATTTTATACCTAAAACTTCAATTTTATCTGTGTGATTTATATAGAATTTGGAGCCCAGTATGGATTACTTTAAGTGATCTCAAAATTTATTCTGCTGACCAACACTGAATTCACTGAATAAAATTTTGTATTTATTAACACGAAGGTTGGGGTACATTTCTATTTATGACTTTGTCCACATAAAGGATTATTAAGATAAATCTCTTGATATTTTATTCACTCAGCTAATATTTATTGAATGCTTATTCTATGTCAGGACTCTTCTAGGTACCAAGAATATAGTGGTCAACAGAATAAAGTTTCTAATTCATAAGAATTGGGGGAAGAGAATTCATAAATGAACATGCAACATAATGCTATGTAGCATCCATATTTACAGAGAAGCGCAGAAAGATAGAAGGAAAATAGAGAGATACAGAGGAAGAGAGAGATACAGGAAGAGACACTGAGAGAAAAAGAGAAAGAAAGAGGTCTCATATAGGAAGAGTGCTCAGAAAAGCTTGCAATTGTAATCTTTGAGGGAAGAGTTCACCAGGAGAAAGTCTGGAAATCTCTAAGAATGGGAATAAGGATGTGCAAAGCCTCTGATGCAGGACTAAACTTGCCTGATTTGAAGAACTCCTAGAAAATCAATGTAGAGTGAGGAAGTGAAAAGAGAGCTGAAATAACTGCAGCACACAGGCAGGATCCGAGCTCCCCAGAACCTCACCAACTCAGGAAAGCATTTGGATTTGATTCTAAGTGTAATGGGAATCACAGGCTTCAAGGAGGAAACAGTACGGGTTTCACAATCCTTCCTGTCTGCTTTGTGCAGAATATTCTCTGATGCCGAATGTACTGAGTGGGAAGCCAGTTAGAAGGCTGCTTCTCCGTGCTGGCATCCGTTTTCAATGTCAATGCTGTTTCACAGCTCATCAATGGGGCGAGAAATTACTTAATTCCAGATAGTTAGATACATGCTAGAACCAGGAGTAACAAAGTGTCTCTGCTGGATTAAATAGTTGGGAGTGAGAGAGTATGGGATTGAGATTGATTCAGCAGTTTTTGATCTGAATGCTTGAGCCAATTCTTCTTGGTTTTCTCAAAGTATTTATTAAACGCTGGCTTGTGCTATACATTGTATTGGGTAGTTGGGGTATTTCAGTGAGAAAATAAAGATTCTCTAGAAAAAGACAACAAAAATAAACACAAATAAATGTTTAAAATGTTAGAGAGTTATTAGTGTTGTGCATAAAGAAAACAAAAGAAAAGCTTAAAGAAGATGAGGGACAGAATAAGTTCTTGTGCTGAAGAGGAAGGATCTTTCGGGGTGGGAAATCTGAAGCAGCTAGGAAGCCCCATGTCCCCATCCCAGTGAGGGGCAGAAGAGATGCCTGGCAATGGGGCCAGGGTGAACAGCTTCCTGGTTGAATCCACTGTGGGACTTTGAGGCTTCCATTTGGGATTAGGCTTTTATTCTATAAGGCAATATGGAGCTATTGCAGGGTGACCTGACAGGACTGATGTTTGAAGTATCGTCCTGGCTATGAGACAGCAAAGATAGAGCAGGGTCGCCTGCTTCAGGGCTGTAGCATCAATCTGGTGAACCAAGGGTGGCTGGGTTCAGAGTGATGGCAGCGAAAGTGTCAACAAATGGCCTTGTTCTGGATTTATAAAAAGCAAAATCTTTGAATTCAAGATAGGTGAGGGAACAGTGATTTCTGTTCTGGAAATCCAAATGACAGGGTTGCAGTTGACTGTCATGATTAATGCTGAATGTGAGGTGGTTTAGGTTTGGACACTGAGTTTGATGCCTTTCATGGACATCACAGTGACAATCAGATGAGCGGTATTCTAGCCTAGAGCTCAGGAAAAGTTCTTGAACTGGAAATATTTGTTCTTAGGTGGAAATATAGGCATGATATTGAGAACTGTGGGCAGTGGGTGAGATCGTGTAAGGAGGGAGTGGGTATAGAAAGGAGGTCACACACTGAGGTCTAGAGCACCCCACATTGGGAGTAAGACAAGAGAAAGAAGACACAGAACAATGTGGAGCTCGGTGAACAGGAGGATTTTCAGGAAGATGTGATCCGCCATGAATAGCCTTGTTGACAGTTCAAGAACAGCGAGGGAGCACTGATCTTCGGGTGTGGTAAATGAGGTCACTGGTGACTTCTGAGAGCTAGAGAAGTCATTGGGTAGAGTTTTGAGAAGAATGGGGTGGGGGAAGGAAAAGGCTGTTCAAGTGAGGACTACTGGGACAGCAGCAGGTAGGGCTGGAGAGGTCAACCCAACTAGTCACTGCTGGATTAGTTTTCCTTGACCCCATACAGTCTAGTTCTGAGGGAAATCTGAAGGAATGCTGAATCAATCATTTATTTTCTCAGCGATTAGCACTTAATCATTTCATTAAAATATTTATTTTCATATTCAGAATCAACCTGCCTATTTAAGCCTTCTGAAAATTCATCTTGCCAAAAGAAATATGAATCCCTTGTAGGGTTTTTATGGCTCAGAGACAAAAGGATTCCTTTCATTTTATTGAATTATTTGTGTTGCTGAGCCTGGCTGTGCTCCGAATCTCATATTGTAATAAGTCAATATTTATATTGTAGTGAAACCCAATAATGCAGCACTTGGCATTGAGTTAGCTATAAAAATAATTGGATTTTATAGATACCTGCCCAAAAGAAAGGCCGAGACTGTGATTATGCAAACAATTTTTAAATAACCATCCAGTGTTCTTGTGGTGTCTGTTGAATTATTGTTTTATATGTAGCTATTTATTATTGATATTTTGGCTCCTATATGGATCATAAATTCTTAGAAAATAGAATATATTTCATATAGAAAACTGATAAGTGTATCAAATCTCTCAACTTTCCTGCTGAATTTAAACTATTGCTATTTTTTTTTGTAATTTAATCTTTCGTGCTACACTGAGGATTGAACCCAGTTCCTCATACATGCTAGGAAAGTGCTCTTCACAGCTATACCCCAACTCTGCTCTGCTGTTTAAAAACTGGTGAGGTGATGTCCTTTGGCAGGATATAAATAAGATGTCTTCCAATTTGAAACTTAAGTTTTCATAGTTTTCGTTGTGCCAGTCCTTACTGAAAACAGAGCGGTGCTTCTTAAGGTTTCCCTCATGTCACCAGTACTTCCTACTCTTTATTGACTATTTTGGTCACTGAAATCAGATTAGCTCTTAGGACAATGGCCTATTTCTTTCGTCCTCATAATATAGAGTAATGGTTTGCTTAATTTCTTTTCTAAAAAGGGCTCTCATGAGTCTTACAATTAGCAAATGATTGATTGGCATATATATATATATATTTAAATCTTTATTTTTATTTATTTATTTATATTTTATACATATATATATATATATATATATCTTTGTACAAGATTATGTTACAAATCAAATCTAGACCCGTGTCCCCCTCCCTACCCCCCACCCCACCAGAACTCATGCATTCTGCCAAACTTGTTTTTCATTTTTTTCTCAGTCTTTCTCAAAATTATCAATGCAGAAGTTGACTGTTTGGGCAAGAAGTTCTTTACTGTTGTTGTTTTCTTTCCAATATGCATCATTCCCAACTACTTGGACAAAAGCTCAAGGAGCCCTGCACAAGAAATACTTACAACTAGGTAATTGGTGCTAGCATCCACACATGAGGGATACCATCCATCATTTGTTTTTTTGGGACTGTGTTACTTCACTTAACATAATATCTTCTAGTTCTATCCATTTAACTGGCATATAATTTTATTTCTAATTTACGGATTCTGTTTTTGAGATAGGGTCTTACTATGGAGCCCTGGCTGGCCTGGAACTTCTTACACAGAAATGGCTGACCCTGAACTTATATAGATCCAGCTGTGTCTACCTCCTGAGTATGGGAATTAAAGAAAGATGTGTGTGTACCATCACACCTCCCCAAACCTTATAATAGAAATTTTATTTGTCTAAAATAGACATTACCTAGTACCCCCATGTATTTGTAATTTAATTGTATTTTTTGTAAGTTCATATAGACATTATAGCTTAAATTTGGCCATTTATTGCATAACAACCTTCTTTTCATAAAAAAAAAGGTTCTGACTGGCACCATTGTCCCATTGAAAGTATTTTTATAAAGCAAAGAGACTGGGTAAGTAATTAGGAGCTACAGTGAAGGGGACAGCTCAGTTTCCAAACTGAGTAGGTGCTTCTGGAAAGAAACATCTGAACATGCAGTTTCTATGGAATATTTCAGTCCAAGAGCTACACAGAATATTTTATTTTTGGATGATCTCCTTGGCCAAGTCAATCTGCTTTCTCTTCCAACTTAAGAGCTGTCATAATACTTCTTAAGTCCCTTGAGAAGCAGCTAAACTCTGGTTCTTAGGAGCTTGACAAAAACTTGGGAAACAAATCAGTGCAAGCAAAAATCTAATTTTGCAAATTTTGGTGGTAGAAAAGTTAGGCCATAAATCCCTGCTACAGAAATAAGGCAGTAAAGGGCTCTCTGGGCCTGATATTTCACAACTTGTCATTTACGTGGTAGTTTTTCTTGAGCTCTGCCATATGTCTTTAGATTAAGTCTCCCCTCCTTCTTCTGGTGAAATGGCAGATGAGAGTCTGTGCTTGAAAGTTTCATGATATTTATAGCTAATCCTTGTGGTGATAAGACACTGCTAGCAAGTCTTTGTCAGGTTTTCTTCCCTTTTTAAAGTTATTTTTAATTTACTGGTTCTAGATCAGAATAAGAGTTTTGAGAAACCTGCTATGGCTGTTATTCTAGCAAATGAACACCCGCACAATCATTGAGCATCATTGGGCACCAACTATAGGTGAGGTACTGTGCAATTTACTGGAGGTAAAGGCAAGAGAGTACTCTCCCTAACAGCACTAGAGGCTGTTGGCATCAAAACTGTGATCTTTGAAATTGTTATTGTTATGTGATGGCATTTAACCTCTTTCCTCTTAAATACTCTGTGTAGTTCTGACTTCTTCATCCCTTCCTAAGCATAAAGAGACAGGTTCAGTCAGAGCCAGATGTGTCTCGAGGCTCGCTTGTGTGCCCACATCAGAGCAAGAGAAATTGTGAGACAGCAGCCAGCCGAGGCCTCTGTTCTTGGACTGTAAAAAGCTACTGTCTACATTGTCATGCTTGGTTCATGAATGGAATGTGACATTAAGGAACAATGCAAACATGGGATTTTTATGTTTGTTTATGCAGAACTTCATCCACAAACACTAGGGGAAAGCAGGAAGTTGTACTAGCTAACCACAGCCATATACGCAATGTGTCTCAAACACCCACCAGCAACATCAGCTAACTACAGTTGTGAGTCACTCATCCTAACCTGTTATTACACCATCTCCCTCCCATTTCACACAGCCTTCTTTCCTCTTTCACAGTAACTCCCCAGCATCTGGGTTTATGGAGGGCATTCTCTCATGCAAGAAGCAGGACTTAATGATAAGCACTGAATTTACTGTGTTCCTACTCTCTGAATATGTGTCAAACTATATTATAGCTTTAGTAGGTTTCTTTTTTATGTGTCATTGATGAAGCCTCTCAGTGTTATTCTCTGTTTATTTCCCTAAAAGCTTTGTAGACTTGCATAATTTTGGATAACACTGATAAATTTTGAGAAACATAAATCATAATTGGGCAGAACCACTCTATTTTCCATATTTATACTTTTTGTCTTTTTTGAGACAGGGTCTCCCTGCAGCCCCAGCTGCCCTGCAACTCACCATGTAGACCAGGCTGGTCTTGATCTCACAGGGATCCACCTGACTCTGTCTCCCAAGTGTTGAGATTAAAGGCATATGCCACTATCCTAGTTATATTTACACATATCTTATGTTTCATATTTTGAAAGAGAGATCATGATTAGAAACAAAATGTTTGGGCATGGAAACAAAAATTTATCCCTGTCATTGTTTATGTATTGCTTTTATAATGTTTAGAAAACCCAAGAAAAGAAACTGAATTACCTTGAAAGTTCCACTCTGAGCAAAAATCGGTGAGTTACACAGTTATAGATTCAATCCAAAATCAAAGTGAACATTGAACAGGAATCTTGAGAGATCCACTTGGTGCCCTGGGCCTGGACTTGGGTCAAGTGCAGTCCAATTTAGAAACTTGGAAACAGGTGCTTTGATACTGAGTTGTTTCTTTGCACTTCAGTAATTAGCACTACATGCAAGTATTTCCCAGGTTCCTCTACTCTCTGGGACCTCATTTCAAATAAAATTTATATACTTGATTGTAGAATGAGCTCTGTGGAACAGTTCCTTCATCCCAAAAGCAGCTTGAAATTTATTTTTCTCTAAATTAAATATTTATTTTTATTTTATGTGTAGGATTGTTTCGATTGCATGTATGTAAATGTACCACATGTATGCAGTGCTATGGAGGATAGAAGAGAGAGTCAGATCCCAAGGAACTTGATTTACAAGACAGTTGTTAGTTCCCATGCGAACTGAAGTCAGGTCCTCTGCAAGAAGAGCCAGTATTCTTAATTACTGCGTCATCTTTCCAGCACCAGCAGGGTGAAACTTCTTAATCTGATGAACAAACTCATTTCCCAGACTCAAGACAAGTCCATACACTTGAACCCAGTGAACATGGGTGCGAAATGAGCATGTGGTCACTGGAAAGAGCTTTGCGAGAGAAGAGCTATAAAGTTGAATTATGCTGGATAATCCCATAATTTTTCTGATGATAAAGCAGGAAATTATTAGTCAGATAATATGATTATATATGTAATGCAGCTTTAAACACATTGTCAAATGGTCAAATGCAAGTTTGGTGAAATCTACCTTTTTCAAATTGTTAATTAGTGGCTGTCTACAAAGGTCTTTCCCTTTGAAATTTTGCTTTGTTGTGTTCTGGATCCCCTCGCTGAGCATAGGAAGGAAGTGGCTTTCCATCTTAGCTTAGTCATCTTGGCTTCCTTCAATAAAAATTTCAATTTGAAAGACAAAAGTCACATTTGGAAGCTACTTGGCAGTTTTTCTTCCCTCCCTTTAGCACAGTTCATCTCAGAAACATGTTTTTCTCTTTCCGTTGCTTATTCCCTAACCTATTGTTTATTTTATTGTGGTAGTTATTATTGCATGGAAGTCTCTCTACTTACAAGTTCTTTCTTGGTTGCGACACATTCAGAGTTACCCTGCTGGCCTATGCACCTGTCTATAAAATCTGTCAGGGAAAATGAGATAATTTGTTATCAAAGTCTCCTTTTTAATTTAACCCCTAAAATACTTTAAAGGAAATCTGTTAAAACGAGGAGGATTGACAACACCTATGAACTGCTCCACAGAAGTCCTAGTAAATGGATGGGCATGGTAGAACACATGTTTTAAAGGCAGAAAGGGGATAATGGAGGGATGGGAGAATAGGGGCAGAAGAGCACATGGGGAGGGTAACTAAGGATGTTTGAAAATATTCTAGAAGCTTCCATCTATCTGTCTGTATGTCAAATTACCTATATGGGGAGAGATAATACTTCTCCTCAACACCATAGGTCATTAAGCAAAACTCCCACACCAGGAGTGAGATATTTCACTTTTGAGTTATTGATCAAAGAGTTCTTATATACCCCTAAACTAGAACAGGCTTTTTGTCATTTCTCTTAATTACCCAAAAGAACTAGAGGGTAAGGCCCTATTGCTGAAGACATCACAACTGGCTTACAGGACCAGAGAAATAAAGCTGGTACTGATTTGGAAGCTTCCTCTTTGCTGGTTAGCTTTTATAGTGCTTGAAGGTGCTACACAGGCTGCTGAGGGGAAAAAAGTCAACAACGGTCTTAACAGATTTGATCCCTGCAAGCTATAATATAATAATGGCTGAGTTGGCAAGAAGTGTCCACAGAAGCAATAGTGGCATGAATATTATAGGAATAACCAACTGCTCCACAGGACAGAACTCATGCCTGGTGCCTGTGAATGTGCTGAAGAACTCATGAATGAGGAGATCATAGATCCTAGGAGAGAACATTCTACTGACATTCTGAAGAATGGACATACTATTCAAATCATGTTATATATATATATATGTAGATCAATGCAGCTCTCAACCCTCATCAGAGGTAAAAAGATTGTAAGAGCAAGAGGTTGATGAGGAGTGCTATGAAACAGTGAAACAGTGTCTTCTGGACATGAGAGGACTAGCACACTTATTAACTCACAGTAGCTGTGGTTGTCTATATAAGTCCTGCTCAAAACCAAGCCAGTCAAAACTCAAGTATAGTTGGGGGAGATGCTAATGAAGCCCTGCCCTTAGCAGAGAAGCTTTGACGCTTGTAAGCTGCTAGGGTGTGGAGTCAGTTTTCATTAAGAAAATGGCTCCTCGTAAGCTGTCTCAGAAGCTGCCCATGCTCCAGTGGATGTCCTTATTGCAGCATTAATTGTACTCAGTGGACTATGAAAAGAGGCACTGTAGTTGGAAAGGGGATATAGAGGGGATGTCTGTGAGGAGTTGGAGAGGGACTGGCAGTTGATATGATCAAAATATATCATAAACATGTATAAAATTTTCAAAAATGAATAAAATAAATAAATGAACAAATAAAGTAGTTAGAAGCTCATATTTTTTTTTACTCCTATTTTGAAAATCTTGATAGCTTGTTTGTTCTACCCCAACACAACATGGGGTGTTATTGGCTAGAGAAAGTTATTCAATATTTCTTATTTGTTTTTCTAGTTGTATTCTCCATCCTTCTGTGTCATAAGAAATCCTCGCTGTCATTTGGCACAGGGTTTAATGAAAAACCCCACCTCAATGTATATGGTGGAGAACAATTAAGGAAGACATTAAGGAGTACACATGAATGTACTCACCTGTATGGGCACTTGTACACACATATGTGAACACACATATACACTGTCTTAGTTTGCTTTACTATTGCTGTGATAAACACCGTGACCCCAAGCAATCTGGGTAGGACAGAGATTATTTCAGTTTATAGCACAGTCCTTCATTGAGGGAAGACAGGGCAGGGGCTCCAACAAGAGCTTGGAGGCAGGAACTGAATCATAGACCATAGAAGAGTACTGTTTACTGGTTCTCTCCTCTGGCCCATTTGTAGCTTTCTTTCTTATATAACAGAGGATCACATGTCTAAGCATGGCACCACCAATGTTTGGAGAGCTTTCAGGAGGCAGCGCAGGTCAAAGTAGCTGGAAAGAAAATGGATCTGCCAAGTCCCTTCCTTTGCATCTTGCCTTATATACCCTTCCTTCAGGCTGTTCCGGAGGTGTATACTTTTAAAATAAATAAGTAACAATAAAGCTCTTTCCTGAGTTCTGTCAGCCTTCCATTTCTGACCAAGTCAGAAGTTGTCTTTAATTTGACCTTGGGGATGTTGAAGTGGGGCCAATCTTCTGAGACCAAGCCCTTCACTAACTCTGGTTTAGTGTCAGAACTGAACTGATCTGTAGCACATTTAGTAGCTCTTTGCTAAGAAGTACATTGTTTGGTCTGTCTCCCATCCCCCTCAATCTGCCGTTAGAACTATTGAACATATGTGAATGTAGAGGATAGGTTTTGTGGCCCCTGTACAAAGGCTGATTGAGTAGTCCAGCATAATCTATAGAAATAAAGCCACATCAAAGTCTCAGGAGCAAAGACAAGTGCTGAAAAGCTTCCAGATGGGGCAGAAAGCAACAGAGTCACTGGAAAGATCAGACTTCTCAAAACAATATTGGAAGCAGGAATTGGGAGGCAGGACAGAAAGATGTGAAAAGTTTTGGGGCCATACGAAAGCAAAGAAGCCCCTCATCCAGGAATCCAGTTGAAGCCGTTCAGCAGGAGAGAAGCAACAATTCAGGGGCACAGCAACAATTCCAGTGCCTCTTAACAGCTCTTCTCTCCCTTCCCAGCCATTAACCTACAATGCTCTAAGATTCTCACCAGAAACCTTATTTACAGGGAAAGGGCATGTACTAAAACTCTGTGTAACCCTAGGGGCTTCTGGCTTTACCTGATCTATCCAAGGCAACTCATGAACCACCCAATAATCTTTGTTTCTTATCAAAAGGGGAGGGACATTTCTTAACCTTTTGAGAGGTAACGATAGAGACACTGAAATGATAATCGGCCAATGCTAAGACAACTGTGATTGTGCCTTGAGGAATCCAGACCCACACTTGGGTGTGTCTTCTGTGCTCTTGCTTTCTCCCAGCCTTCATCCTTAAACTTATACATTGTCTTTAACAAAATCTCCAACTCTGCTTTACCGTAGTGGATAGTCCTGAGCTATTTTCAGCTTCAAAGCCAGGAATCTCAGTTTTGGCCTGTGTGTGGAACTTTGTGCTGTTCCCACACTTCTTTTCTTGCATACTATTTTTCTATTGATGCTTTGCGTATTTCATACATCATTTTTCAGTTCAGTTCAGGCACATTTCCCCCTTCCCCCCACCCCACCCTACCCCACCCCAGATCATGCATTCTGCCATAACTGTCCTGCATCTTTCTCTCAGTCTTTATTTTTATGCTTAGGAATTCACATTTTCCTCCATTAATTTTATATTACTCTAAAATATGGATACATACTCTCCACCCATATACAGTAATTACAGAGTCTGAAAATACTTGGTGGGTGGATTCTAGAGCCTGTTGTCAGATTCACATTATAACAACATAGTTGCTTTCAGATAAACAGAAATATAACAGTAACATCATTTAGTTTGCCTTTCATCTGGGGGATTTGGTGTTAGCATCCACAAATGAGGGAAACCATTCTCCATTTGTCTTTCTGGGACTGTGTTACTTCACTCAGTGTAATGGCTTCGAGCTCCATCCATTTACCTGCAAAGTTCATAATGCCATCTTTCTTTACTGCTGAACAGTACGCCATTGGACCATATTTTTGTCACCTACTCATCTGTTGAGGGGCATTTGGGTTGGTTCCAGCTCTTCACTGTTGTGAAGAGAGCTGCAATAAACATGGATGTGCATGTATCTTTGCGGTAGGATGAGTCTTTGGGGTATATACCCAGGAGTGGTATGACTGGGTCAGGTGGTAGGCTCATTCTGAGTCTTTTAAGGGTTCATCACACTGCTTTCCACAGTGGTTGTACAAGTTTACATTCCCACCAGCAGTAGATGAGTGTTTCCCTTTCCCCACAACCTCTCCAGCATCTGTTGTCTTTTGTTTTCTTGATCTTAGCCGGCCGTATTGGAGTGAGATGATATCTGAGAGTGGTTTTAATTTGCATTTACTTAATTATTAATGATGTTGAACAATTTTAAGATGTTTCTCAGCTGTCTTTAATTCCTCACTGGTGAAGACTCTGTTCAGGTCTTTACTCCATCATTTGAGTAGGTCATTTGACTTCTTTGTTTTTTGAGTAGTTTATATATTCTTGATGTTAATGCTCTGTCAGATGTATCACTGGTAAAGATTTCCTCCTACTCTGTGGGTTTTATCTTCACCTCCTTGATTGTTTCTTTCACTGTACAGAAGCTTTTGAGTTTTATGAGGTACCATTGTTGAGTAAAAATGTTCATTTTACCCAAATTGATATACAGATTCAATGCAATCCCAATCAAAATCCCTATGAGCTTCTTCAAAGACTTGGAAAAAATCCTTCAATTTATATGGAAAAACAAAAGACCCTGAATAGCTAAAGCAACCCTGAGTGAAAAATGCAATACAGGGGGGATTGCCCTACCAGACTTCAAACTATATTACAGGGCCATAGTCATAAAGACAGCATGGTACTGGCACAAAAACAGACCTGTTAACCAATGGAACAAAATTGAAGACCCAAACTTGAGCTCATACAATTTCAGCTGCCTCATATTTGACAAAGGGGCAAAAAACCCTCAATGGAGGAAGGATAGCATCTTCAGCAAATGGTGTTGGCAAAATTGGATCGTCATCTGTAGAAGAACAAAATTATATCCCTACCTCCCACACTTCTGACAAATGGAGTAAACTTTTCATGTCATGCAGAAAAATATTTACAATTAAGAATAAAGACTTTTTGGACTAAGGTTTTGGAAAGTTAGCTTCCTACACCTATATGTGCTGTTAAATATGTGTTCCACTGAAATGACCAGCTTAATGAACAATGGAGATGATCCAAGGAACAGGAATTCCAGCTCCAAGTTGGCGGTTAAGAAAGAGTTGCCTGGGCTGGGAAGGAAACCTGTCCAGACTGGAAAAAGTCAGTGTAATGAGTGAGCTGTGTCAGAAACAGAAGTAGAAATATTTGTGCCTAGATGTGAAATTTGATGAATAAAAATAAATTCGTGACCTATGTCAATTTTGCTCCCTTTAATTTTCCAAGTCCTACTGATTTCACGTGGTAGATATGACCATGGACAATTGCTGATTGTTCCTTCCATTTTCAATGGCTAATGTTAAATATTAGGCACAAAGCTGGGTCCACATGATATAGGTAAAGTACGGTGGACAATATTTGTTGATCTGGTGTGTTTGGATAGTTTACTTGCCTGATTTATCTCATATGTTTTTTTATTTTATTTTATTTATTTCTGTATGTGTATCAATGTACTGTCTGCAGGTCTGTGCACCCATGTCGTGCAATGCCGCGGAGGTCTGAAGAGGGTGTTGGATTCCCCTGGAACTGGAGTTCTCCTGGAATTGGAGTTTCAGACGGTTCTCGGCCGCCATGTGGGTGCTGGGGATCGAACCCGGGTCCTCTGCAAGAGCGGTCGGCACTCTTAACCGCTAGGCCATCTCTCCAGCCCCTATCTCATATGGTTTTAATGTGACCATTGTTCCTGAATTAACTGGCAAGTTTGTATGTGGTAATATTTTGTTTGCACAAGTAAGTTAATTATCAATCTGTGTCTTCCTGTTGGTGCTGGACATAAGCTGGTTGTTTAGTTGCACAAACAAGGTGGGAAGCCATAGTGTCCCAACATTGGACTCCAAATGAAGCAAAGTGCAATCATAAAATGGAGTCACTCAGGGCGAGGCACAAGCTGAGAGCTACGTCCAACACAGTAAAGCACAAAGAGCAACTAAGGGAAAGGCGGCACTTGATGGCCCGCTTTGCTACTGATGTGAAAGTGATGAAATCCTCTCGTGCTTGAGACAGTTGAGAAGAATTTAGATGTCGGGGTAGTGTTTGCAGATGAGCCAGCAATAACTGCAAAAAATGAGTGAATAGCCAGGCGTGGTGGCACACGCCTTTAATCCTAGCACTTGGGAGGCAGAGGCAGTCGGATCTTTGTGAGTTCAAGGCCAGCCTGTTCTACAGAGGGAGTTCCAGGACAGCTGGAGCTAAAGGGAGACCCTGTCTCAAAAAGACCAAAAAAAAAAAAAAAAATGAGCGAATAGAAATATGATGATTCTTAAGTAAAATACTTAATTACTTTAGATTAATGTAGGGCTAGTATTTACATAAATTCAGAAATGTTATGAGGTAAGTGTTACATAATAGTCTAACTAAACATATCATAAAATGATGCTGGGAGGTTAGTTGTATCCAGAGAAAAAGATAGCGATGGAATCTTCAGCAGAACCATCATAAGCAACTACATAAATGATAACTGTGAACAGCAATGAAACAACTGTTGGAAGAGGTCACTCTGGAGAGATGGAAGGCTCATTTATGTAGGCCACGTGTGCTTGGTCTAGGTAGTAACTCTAATGAATAAAAGATCTGTGTGCATTTAAAATTTGACAACATTAAAATATTAAGTTGAGGAAACATACAGAAGAAGAGTATTACCAATGAAAAAGCACATGTTTTTCAGTTGTTTAGTTGGAATTCTGCCAAGTAATTTTTAAAATTTATTTTATTTATTATTTTTATTTTATTTGTATGAGTGTTTTGCCTGCATGTGTAAGTACACCTATGTCATGCAATGCCCTACAGAGGTCTGAAGAGGGTGATATATACCCTAGAACTGGAGTTATGGATGGTTTTTAGCTGCCATGTGGGTGCTGGGGCTTGAACCCAAGTCCTCTGGATAGAAGAAGAGCAAGTGTTCTTAAGCACTGAGTGATCTCTCCAGCCCCATCATTTTCTTCTTTAAGGAGTCTGATATTAATCTTTTAGTTAATCTTTCAAGATTTGTTTTTAATGGCTTACTGTGGAGAAAAAGAATGTCAAAGTTAATGTGGTATCTAGAATGTCACCTAGGTTCAAGGTGAGTAAATTATTTTCTAACAAAAATTATTTAGAATGGGAAGCTGATCTGCTGCTTGAACACAATAATGGTTATTTTCAGTACCCGGTACCCAGAAAGCTTCATCTCTCCAGGATATCTTCAAATAGTGCTCAGCCTCTGCCTTTACCCCTCTACTCTGCTGCCCACAACACCTGTACATATCAAGTGAAAAGAATTTCTAGTTATAAATGTAAATTTACCTGATGAATCAGGAATATAGATGGGTTCAATTAATAACAGCTGTGACAGAAGAAACAGAAATACACATGTCATCAAAAGCAAATGTTACTTTACGTGAAAGTTGTTTATATTACTACAAAAAATTTCAGTGTTAATTAGCTTATTTACTGCATCAAGGTACCTAAAGGGAAGCTACTGAAAATTTCTGTCTTCTCAGATATTTGAAATTACATTTGTGCAAACAATTATGAAACTCTCATTTATTAAATATTACTTAGAGAATCACAAAACATTAATTAAGTTAATCATGGATTAACTTTTGTCATTGTGATTTGTGCTGGTTACCTTTTTTATTATGCCTATGTTGCTACAAAATCAACTTAAAGAAGAAAGGAAGGGGTTCCTTGGCTTACGGTCTGAGGCGACATCATGATGAGGAAGGGCTTCAAGAGCGTGAAACAGCTGGGCACACTGCATTGCAGAGGGACAGAGATGACTGCTGCTCCTCAGCTCCCTGTGTCCTTTTTTTGGAGTTGAGCTTCTTAGTTCATGCTGTGGTGTTGCCCATGTGTTGACTAAGTCTTTACACCTCAATTAACTTAATCTATAAAACCCCTCACCGTCATGCCCAGAGATTTGTTCCTATGGTGATTCAAAATCCCATCAAGTTGACAATTAAGATTAATCATCACAGCATTATTAGATGATTTTCTTTCATATAAATTTTAAGATAGTCTGGACTGTGTGGAGGAAGGATAGAGTGGGTGGGTGGAGGTAGAAGTGGGTGTCAAGTGATTAGATAGTTTGGGGGTGATAAGGCAGGGAGGAAAAGAAGGACCAAGATTTAAGGCAAAGCAGAATTATGAATTCCTGTCCAGCTGCTTGTAAATCTGTGGCTAGACTGTGTATAAAGTATATTCCCTCTACCCCAATAGCTCACCATTACGGTGATGTGGGCTTAGAGATCTCTCTTAACCCTAAGTCCAACATGCTCATATTACTTAAATCTTACTAGTCATATGGGCTTGAAAAAGACTCAGTTTCTTCCTATGGAAAATCACATTAATTTGCTTCTATAATTGTGTGAGCAAGATAGAAATGTATGGTTGTGAAGATGAAGTGTGCTTATGCATAAGAGCATTCAGTGTATCGACTGGCATTCAGTAAACACTAAAATTATAGGAAGGAAACACATGGGTCAGAGAAATGAGGGAAACCAGGTGAATCAGGGAAATTAATGCTGGGATTTCAAGATCTTTACATTCTTTGTTTTATTCCTGGCTTGTTTACTAAATTTTATCATATCTAACAGCAATAAAAATGTGATTGAATTAAGTTATTGCTTTGGCAGTTGTCTTACTGCTGTTTCTAAATGTAATTCAGACAATTTCAGCTTATAGAAAACAAGAGTTGGATTATAAGAAGGAGGATGGATGGGTGTTAGTGAAAATCAGCAGTCATGTCTGATGGGCATGATGTGGATTACATGGTGCCACCTGCAGTAGAGAACCCCTGGGTACCCCAGACAGGGTAGCCTGGTCTGTCCTTAAGGCACCAGGGGTGCTGGAAATCACATTATTTCACTTCACTTCAGTTCAGTTCCATTCAATTCAGTTTATTTGAGCTCATTTTGTGCTTCAGCCAGTTGTGGAATGAAAGTGGATCCAAAAATAGTACAACTTATCAGAGGGCTCTGATCTTACATAGCTGTGCTTTTGAAAAGGAAACAGAAATCTGCTAATCAACTCAAGTCTTCTCTGTTCTCACCTGAAACAGAAGATAAAGGAAGTTATCCAGCAATTAAAGGGGTGTGATGTATCACTCACACAATCAGGAAAGCTACCGTTATCAAAGAACAATAATCATTCTTTTGTAAAAGTAATTAAGATTTTCAGAAAAAAAGATAACATTCTTCAAAAAATATTTCCAAGAGTAGTTCATATGGAAGTCACATGAATTCTTCCTTTCTTCTATTTATAATCTTTTCTTTATGCATATTCTCTTTGTTAACTTTTCTGTGACTTTTGAGAGTTTATTGTAGTTGCAAAATTATAACTCATATATCCATTATACTGCCTTCCTCAAAATAAACCAGATAACAAAAATTAAAATGGAAAGTTAAACATCTTAGTTTTTGCTTTTAATTTACCTCACTTTCAAAAATTTTGTCTTTGAATCAGAAAAATGAATATGTAATATATAATGCATAGTATGTTCTATATACATTTATTAATATATATTAACCCTGTGGATACAGTTTTACTTACACTACTGGAAACAATAGTTTGACAAATCAGATTTGTAATTCCTGGTCCTAGGACAGAATTTGTAACAGTGACACAGAGGGGCCAAGAGCTGGTTACAATGGCTCAGGCCACTAATCTCAGGTGATTTGGGAATCTGAGACAGGATATCACAAGGTCAAAGACTGCTTGCTCTCTATATATAGCAGATTTCAAAGCCAGGTTGGTATATTAGAGTGAATTCAAGGCCAGGTTGAATAACTTGATGAGATCCTGTCTCAAAATAAAAAGTATAAAAGAGAACTGGAAATGTGGCCCAGTAATAAGACTGTTTTCCCAGTATGTGTAAGGCCCTAGATTCAATCCCTGGTACTCCAAAATAAACCAATACACAAATAAATATTTGAATAAATCAATAAAGGAAAAGACCAGAAATCCTTAGGCATCTGTTTTAGTACAATTCTCATTTAATAGTGAGATGTAGATGTCTTGAGATGTGAGATTCAAGGGGTCTCAAGTGTGCTCATCATTATCAAGTTAGGTCTTGGCCCATGGCACTGAGTCTCTCAACCAACTCTTGGTAAAACCTCCAACTTGTAAACCTTAATGAGTTAGCCTGGAAGGTGGGTTCTTTGAAAGAGCCAGAATCTCTGTCTGCCCAGAAGAGATTCTTAAAGACAAAGCCCTCAGGAAGGCCTCTGAGCCGTGTTCCCAGAAACCAATGGGAAACGTTAAATTATTTGCTGTTTCTGTGATAGGGTCAGATCAAGGAAAATGAGCTAGAAATTATGTACTTTCTTGTGGTAAGAGTATTTAGCAATTGTGTGTTCCCAGGAATAGATGAGCTACAGAGACTCAGCGAGTGTCACTGAGACAAAGCAGCTGTCACTCAAGAAGAAGGCCGCTGTGGCTTTGGACTGTGGCTCTGTGACTTTGAGAGAAACACCTCCCTGCTAGTTACACAGCTAACATCATGATCTGCCCACAGAGGCTGGTTAACAACAGGGCTCCTTGCTTCTTCTTTAAACTGTGTTGATTTCAGCCCCACTGTTTGGGATGAGTTCTCTTTTTCACTATTGTATATTATGTACAATATGCAAATTTTATACATATGTATGCAAATCTTTGGATAGAGTGCATTTATTCATCTATTCAAATATTCAGTGCTAATAGACGCCTTCAGGTTTCAGGTCAGAGAACATTGTATCTTTAAACTGAAGAAATGCAGCAAGTCTGAGCTGAATCTGGAGCACCTGAGCCGTTGCTTTGTTAAAATAGTCAGAGCAGCATCCTTTCTGGACTAGTCAGCAGGGGAAGGTTGGGACAGACATCGAGGGAAAGGGGAGGCTCTTTGCAACTTTTTCTGAAGCCATAGTGTTAGTTACAGGTGAAGATTTCACACTTGCTGGGGAGAAATTAGCCCCTACTTGTGGAAAGAGATACATCTTCCACCTTCAGGTGTTGTCCACACTCTGAGACAGAAATTCCACCTCGCTTCATGTCCTGACACATCAAGAGATTGCAAACATGGAGGGAGGGTGGTAATTATTTTCCTGTCACAAGATGGGAATCTTGGTGATGGATGGAGAACCTCCATTGGTAATTTATAAATTGTGTGGCCAACATACTCCTCTGGAGATAGATAAATGTCTTGTTTTGTCAAAATCCCATTATTCTGATTTATTTGGCTAACTTTTACCATGTCAAAGAAGTTTGTGATAGATTGGGATGAATTCAATTTTATTTATTTATTTATATTCATGTTTGGTAATTAATGAGATGCCTAAAAGCCTCCAGGAGTGAAAATGTTACTTTCTCTTCCTTTTGTTGTACTTTTTACAATGATTTGGTGGCCATTCTGCAAGTTTTCCTTGAAACTAGTGATGCAGCATCTCAGCCAAACTGTTTGAGAACTGCAGGTGGGATTTTCTTAGCTCTTCTGAAAATTAACGGCAGAAAAATTCTCAGTGTCATAATTACAAAGTCTTCATTCCAATTAGCAGTCTATCAGGTCCTATAAATTTCAAATTAAGTTGAGAGAGCTTTTACATTCTGGGATAGAAAACACATAAATAATAACACCAGCATGAAACAGATACTTTAAGACTTTATAAAGTTAATTTATATGAAGAACAAATCATATTCATTTAGTATCAAATATTACAAAGGAAAGGAAGCTTGAAGGTTTACAAACACTGGCTTCTGCAAAGGGTTTCAGTTTTCAAGATTTGAGTGGATTTGGCCATCTTTCACATATCATTTGTCTCTTATCACATTTTTATTATTTACACCTCAGTGTTAAGGTTTGTTTCTCATGATGACCAAGCAGAGAAATGATCTTCAGTCTCTTGTAGAATAAAGGATATATAAGAGGAAATCCATTTGGAGCTTAAACTCTTCATCAACTACCAAATATACAATATTTTTTATAACATATAAATGCTAGAATCTCCTATATATTTCTTGAATTAATGTGAAATACACATTATGGGGTGCTGATGTCATCACAATTATTCCTTACTGAGGCATGTGAAAAGTAGGCTTTAGAGCTGTTAATTCAACTCAGGCATCTCATCCACATATCCTGAATTATTTGGTCCAAGTTAGTTCATGAATGTATATGAAGCAAACCTTTGAAATATAAACTGAGTTTTTAAGGTCAGACTATTTAAATACTACAGGCTTTTCTGATTCACATTGTCTTATTTATTTAGACCCATGAAACAGGACAGCTAACCCAAGTCAAGGTTGCATGAAAATAATCATATTTACCTATAAATAGGACATTTGGCTGCTAAGTATAACGTATCAATGAAGAAAATAAAAAGAGAGGTTTATGGTACCTCTGTAGTGTTATTTACAGCATTATTCTAATATTTAAATGATGTTGAGTTTCTAATCCACTCAAAGTGATAAACTGTGCATGGTGTTTCATGCCTTTAATCCTAGCACCCGGGAGGCAGAGGCAGGCAGATCTCTGTTAGTTCAAGGCCAGCCTGGTTTGCAGAGTGAGTTCCAGGACAGCTGGGTTTACAGGGAGACCCTGTCTCAAAAAGACAAAAAAAAAAGGGACATTTTCTCAATATCAAATGATACATATTATTGTATAAATAAAAGTTTAAAATTATAATTCCATCATTTAGATATTACTTCTTTAAAATAATTTCAGATTTGAATTACTGTAGGGTGGGTGTGAGTTTCTCAAGAAGATTCCTCTGTGTAAGTGTCTTAATAACAGTCTTATGCACAACTTTGGAGGCTTATGAGGTTACACTGTTCAAATGGTTTCAAATTGAGAAAAGAGATCATGGAGCGGTTTGTGTGTTGCACTGAAGTTCAGGCTGATAGTGTAAAAGCATAGATCACAAGCATGAAAAGGATCCTTACTCTGTTAGGTCACAGATATTAAGAAATATGTTTTTGGTGAAAGCAAGGTTCATAATTTTATTTGTGTGATGACTCTAGAAAGTTACAGGTTTACATAATGGAGAGGAGTAAGGTTAAAATCAAAGGTTGAGGCCGGGCATGGTGGCGCACGCCTTTAATCCTAGCACTCGAGAGGCAGAGGCAGGCGGATCTTTGTGAGTTCAAGGCCAGCCTGGTCTACAGAGTGAGTTCCAGGACAGCTGGGGCTACAGGGAGACCCTGTCTCAAAAAGAGAAAAAAAAATCAAAGGTTGATTAGGTCTCAGGTATGTTTTGTTCTTTTTTTTTTATTGAGCATTTGTACATCTCATACAATGGTTCCCAATCAAACTCAGTCCCCCACCCCATGCCCCAAACCCCCATCAGAACTCATGCATTACAATATCCAAGCTAAACCTATGGAGTCAAGCTCTTGAACCCAGATGTCCTTCTGTGCAATATGTCCACTGGAGTCTAGTCAGCACATCTCGAAATCTTAGGTAAAGTATGTTCTTCCTCACCCAGCAGTACTCAGTCTCTTGTGGGTCCCAGTCTAGGGCTAGTCCCCCACCCATTTCTCTTCCTCCACTCTGAGACCTTGCGTGAATTGTCAGGGGTTCCGTGCCTGATACTGCCACTGCCACAGGTTCATTTGTGAAAGCTTCCAGTTGACTGTAAGCCATTGATTGCTCTACATTCATGCTCCAGCCCTGGCTCTTACAATCTTTCTACCCCCTTTTCTGCAATGGTCCCTGAGCCAAGGGTGGGTGAGGTTTAATATAGGGGTCCTACCAAGGATACACACTCTGAAGGCTCCCATTCTTTTAAGCTTGACAAGTCGTGGCCTTCTGCTTTCATTGCCCTCTATTGTGTAAGGAAGCTTTGCTGGTGAGAACTGAGTGATGCACTCCTCTCCTCTCTGCCCTTTACTCTGTGTGTAGAAGTTCAACCTTAGATGTGATTCCTAGGAATGGGGATCTTTCAGATGTATATTTTCCATATCTGACCAGTTGTGGGATTCTATAGGAGCCTCTGTCTGTAGCAAAGAATAGCTTCTTTGATGAGTGGCATATGATATACTTGCTGCAAATATAAGAGACTTTATCTCTCTTGCTTAGTGCTGCATCTTTAGCACCTTCCCTAGTCTCTACACATAGAGAATATTCAGCTATGATGAACCCATGTCTATTTTAAAGTTCCAGCACTGGGACCACAGTTGAACTCCTAATGACAATTTGAAAGCAGTATCTGCTTTGCTTTGATGGAGAGCCTGGCACCAGGCCATCTTCTTTTTTTCCTTACTATATTTCAAGGCTGTGTGATAGAGCCAGTTCTCCTCTGCCCCTCAGCATCACAGTGATCAGAGACCATAGCTGAATTAAGAGATATTAGTATTTGTCTCAATGGTTGATTGTGATTGTTCTCATCTAATAGTTTATCATACTTTTATTACTATTAGCTTTTGGTTATGGTCTATTAAAGTAAAAAAAAAGAAATAAAAAGAATGCATCTGAAAAAATCTAAATAGTAGATTAGCTGCACCTTCAGGCAGGTTGGCATTGTGTTAATTTGCTTATGGTATTTCCCACATACAGAACAACGTTTGATTTGGCGTGCATCAGTAACAAGAAAAAGCATGACAGATAAATTAAAAAACAGAAATGGTCTGAAATAATGTTAAAACATGCTTTCATTGAAGTCAAAGAAACTGTTAAAGGAAATTTTCTGGTTTTTAAGTTCTCTTGTGAATGCATATTATAATAAATGCTTTTTTTTTAAACTACCGTCTCCTTGCTTGCTTGTTTTACATAAAATATTTGCTGCATCAGGAGAAAAATTAAGTTGTTTTATCTCAAAGTTCTCTTTGATCCCCAAGTTGTTTTTTTTTTCCCAAGTTTTTAAATGCTTATTGTGTATGCAAAAAGTTAAGTTCAGCTGCCATTCCCAGGAAGAAGAAAGGGCTGAGAAACGGCTTTTTATTTTTTTCATTATTTTTTTTTAAATAATCAACTCTTTTTTTTATTTTTTTAAATTTTATTTATTTCCGTATGTGTGTGAATGTATTGTCTGCATGCAAGTTTGTGCACCTGTGACATGCAATGCCATGGAGGTCAGAAGAGGGTGTTGGATTCCCCTGGAACTGGAGTTCTCCTGGAATTGGAGTTTCAGATGGTTCTTGGCCGCCATGTGGGTGCTGGGGATCGAACCCGGGTCCTCTGCAAGAGCAGTCGGCCATCTCTCCAGCCCGAGAAACTGATTTTTAAAATTTGTTGATTTGTTGGCACTGGCTGCTCTTGCAGAGGACCCAGGTTCAATTCCCAGCACCCACATGGCTGCTAACAAGCTCTGTAACTCCAGTTCCAGGGAATCTGATGCCCTCTTTTGACCCCTTCTGGCACTGCACAACACAGGTGCACCTACCTACACTGAGGCCTGATCCTCATACACACAGAATAAAAATAATAAAACATTTAAATTTTTTATTCATTCATTTATTTTTACTTTATGAGTATGACTGTTTTACAGGCATGTATGTAAGTGCACCACATGATGTAAGGCCTGAAGAAGCCGGAAGAGGGTATGGACCCATGGAACTGGAATTTCAGGCAGCTGTCAGTTGCCATGTGGGTGCTGGGAACCAAGCCTGGGTCCTGTAGAAGAACAGCCAGTACTCTTAACCATTCAGCCATCTCTACAGCCCTAGAAGCTGATTTTTCAAAGCAGGCTCCACGAAGGTCCTGTGACTGTCATTCTGTGTTGTCGACAGATCTCTTTTGCCATTTTCATCCCAGGGAGATTGAGGCTGCTTTTGTCAAGTCTCAGAAAAAGCTCGTTCTTAGGGTACTTTGCCATTTGCTTGTTTTTTTCTTCCTCACAAAGCATCGTCATATATTGTTTAAGCCTTCATTGCTTCAGTATATCTGTACTTGTGTTATCATCATTTTTTTCAAAAGCCATTCTTGAAAAGAACCGTTATATGGAAAGCATTTCTGCTAATGACAGACAAGCTGTTATTTCTCCACTGGCTATTTATTGCAATAGAAGAATTCAATAAAATTAAAAAAATATGATGACATTTTCCATCAAGCCACGATGAATGAGCAATCAGCCTTATATACAGCATGCTGTTCTATAAAACAGATAATAGATTAGAGCTTTTCTATAGAAAGAAAGGATTTTCAATTAAAAAATGTACACTCACTTAACAGGCTATATAGCAATAAATTAACTTTCCACTTGACATAAAAGAAATATTTCAAATTTTTGTCTTATCTCATTAGGAGGCAAGCCTTCTATATAGTTGATCTAATTTAATTAACAGAATAATTCGTTTCATTTTATAGATGAAAAACGTGGGGAGTCTTAAGATTTAGTAAGGTTTTAGACAAGGTCTAGCTTTATTCTAAATATGATGCCCGTCCTCCATTCACAGTACTGTGTATCCTCCACGTTCTCAGTTCTGTGTCAATCTGAAAGCTCTAGTTCTATTGATTTTTCCCAGCCCATACGGTGGAGTTCACTTTTTCCTCCTTATGTTTTCCTATAAGCATGATATTCTTGCATTCTGAAAATGCAAGACACAAACTAGCCCAAGCCTGAGCAATTTGGGGAGTTCTTTCACTCTGAAGTACTGATCTGCTTTTCCATTCAATTTAACCTGCATCTTAAAAAGAGCTATTTCATGTCTTGAATACAATTGCAAGAGCTGATGGAAACAAACTCCCCACATGGAATGGAATCACATTTGCTTTAGAAACAGCTCCACAGTCCAAGAGAAGTTAGTACAAAGAAAGAAAGAAAGATTTCTAACTCTATCTTGCTGAACTCTGGTATTTCCTCGTGTGCTGTTTTCTGTTCTGTATTTGTGGGGATTTCCTGCTGACAAGTCTTTGCTGAGTACTGAGATTCATTGCTGTTGCTCCTGTTTGACCTTAGTTATGAAAACCAACTATATTCACTGACCTTCTCATTTGTGAGTTTAAATTTTTGTAGTCTACCTCAATAGGCTTTAGATAAAAGCTGTTGATTTACCCATCCACAGAGTGATGTTCTGATTACTGGTCCAATTGGGCACTGTCCCTCTGGTTAAAACACCTCCCAGGCAATGAAATGTCACTAAAATGTGGAAGGGGATAACTTCCGCAAGGAATGCTTTGATAAGCTACTTCAAAAGGAAAGCAGAGAAAAGAGTAGGTGAAGCCCACTAGGTTTTAAGGGCAGTGAAATTATTCTGTATGATGTTAGATTGGTGGGTACAGAACATGAAACATTTTTCAGAACTCACAGAGATGCACAACACAGAGTTGATCCCAGTGTGAACCATGAACCTTGGTTAATACCAGTGTCTCCACACTTGTTCATCCTTTGTAATAAATGTATAGTAGAATGCAAGATGCTCATTAGAGAACCATGGGGCAGGGAAGTCTACTGTTTTAGTTACTATGTCTCCATAGTATGACCTGAAATAAGGCACATTGTTTTTTCCTCTAGGATTATACCTTTGCCCAGGATGTTATTGTTTAGCCAGGTCTTCTGTGTTGCATATTTGGACATGAGGATGTGCCTGCCCATGCAAGTTCATGGAGACCAGAGATTGGCATTTGGTATCCTCCTCTATTGCCCTACACCTTATTTTTTGAGACAGTGTCTCTTACTGAATCTGGAACTGGCTGTTTCAGCTGGTGTATCGTGCCAGCAAGTGGCTGGAATCTGCTTGACTCCAGTCCCCAGGACTGGCATTACAGCTCATATAGCCACACATGGCTTATTTTTTTGCATAGAGATTAATATTTATTCTAATTTTACTATTCAAACTCTCTCTCCCTCTTTCATGCGCTCTCCCAAAGGGCATGGGTTGACATGGGGCTAGGGATCTTCCCACTTCAGCTTCCTGAGCACTGGGATCATTTTCAGATTGTACAATTGCATTTCATTACACCTTTTCTTTTTTTTTTAATTAATTTACTTTTATTGATGCTTTGTGTATTTCATACATCATTTTCCAATTCAGTTCAGGCGTATATCCCCTTCCCTTCCCCCCACCCCACTCCTACCCATCCCAGATCATGCATTCTGCCGTAACTTTTCTGCATCTTTCTGGGTTTTTTTGTTTTTTTTTTTTTTTAACAATAAGTGATAATTTGTGAGTACAAGCATCCTTCATGTAAAACCAATTTGCGAGCAGTTGTGCCCAAACCCACACAGCTCATGGGTCCCACCATCTAGCAGGGGGGCTTGTATGTTCAATCAAGTTGATCAAATGAGTGTCCAGTCTATATTGTTGTAGTTTCACCATTCACCCCAATTGCAGCCCTTATATTCTACCGCGCCCCCTCTTCCGCAGATTGTTCCCTAGGCTTAGAAAAGGGGCACAGGTGGATGAGAAGCAAAACAGTCTACTTTCTCTGGAGCTGTTGTCTTGGTCTCTAGTCAATTCTGGCTGTTTTCTTTCATGGGCTGTCAGCTTGTCCAGGCATAACCTTTCAATCCTACTAATGAAGCACATGCAATTAGATATATAGGTATTTAAACAGTATGATATATAGCCTTTCGATCCTACTAATGAAGCACTAGCAATTGGGTGCTAAATATAGGTATTTAAACAGTACTAATTGTTATGGTAGGTTACTTTGGTATAGACACAGATATTTGGATGGTATGTTAATCCATGAATTACGTTTTCTTCTGTTAAGTATGACAGGGTCATCGTGTGGTTTATAACATCTCCTAACGATTAGAGGATATAAGCTTGTGGCATCAGACATGGGTTATTCCTCCAAGGAGAGAGCTAATAGCCAATTAGATTTGAGATATACAGACATATGGCTGCCACTGCTGCACAATATTTCCAGGCAGATGAGGTGTAGCTGGTGCTGATGGAGGAGTCTTGCTTGACTCAAGGAGACCTATATTTGCTTTATTGGTTTAGTGGCCTTTGGTAACACTCTCTGGCATTCCAGAGACCATCCGTATGCATGCAAGTGCGGTCTCCATACATCTTTCCCATGTTTTTATCAGGTCTTCAACAGCAGGGCCTTACCGCCTGTCTTCCTGCAGATATTCCGGTTTGGAGGCAAGGAGCCTTTACCTTTTGTGGGGGCTTGGATCCCCTGGCCAACATCTCCTTGGTAGAATAATCCATTGTTGATGTCAGAGCTCCTGTATTAATATATTTTGCTTAAGTGCGTAGCTTAAGGAGACTTTAGCATTATATTTGGTTCTGAATAGTGAATAATCCTTTTCACAGTTTCTATGTCCCTTAGTCAATTAAAGAAGGCAGTTTTACCGATTTTACAAGAGAATACCTCTATAACAGCTGGCTCCAATCTACAGCTGGAGAACGACCTCATCATCATCATATTTCTCCTTATTCTATGGGGGGGAGTTAAGAAAGTCTCTTGTATAAAAACCAATTTAATAGCTGAGAAAGAAAATGCGGCTTTGCAGTGAGTAGGATGTACCAGAAAGTGCCAGCAGAAGGATTGATTCCTCTGGGCATTGAAGGGAAGAAATGCCTCAGATTGCTGCAGACATCAAGCCCCTCTCTGGATCCTACTAGTAACAACGATTTTTAATGAATCCTAACGAAGCTTATCTTCTAGGTGCTGCAAAGGTTTTAACACACATGGTTTTTATATATGTGCTGGGAATCCAAACTCAGACCTCACACTTCTGCAACATACACCTCACCCACTGGTCAGTCTCTTGATCCCCTCTCTGATTTTTTTAATTTATGTATTTATAGCTATAAACATGTAGTATTGCCTGCACGTGTGTAAGTACACCATGTCATGAAATGCCCAGGGAAGTCAGAAGAAGATGTCAAAATCCCGTGGAACTGGAATTATGGAGGGTTGTTAGCCGCTATTTGGGTGCTGAGAATTGAACTCTGGTCCTCAGCAAGAGTAGCCAATGCTCTTAAATGCTGAACTATCTCTCTAGGCCCAGATTCTAGGAATTTTTAAATTTCTCTCCTAATTGCTTCAATGATTCAAGCATTACTAAGTAGTGTATTATTCTATCTCCATGAGTTCATATATTCTGTGTAATTTTTCTTGCCAGGGACTTTTTTTATCCCATTGTGATCAGATAGAATAAAAGAAATTACTTCCCTTTGTTAGGATTTGCTTTGTGTCCCAAACTATGGCCCATTTTAGAGAAAGTTCCATGAACTTCTGAAAAGAATGTGCATTTAATAGCATTAGGTGTATGTTAAGAATATTTATAATACCATTTTTATTTTTATTTTTTATTTTTATAGGAAAACAGAAACAACATAAAATAACAATAACAGAACAAAGAAAAAATACAAATAAAAAAGGGGGGATTTCCACTTCTTATTCTGGTGAAATAAAGAATCAATCTGCAGGGCTTGGCATGTACTTCTCTATTTTCTTTTTTCCCTTCTCTCCTTCTTTTCTTTCTTCTTTTCCTGTGTTTACTAGCTAGTCCAGGAAGCCTTGAGTTCTCAGCTGAGAAAGAGTCTGTTTAATTTAGGGGGTCTCATCCCTAAACTGCCTAGTCAATTTCTAGCTCCTTTAGTTATGTTACCTCTGAAAAGGGTCACCCCAATCACCAAAAGGGAATTGGGACACTGACCACTCTGCTTCTATGCTGAAAAGGGACATTGGGTGTGGCAACTGGAGAATCCCCTATTCAGAGGTCAATCTAAAAGACCCCAAGTTTAACTCTAGAGGGAAAAAGTCCTTGATTGGTACCCATGAAAGTGAAACGAAGGCAGGAGTGGTGAGGTACATGATCTAGGCAGGGGACCAGGAGAAGGAAGAACAGGGTGAATTAAAATAACTTAAAAGTCCATTAAAATTTCTTGAACAAGGGTTTCAAAGTGTCCATTTACTAGGTTTCTCCTTTTGTTCATTTGGCCATGATGTCTGGACTCAAGATCTGCTTTTCAGGCATTTTAATAGTCAGGATATGAGTTTCCACTTAGAGAGTTGCTAGAAAGAAAGAGGAAATTTTATTATTGAGCATTAATCACAATAGTGGACTTGTCCTTTGGCTGCAGGTGACCTTACTCTGTTAATCAAGGCCAAGATCTAACATTTTCGTGCCTGTTTAACATTGTTTCATATAACTTTACACCCAATATGTGGAGAAACAATTTTTCAGGCTTTAAAATAAATATATTGACTATCTTTTGGTTATACTTTCTTTTGGGGGGTCCTTAAGTCCACACAATTAGCTCATATTAACCAAACTTTGTTTTCTCAAGGTCATTTGAGGTTCTGGTCTTTAGAGGGCACTTGGGTTTTGGAGGGAGGGGAAGCGCGTGGCTCCTTCTGGCCATTAATTTTTAATTTTTTATTTATTTTTTTTATGTGTATGAATGTACTGTCTGCATGTAGTTTTGTGCCCCGTGTCATGCAATGCCTCAGGGGTCAGAAGAAGATGTTGGATTCCCCTGGAACTGGAGTTAAAGATGGTTCTTAGCCACCATGTGGGTGCTTGGAATCGAACCCAGGTCCTCTGCAAGAGCAGTTGGCACTCTTAACCACTAGGCCATATCTCCAGCCCCCCTTCTGGCCATTCTTAACCAGTTCTATCTACCAAGGACAAAGTCAGGTCTTGCTAGACCAGGCTTCCTTTTGGAGCACAAGGTGACTTTCCTCTATGTTGAGCTTCTTTATAGACTGGACACTGTGTAGGGTTCTGTTAGTGGATTTCCAAGACCTCCTTGCACAGGAAGCGTGGTGACTCACAATTACAGAACATTTTAAGAGATGCCCCCATATAAAATCCCCTGGGACCAATTGACCTCATAGAGCAAGGAAGAAAATTGTCCCTTAAATCCCATGCCCTTAGGTATGATGGGCATTAAGTATCCAAAAAAGTTAAGTTACACCAATCTGGTATTTTTAATTACTGTATCATATTTAGAAAAAGCTTGAAGAAAAGCCTAAGAAGCCTTGCATATTCATGGGAAGAAATTTAACAGCATAGGATACACAGGCAAAGCAGATAAGATAAATTTAAATAACTTTAGGCATATCTTAAATATAAATGATTTATTACAAACCGAAGTATAGTCTCTTTACTTTCCCAAACCCCATAATCTGGTTTGTAGTTTTCCAGTAACAGTGAACATACCTATTGACCAGAATTAAGCTGAAAAAATTTACCAAGTCTGTCCAAACTGTCTCTTTCTAGGCTGCATGCTACTAGTTCAGGAAGTAAACCTAGCTTTTCTTGAGTTAAGTTATCTTGAAATGGGCAGAACAGATATCAAAAGTAACCCTTGCATAATAGACAGAGACCAAAAAGTATCTTTCAGTAATGAAAGGTAACCCATTACTTGTCTATGCCCCTTTAATCAGAATCTACAACTGGAAGTCCAGTACAAAGCAGGAATGGACTGAAAACCAACCACAGCCCATAATGTATGGTTATTTAGACCATTAGTAAATTGGCTTTAGTGTTTAGACCATTCCATCCTAGAAACACTGGATCACTTCAATCCAGTACAAGTATCTTATTTTCTACTAAACTTTGCAATATTTATAACCATTCAACTGAATGGGGCAGGTCCCCTAAACACATTACCACAAAATAAAAACCTTAAAATGACCCTACAAGTCTTAGAGCAGGCTCCCCAGCCAAACCAATCTTTCCAGATATTCAGAAACACACCACAGAGGCCTGGAAAATATCCTGTCTATCTGCCCCAAAGATGTTCCACCTAGTGATCAAATACCTCACAATAAAACACAACCAAAGGTCCTGAATTATTTTATCTAGTATTAACATAGCAACTCCTCCTTCTTTCTTTAGTGCCATTTACTTGTTTTAATTTTTTACCCTCCTTTCATCTTGGGATAATATCTATCTTTAAAGCTGAGGTAAGTTTCTTGGAGACAAGAAAAAAAAAAAAGAGTTTTGTTTCTTAATCCATTCTACTAGTGTATGTCTCTTAATTGGAGACTTCAGTCCATTGATATTTAAAACTGGCCGGGTGTGGTGGCCCGCCTTTAATCCTAGCACTTGGGAAGCAGAGGCAGGTGGATCTTTGTGAGTTCAAGGCCAGCCTGGTCTACAGAGTAAGTTCTAGGACAGCTGGGGCTACAGGGAGACCCTGTCTTGAAAAGACAAATAATAATAATAATAATAAAATTTTAAAAAAAAGGTATTTAAAACTGTTGTTGAGAGAATTAAATTGCTCCCAATAATTTTGATTTCTAGTACATTCTTAGCCTATGTTTTTATTTCCATAGTGGCAGTATCATTTTTTTTTCTGGTGTTGATTGGTTATAGTCACTCCTGCCCTCCACTCTTTGTATTGCTTTAAGTATTCTCTGCAGGCATGGCTTATTGGACAGGAACTCACTCTTTCTTTCTTTCTTCCTTCCTTCCTTCCTTCCTTCCTTCCTTCCTTCCTTCCTTCCTTCCTTCCTTCCTTCCTTCCTTCCTTTCTTTCTTTCTTTCTTTCTTTCTTTCTTTCTTTCTTTCTTTCTATGTGTATGAATGTACTGTCTGCATGTAGGTTTGTGCACCCGTGTCGTGCAATGCCATGGAGGTCAGAAGAGGATGTCAGATTCCCCTGGAACTGGAGTTAAAGACGGTTCTCAGCCACCATGTGGGTGCTGGGAATCGAACCCAGTCCTCTGCAAGAGCAGTCGGCGTTCTTAATGGCTAGGCCATCTCTCCAGCCCCCTGGACAGGAATTCTTTCAACTTATTTACATCATGGAACATTTTCCTTTCTCCTTCAATTATAATAGATATTTTTCCTGGTTAAAGTACTCTGAGTTGGCATCTATAGTCTTTTAGAACTGGGAATATTTTAGACCAGGCTCTTCTTGTTTTCATCCTCTGCATTGAGAAATCAGCTGTAATTCTGATAGGTTTTCCTTTGTAGGTAACTTATTTTTCTTTTGCAGCCCTCATCTTTTCTTCGCTTTGAACATCTAGTGTTTTTTCTATGATATGGTGTGGAGAATTTATTTTCTGGTTCTGTCTGCTTGGTGTTCTATAAGCTTCTAATACTTGTATAGTTATCTCTTGCTTTAATTTGGGAAATTTTTCCTCTAAAATTTTGTTGAAAACCTGGGCCATATTGTTATCCTGTGAGTTTTCTTCCTCTTCTATCCCTATAATTCATAGGTTTGCTCTTTTCATAGTATTCCAAAGTTCCTGATTATTCTATTGTTTTTTATTTTAATTTTTCATGATCTTTACTTGATTTATCCAATTCTTCCATATTATCTTCCAATCTTGATATTCTATTTTCTACTTCATCCATTCTATTATTAAGAGTTTCTCCCATCCTTTCCAAGTTGATTGTGGAATGTTGCATTTCTTTTTTCATTTCAACTTGAATTTTCTTCTATACCTTTTGTAATTTCATTCTGCAATTTATCATTGTCCTCTTTCAATTTATCCCTGTCTTCTTTTAGATGTTTATAAGCTCCTTAAATTCCCTCAACTCCTTAATTTTTCTAATTATATTCATAATTGTTCTTTTGAGATCTGTATCCTGAGTTATAACCAAGGGGTCTTCATTAGAAGGTACTTGAATAGGGATATTAGTGTTTGGTGGAGATCCAAACACTAATCTTTTGTTGAGCTTTAGGGATTTGAGTTGCTTCTGTTGGAAGTGGTTCTAATGTGAAGCTTACATGTTTATTGAGCTGACACTGATTTTGGTTATGTTCTTCAGGTGTTTGTTGACTTCTTAATTGTATACAGGTGTGGATACTTTAGGCTCCAAAATTTTAACTCTATTCTAACAGTGTACAGACCAACATCCTTCACTCAACCAGCAAACAGTTCACCCAATGTAGTAAGCTGCACAACCACCAACCCGGCCCCAACCCCCCAGACTCTGAAACCCACACCAGAGGTTTGTAAGGTCACAATGCTTCTGCTGCAATGCAGCTTGAGTCCCCCACATCCAAGTGGGGTGAGCCCCAATCACCCACCTGGGGACATGTACTCATGGAACCGCTGTAAACCATCCTTAATCTACCAGCCGATCCTCCAGGGCCAGGCACCAACGTCTGTATGTGGATACAGTAGGAGAAAGGCTCAGCTGACACCGGTGCTTTCGTGGTTGTCTCCTGACACCCTCAGGTGATGTCTATAGGGGCAAATTGTAGTCCCTAAGGATCCAAATGCCCTTAGACCCCCTCCCACGCTTCCCAATGCTCTTGGGGGCCCCTAAGTTCCCCTCCCTGACTTTGCCCTTAGCTGCTCTGAATGCACCCACCACCTTGGGAGCTGCCATCTTGAAAAAGCCTATAATAACATTTTAAGCAATATTATAATATTTAACTCTGCTGTTACTTTGTTGATTGTTTTTTGTCTGCAGACCTGTCCGTTTATAAGAGTAGGGTACAGAAACCACCTATTATTACTATGTTGAAGTTAATGTATGTCTAAATCTGGAAGCTTGTTTTATGAACTTGAGTGCACTAATATTGGTGTGTATAGAATTGTTATATAGCCTCAATTAGCTTAATTGCATTTTCAGTTCCATTTGCTTGGTATGTACTTTTCTCTCCTTTTATTATTCTAAAGGTGTGTTTGGCTTTGCTGGTGAGTTGCATTTCTTCAGGCTACAGAGAATTGGATCCTATTTTTTACATCCAGTCTATTAGTCTGGGGTTTTTGGTTGGTGAACAGAGGCCATTATCACTAAGTTATTATTTAAAGGTATGTATTAACACTTGAAATTTGTTATTTTTGTAACATTTAGTTCTTTTGAATATTCCTTTGCTTAGCTGTTCTTCTAGTGCAGTTTATTTCCTCCTGTGACCCTATGGATGCATTGATCAATCTCTCAAATGTGCTGGATTCCTTCGGGTGTCTTCTGTCATGTTCCTTTAGTGGTCATGAATTCTTTTACTTTACATTTGTCATTGCAATGGTGAGTTTTAATTTCCAACTCATGATTTAGAATCACTTAGGAAGAGAGTATCAAAGAAGATTTGTCTAGATCAGGTTGGCCTGTGGGCCTATCTATGGAGGATTGTCTTGATTACTTATCAGATATGAGAAGACCAGCTCACTGTTGGGGGCACCATTCCTTAGGCAGGGTACCCTGAACTATGTCAATGTAGAGGGTACTGAGCATAAGTGGGCATGCATACATTCATTATGTCTTGGTCCTTGACTATGGATATGATTAGTTCTTTCAAGCTCCTGCCTTGAATGTTTTGACATGATAGACTGTAACCTAGAACTGTGAGCTAAAATAAACTTTTCTTCCCTGAGTTGCTTTTTGTTTGGGTGTTTTATCACAGCAACCAAAATGAAACTAGGACCATCACGGAAGTTTTTCTTTGTCTTTCAATTATAAATGAGATTTTTACTAATGTAATACTGACTGGCAGTTATTGGCTGTATTAGTTGCTTTTCTGTTGCTGTGATAAAAGCACCATGACCAAGGGAACTTATAAAAGGAAGAGTTTATTTGAGCTTGTGATTGAAAGTTCCAGAGAATTAAGAGTCCATTGTGGCAGGGAGGCATGGTGGCTGGGACTGGAGCAGAAAGCCAAGGTTCACATCTTGGAATGAGCACAGGAATTCAAGAGAGAGAAAGACTGGAGACTGGCAAGGCTTGTTAAACTCACTAAGTGCCCCCCCATGATGTACTTTCTCCGGCATGGCCAGACCTTACAAGATCTCCCAAAACAGTGCCACCAACTGGGGACAAAATGTCTGAATACTAAAAGCCTATGGGGGACACTCTCACTCAAACCACATTGGCTTTCAGAGTTTTAAATATATAATTTCTTATAGTCTTGCCTTTTTCTTGAGTTTCTGTTGAGTCATCAGTTATTCTAAAGGGAGTTTCTTTGATGAGGGTCCATATGTCTCTCTTGAAGCTCTCAACATTCTTGTTCTGTGTATTTAGTCATCTCCATAATAATATGCTCCTAGTTGTCAGCATAGAGTTATCAAGAAGTTAGGTCAAGATTGGAGAAGAGATTGAAATTCAGTAACATGATCCCAGGGAAGGCCAACTAAGAATGCAGGATGGGCCAGCAAGAGCTCTTTTTCACTTCAGCTCCTTGAAGCTTTCCAACTATGAGAGGATCCCACCCTCAGAGCAGGGGACAGCCCAGGAAAAAGGAAGTGAGCCCAGTACTGACATCCAGGTCTCTAGCTCCTCCCAGATAAGTTGGCATGGATCTGGGTATGTTGTCTGACCAGCCAATCAGCCCTCTCAGGGACAGAAACATCATGACAGACAAGACTGCTGGCCAGGAAGTCAAGACTGAATTTTGTACTCTGTCAGGCAGACAGTTCAGTTGCAGTTTCTCTGGGCATCAATTCCCTCCTTGCCTGAATATGATGATAGTGATTCAGGAAAATGAGGTCCATGAGTTGGGTGGAGGCTTTCTCTCACCTCAGGTGGAGTTATATAATAAACTCGGGAGTTAGGGTGCTAGGCACTCATGGTTTCACAGACCACAGAGTCTTTGAAAGAATTTTTAGTACAAGGAGCTTAAGAAAAGGAAGACAGAGTTTGTATATAGCAGGAGTGGATGCCAGGAAATTGTGGTTACCACCAAGCTGGTAGTCTAGGGTTTTTTATAGGAATGATGGCAAAAACTGGAGTGAGGCATCCAGAAGGTGAGTCAGTCCAGTTGCAGGAAAGCATTGTGGCAGTGGAAGCTCATCAGTGGTGGGTTCCGAGGAGGCTGGTCAGACATTATAGATAGGAAGCAGTGAGAGCTTGGCCAGAGCTAGAGATGATATAGCTTTCAGAGTTCTGCTCCTAGTGACTTGCTTCCACTAGCATTGTAAGTACTCCACAACCTTCAAAACAGCATCACAGGCTGGCTACCAAACCTTTAGAACATGAGGCCATGATATATAGTTCAGATTTGAATCATCACTGCCCTGTTCCTTCTTCACCTCTCTCATCTTACCTGAAAATCACCTGCTAGCTATAAGGTTCCCCCTTTTGAAATGCTTGTTAAGGCATTTCAGATTTCACATGTCAGAAACTGAACTTTTAATTCCGGCTTCTCCTTAAACTTGCTCTTCTTCAGTAAATGGTAATTCTTTTCTTCTAGTTACTTGAACTGAAATCTTGATCCTCTTACTGAAATAAAAAGCCCCAGGATCTTGTAAGAAGCTAAACCATGCTATTGGCTAATATGACTCTCCCTGATAATGCCCTGGCACTGGTGCTAAGGTTTCAACTCTCTTTCTCATCTGTTTCTGGGCTGAATGATCTTTCCTGAAGAACCAGACTACAGGCCAGGAATGTGGATGGAATTCTGATGGTTGCTAGGTTACTTGGTCCATTCTATATCCCCAATTTGCTGTTTACTGTGAAGATTCACAGAACTGTGCAGTTTTCAATAGGAAAACAAACTCTTTTGAGCTTTACTTAAGAAAAATTAGGTAATATGTGAAAAGTACAAATAAGAAATTTTTAAATATTATTCCTTCACAAATATATTTCTAAGTATGTAAAATAATTGACAAAAAAGTGCTTCCAGAATCTTAGTGTCAAAGCACAGAGTCTTGATATGACATGAAATGTAGTCCCAGCAATATGGGAGATTTCATTTAGATAGACAAGTGCACATAAAAGAAGGGGGTGCTATTTTGATAGTTTCAGATACTGTTATTTACCCTTTGGATAAATGAAAGAGAATAACTACATTACATTTGGAAAATTCAGCATTGTTTTTAACATAAAAAGTGTGTCTGGATATCAGAGTGCAATATTGTGAGACATTTATCTGGTCCCTCATGCATCATTGGAGCCTCTTCATGTGGAGGCTTGTAGCAGTTCAGAGTTCTTTCCAGCAGCTTGGTACCTGCTGCCTCACTGTTGAGGAGTGCGCTTGACCAGGTCATTCATTCCTAGATCCTGATGATTTTGCCATGGAGAAACTTTAGGATGTATTTCAGTTTATTTCCCCATAGATATCCTCTTATTTACCAGTCACTCAGGCCTTTTCCTGGTATTCTATTTCACCATGAAATAGAGAATAAAAATATAAAAACATCTTTAAATTTTTATTTTTATGTGTTAAAAGTATTTGCCTGCGTATCTGAGTGTATCATGTGCACGCAATGATCTCGAAGACCAGGAGTCAGATTCCCTGGGACTGGATTTTAGGTTTATGTTGGTGCAACCCCCAAATAAAAGAAAAACACCAGGCTTAGGCACTCCAGTAAAGTTTACTTCAGGAATAGCCAGGGCTGGGCTTGATGGAGCATGGCAAGCAGCAGCCAACATGGCATCTTGAAAGGCACATCAAGTAAAGAAGTGAGGTAATTGATTGACTGTTTCTGGAGGGAGTGGAAATCTATGTGCTCTGGGAATGGTGCCCATAAATTTCAGATCTTTGAAGAACCAAGCCTAACAATCCAGCCTTTTAGTTATAATAGAGAAGGGGCATCATATACTTTTCTGTAACTGCTTCCAGTTGATAGGGGGAATAGTTGGGAAAAAGGGGATTTCACCCCTGGGCAGATCTTTCTGTATTGCATAAGACAACAGGCTGAACATGGGTCAGCAGAGCAAGCCAATAAGCAGGGTTCCCTTCCTAGCCTGTGCTGCAGCCCCTGCCTCTAGGTTTATACCTTGGGCTCCCTAAGTAATGAAGTATGACTTGGGAAATGTAAAAAAAAAAATCTGTTAGTAAATCTTTAGTAAGGGAGAGTCAAAATTAGATCTTCAGAGGCCTGAAAGTAGTAAAAAACAAACTTGAATGGAAACTGAAACCAGAATATCTTTAAAGTAAACAAATGAAAAATACTTTACAATTAGTTTGGAGAGGAAGCTCAATCTAACAGGTAGTTATTTGAAGATATTTAAAGGACCCAGGTTTGTCAGGCCTTTGAATACATTTTGATTAGGCATGCCAAAAATGAAGAAGGGTAAGTCAGTGGCCAGCTTAAAATGATTTTGAGACAAGTAACACATGTAGACAGTATAATTGCATGATATCTCTCTGCATATAATATGTTAGATCCTAACACATGGAAACATATGAAAACATGACATTACAGGGAGTTTTTAAATGACATAAGAAATGATGGTCATAAATAATTATGTGAATTAATAAAATTTGATTATGATGATCTTCTGTAATTAGGCACAGGTAAAATTATAAAGAAGGCAGTGGTTTGGAAAGCTAAGGGTTTTAGAAAAACAGTTTTTGCTATGAGGTTATGGTAGGCAGTAGATGGGAAGGAAAAACTTAGATTTGAAGTTTATAATAAGTTGTATGGTGAGCTTGCCAGAGTAGAATCTGATGCATGGAGAATTAAGATTCCTTAGGAGACAGAAAGCCTGGAAATAAATTTGTTGTGAGTGGAAAAACCTAAGACCATTTCTTTAAAGGCCAGTAAGGAGCTGAGGGAAAAGAAGGTAAAGAGAAGAATTAAATGTTTTTTTTTTTGTTGTTTTTTTTTTTTAAGAATTAAATGTTAAAGGATAGAGAAAAACCAACAGAGTGGAGAGGCTGGTACTTAATATAAACACGTAAAACAATGTAATAATTCAAAATAGCCCCTTTTAGAAATCAATAAAAATACTATATGAGATGTCAAAATCAAAAACAATACCTTAAAAATAGGTAAATGTCACATAAGCAAAGTTAAAAGCCAAAATAGTTTTCTTTAAAAGCCAGTAAATATGTAAAATGATGTACAAATTTTAAATAGTCATCTTTAGAAAAACCAGTAACTATACCTATACAAAAGTTAAAATGCAAAATAATCCCATTTAGAAACAGATCAAAACAACGATAAGATTTTAAATTCCAATAGTGGAAACTTGGCATTACTTCCTTAAATTGACATAAAAATGCATTCATCTTGTTATAAGGCACTATGGAGTGTGTTGGACTCTCTTGCTTTTCGATAATAATCCAAGAGGAAAACCAAAACAAAAATAAATTGCTAAAGTATTAGAATATATGATTAAATGCTGCTAGTCTAGGGGATGCTCAGGTTACAATGATCCTCCTTAATTCAGTAGTTCTGGTAAGTTCCTGGGCATCACTATTTTGAGCCACACCACATGGCCAGATCAAGATGGCTGTAAGGTCACACAGGGCAGTGCCATTTTGAAAATGTTACTGTCCAAGATGGCAACCAAGCCATGTGGCTGTAATGTCATCAACCAAGATGGCTACCTTCTTTTTGATGAATTCACTAGCCAGCACAGGGATTAAGCTTTATGATAAAATAAACCCATCTCCCACCAAGATACAAGTCCCATGGGATTCACATATTCCACAGATTAAATGTCCACAGCAGCCCTCTTTTACTTTTAGAGCATTACTCAGAGTATAAAATGGTATAAAATGAGAAGTTACACACAAATATATAGGTCCCAAATATGAAGGCAAAGCCAAGGACTGCATAGTCTCAGAGGATGTCACTCACCACTCCTTTCAACCGTGAAAGCGAAGCAATGTTCCCTGGATCTCTTCATTCCTAGATATAGGCCTTGCTGGAAAAGGAACTTCTGAAGGCAGCAGAAATAAATGGGGAGCTGTGTCTAGCGCACACATCCTTGGGCTGTTGCTCTGGAAGCACATGTCTTACTGGAGCATAGACTGTGAGTCTGCTTGTATTTTAAAATGCTTGCATCCAGTTAGGAAAGCAGCTGCCTTGGAAATCGGGTGGTTTAAGCCCTGCTTGTTTACAGCTGGAAGGTTCTTAGATTCAAATTCCAGACCTCTGTATCTGCTCTCCCTTCCCTCATGGGGGAAACAAAAAAACCAAACATTTGGAACCCCTAGTGGGTGAATGAATGGGGAAAAAGAAGGCTTGGTTTATTGGTTCTTGGACCAGTTTTTACCAGCGCACTGGCAGAAATCTCTTAAAGTTTCTCTGGTCTTATTATTTATTTCTGGTTGTACTTTCCTTCTGGATGCTTAAGGCCATACAGATAGCCCAGATTAACCGAGGTTTTGTTTTGTTGAGGTCAGTTGAGGATCTGGCAATAAGACCAGAGAAACTGTAATGCAGACACAAAGCTTGAGATCTTAGTAAAAAGACAAAAAGAAAAAAAAAAAAAAGAGAGAGAGAGCACTGTTGTTTGGCCCGTCTACAATTCTCACAGGCAGGCGCATATGCTCTGTAGATGCCACTGTTTTAGACACTCCTCAAAGACATGAGATACAGCTTTTTTACTTTTTAGCCTTCCAATGTGGACTGAGGACAGCCGAGATACTCAGCTTGTGAACTAAGCAGCTAATGGAAATTCAGCCTCCTCAGAAGATGGACTGACATTTTTGGATTACCTCGGCTTCATCATGGAGGCCAATGCGGGGGGATCATGACAGAACATGTGCTTACTGGAGTTCATTTGGGGGCACAATATTTAAAGCAGAAGCACATCAGTAAGGGTTTCCTTCTGCATAAGGTTTTTTTTTGTAGTGTAATGTCTTAATCATAAGCTATCATCAAATATTTTAGGAGTATCTTTAATGTTTATATAGTATATTAGCAGCATGCAATAATTACATCATAGGTTCTCAAGCAGAGGCAGTCTATTGCAAGGACCTTTTCTGCTGCCAGTTATCATAGGCTGTTTAAAGTCAGAAAACTTGGGGCTGGAGAGATAGCCTAGTGGTTAAGAGCACCGACTGCTCTTGCAGAGGACCTGGGTTCGATCCCCAGCACCCACATGGAGGCTAAGAACCGTCTATAACTCCAATTCCAGGAGAACTCCAATTCCAGGAGAACTCCAATTCCAGGAGAACTCCAGTTCCAGGGGAATCCGAGACCCTCCTCTGACCTCCGTGGCATTGCACGACACGGGCGCACAAACCTACATGTAGACAGTACATTCATACACATACAAAAATAAAATAAAATAAAATAAAGTTAGAAAACTGAATAGAAACACTGAATATTGTAGAAATGCACTTTTCTCAGTAATACTTGAGTTGTTGCAATATTAGATTATCCATTCGATTGTTACAGAAAATCCTTAACTGTAATTGATGGTTGTTGCCATAATAGTATGTTGCCTGTATTACTACCTCTAGTAATGGGCTTTATGTGCTAGATTTCAATACCCGTGAGCCTGGGCAAGTGCACAAGTCTTTTAAAAAAGAAACATGGTTTACTTGCACAAAACTGATCAGATTTGAGAGATCGTTAATGCCCTTGAAGTGGTTTTTGTGGGTGTGAAACAAATGGTGAGAATTTGAATTGTTCCCTTATTATAGTATTGAAATTAAGTCTACTTAATCTATCAAATCATGTTCATGCCCTGATTTTATGTACTTGTATCTATCAATAAACATTGGGAAAAAAAGAAATATCTTAAAGGTTTTATTTTAGTGTTGGAATCTAGGGTACCTGCCTCAGGCCAGACAGTATTAATTTCTAATTGATATTGTGGCCAGGTGAAAGAAAAGCAGAGAAGAGGAAGAGAGAAGAGGGGGAAAAATCCGGTATTCCCCCATGTGGAGGGGAGACAGAGAAAAGAAAAACCTCATAGGACTAAGGAAGCCCCTGTGGAGAGAGAGGAAAGGAAGGAATAGAGCCTCAGCAGCGGTAGCACTCTGGAAGTCAGGGGGCATCCCACCCTGAATTCCAGGAGCACCGGATGGTATCCCACATCCACAGGCACAGCGCTCTGTGATTGCAAAGGGGATATAAGTCAGTTCGGGTCCTCCACCCTGCTACCAGCATCCTGGCAGCAGGACTCAGAACCGGGCAAAAGCCCAGGAACTTGCCCCAAGCAACTAGTTAAACTCAGGCAGTTCAAAACTGAAGGAGGGAGGTGAGAGAAAGGCAGAAACTAGGGGTCAGAGAGACAGAAGGTGGAGCCCAATGATGGAGAGCCAGAAGGCAAAGTGGTCTCAGGGAAAGAGACCGAGACGGGAGCGGAGGTGCCTTAGGTGGAATTGGTGGTGGGTGTTTCTAGCCTGCAACTGGTAGCTGGTGCACTGCAGGCATTACCAGCTATTCTGAGGGGGGAGGGGTGGGGGTCAAGGGGAGGGGCGAGGGGCAAGGAGGGCGCAAATTGGCAGTCTGAGTACATGGCACCATTTATCTTAGTTTTATGTCGGTGCCACCCACAAATAAAAGGAAAACACCAGGATTAGGCACTCCAGGAAAATTTAGCTCAGGAATAGCCAGGGCTTGATGGAACATGGCTGCTGGCAGCCAAGATGGTATCTTGTGAGGCTTGTCAGGTCCTTTTAAGTGTTCTGGAAAGGACAGCAGGTAAAGAGAAAATGAGGTCATTGACGGATTCTGGAGGGAGTGGAAATCTGTGTGCTCTCCATAAATTCCAGATCTTGGAGAACCAAGCCTAATACTGTGGTGGTAGATGGCTGTAAGCTGCCATGAGAGTATGGAAAACAAACTTGGGTTTGGGAGAGTGGCCAGTGATCTTAGCTACTTTCCATTTCACCAGCTCTGGTAAAAATATGTCTAACAAGTTGACTAGAAAGAAAATATAGTCTATTAAAATGTTACATATAGAAATAATAATTGCCTTAAACAACACAGGTAAAAGACACTTCATAATGTATAACACTCCATAATGGGCAGTTATGCAATTATGCCCATTAACAAAGCTGCTATGTGTCACTAAAGTAACAAGCAAAATAATACATCTTCATATGAAGTAAATAAAACATGAAGGGAAATTTCACCTAAACACTGTATTGAACTTTTTTAAATTGAGAGTCAAGGGATAAATAAATAAGTATAAACCTAAATAAATGATCTTTAAACTCATGTCAAGAAGTATGCCCAAGAAGGGAATCTAAAGGAGAGAAGGCTTTTTGTAATATATATGACTAAAGACATATATATATATTACAAATATATATGTATATATATTTGTATATATATATACATATATGTATATATATACAATATAGTTATACACATATATATGTATATATACAAATATATGTGTATATATATATATATATATATATATATATATATATATATATATATATATGACTAAAGACAGTTAATTAATTGGGGTATTCCAGGCTTTTGTAGTGCCTTTCTTCATAGTGCCCAATATCCATGCACTAGAGCACTAGTTTTTGATTTTTGTTTGGTTATTTTGAACAAAACATAGAAATTGATATACATATGCAAATCCATAAATATGCAAGTCAGGATAGAAAGATAGGAAAATTATGGGCACGTGTGATGGGAGAAGAGTACTCACCCGAGTCTCACCTTAGAACTCCTTAGAACAATGAAGCCTCTCAAACTTCCCAAGTCCTATACACAGTCACCACTAGGAGACTTAGGTGTGTGTCTCCTTTGAGAACGCCACACCCTCACTTTCCAGTGTTTTAAATCCTTCCTCTGAGCAGTAAATACCCTGCTAAAATAAATGTTGATCTTTCTTCTCAATAATCTCCAATTCGAGGGGGCTGGAGAGATGGTTCAGTGGTTAAGAACACTTGCTGCTCTTGCAGAGAACCCAAGTTCAGTTCCCAGAACCATGTTGGGCTGCTCATAACTACCTGCAACTCCAGCTCCTGGAGATCACCCAGTGCCCCTTCTAGACTCTGTGGGCACCTGCAAGCATGTTCACATAACCCCTTCCCGTGATAGATATACACATAAGTTTAAAATAATCAAAATAAATCTTTTAAAAAAAGACACTCAAACTCACCTTTATACTGGCTTATCCTGAAATTATTTTCTCCAGTGAAATCAAGAAGCAGGCTTTACCTGGATGGAGGTCTCTAAAAGTTTAAGGGAACCTCAAACTGCAGACTCCCATTTTGTGCTGTCTCTACTGCACTGTCACTGACTTGTATCAATGTAGCTATTGCAGGATGATTTAACGTAAAGGAATTATTCAAGAGTTCCATCCAACTTCATGAAAGCCTGCCTCTATGCACTAAGAGCCTTCCTCTATTGTAGAGGTACAAATAACAATAAAATAAAACCAAAACATTAGGAAGAAAGGAATAAGGAAAAAGAAAAAAAAGTCAGATGATTGCATTCCATAAGTTATAAACATTTTTTGTATAGCAAAAATACCGTATCCATAAAATAAACATATATACTATTTTTGTGAAAGATTTAAAATATAAACCTATCAAAATGTCTTGCTTTAAAATTGATAGGGAAATTAATAAAATGGACAAAGATTCTGAGTAAATCATTCACAGATCAAACTCTAGTCATCAATGAACACATGACTAAAATGGTACTGGTTTCTGTGAAGACAGTAGAGTAAAAATGTTTTTCAAATACTTGGTGTGAGGTGTGAATTCTTTTTTTAACTAATTAATTAATTAATTAATTATTTTTTATGTGCATGAGTGTACTGTCTGCCTGCATGTAGGTTGGTGCACCCGTGTTGTGCAACGCTGCGGAGGTCAGAAGAGGGCGTTGGAGTCCCCTGGAACTGGAGTTAAAGATGGTTCTTAGCCACCATATGGGTGCTGGGAATCGAACCTGGTCCTCTGCAAGAGCAGTTGGTGCTCTTAACGGCTGAGCCATTTCTCCAGCCCCTAACTCCTCCTCTCTTAACCTGGACAGGACTCCTATATTTAACCTCACCTATCCAAGGCTCAGGGACCACTGCAGAAAAGGGTGGGTGGAAAGATTTTAAGAGCCAGGAGTAGTACATGACCACAAGGAAACACTCTTCCAGGCTTCTGGGAACTTGCTCACATGAACTCACAGCAATGATGATAGCACGCACAAGACCCGTGCAGACTCAAACCAGACAAAAGCCAGCACAGAACGGGAAATGGGCAGAAGGCAGAAGGTGTGAATTCTTTAGAAAGAATGTGGGGCATGTAAATCTTCAGAGAAAAAAGAGCTATCTTGACTGTGATTGAGGAATATATTTCTGAGACAAAATATGTAAGAATGCACGGCAGACACAGAAATGGAAATAGAGTGATGCTGACCGCAGCTTGAGCAGCCCTGGAGACCTCCCAGCCGCTGAGAAAACCAGTCCTAGTCCCTCTATCGCTCTTAAAATTTTCTGTTCCTGTGTTTAGCTGGTTCTCACACGTTTCTAGATACCTCCCCATGGAAGTTGAAAGATACCTTGGGAATCTTAATTCAATATCTACTTATCTATTAAGATATTCTCTAAAGACTATTCCAGCAGTTCCAGTATGCAGCCGTAACATGGGATGGCAGGCAAGGAAAGGCAGGGAGGGTCTATGCAACTAGATATGTGTCCATGGATAGATGCAAAGAATTTTTCAAGCCAAAGAATTTCTGATGTAAAATAGCCACTGTGGTACTAAGAGCAGAGTGATGAAAAGGGACATAAGAGGCATTTTTCTTTTCTAAGCTTAGTTTACTCTTTCTTATTGTCTACCATTTGTTAATATGTGCTTAATACATTTGGCATTATTATTTATTATTTTTGTTTTATGTGTATGAGTGAATGAATTGTCTGGATGTCTGTCAGTATACCTGTGCAATGCCCACAAACCTCAGAAGAGGATGCCAGATACCCTGGAACTAGAGTTACAGACATGTGGGTGCTGGGAATGGAACCCCAGTCCTTTGCAAGAGTAGCCAGTACTCCTAACTGCTGAGCCATCTCTCCAGCTCCATTTGACATAATTCTGTATGAATTAAATTGTTATTGTGCATTGAACATTGCATTGTGCATAAAAGGCACTTTATAAGAGATGAGAAGCATAACCCTATCATTCACTCATAAAAACTGACCTTACTGGGAGGCTAGACTTGTATACGGGTAACCATTGACGTCATGTGATACATGACCAAACAATTTACATCCAAGCTCTCTGGGGCAGCACTTATGATTTAATTCTGCAAATAAACTCCCCAAGGAAGATTTGTTCCCTTCTCATTTCCTGTATTTGAGTGAACTTTAGGACTACTTAATGTATTACTAAAAAGACAAATCATCCTGAAGCCTGGGGCTATACCCATCACCACGGCTTTCACACCTCTTTTGTAGTTCTTTATCAGAGTGTATGTTTATGTATTTGTCAAAATATATTTCTCTTCTAAATAATGGATGCGTTATAAAGGTTTGTGTGTTTGTTTGTTGTTGTTTGATCTTGTTTCTTAAGGTCTCGCTATGTGGCCCTTCTACAGAGATTTGCCTGTCTCTGCCTCAGGAATACAAGGATTATAGGTGTATGCTACCTTTTAACGTGTGCCTCCCAGGAAGGCTGTTTTTTTAAAATCTTACTTGACCTTCAGGTTTAGAGAAAGTTGGGGAAGTAACAAGTATAGGATATGAGATGTCATTCATGTTTCCTAACCATTGTCAACCTCATCCCCTCATCCCCCACCTTCAGCACCCCAACCTTTTAAATTTTTGTATTGTTTTCAAAGCCAATGTTTTATTGAATCTCTGTGCATTTCTACAAAACTACATTACAAATCAAATCTAGACCCGTGTCCCCCTCCCTGCCCCCGCACCCCACCAGAGCTCATGCATTCTGCCAAACATGTTTTTCATCTTTTTCTCAGTCTCTCTCAAAATTCTTGATGCAGAAGTTTACTGTTTTGAGCAGAAGTTTACGATTTCAGTCAGTTCTTTGACACAGACTTTTCCATTGTTGTTGTTGTTGTTACTCCTTCCAATATGCATCACTCCAAAATATGCACATATGCATGCCACGTATATCATAGGTTTTAGCATCTTCAGCTTGTTTTTTTTTATTAGGCTGAAAGATGTCATGTTTGAAGTCTCCTCCTTGGCAAACCCAAACCACCATCAGTTCTGCCCTCGTGTTCCACACTGGGGTTTCCCCTTCCTATGGTCACCAAATGAGTAAGCACCGCACCCTCTCTTGATCTTCCTGTACTGGTCTACATGATACAGCCTGGGTAGTCCAACAATGGCAGTCTATACTCTGAAGAAGCAGAAACCTCAGTAGTAGCTCAGTCCACAAGTTGGATGTCTCAGCAGTCCCCATCTGGCACTGAAGGTTTGGAGAATTCTTGGAGAGACATGAGTCTTCAGTCCATATTGGAAGGTTGAAAAGCTGTCTTCTCATCTTTGAAGGATGGCAAAAGCAGTGGCAGCCACAGGGTAGCTGCACTTGCCAGGAAGACAGGCCAAACAACTGTGCTCTTTTTTTTCTCTTTTTGCCTTTTTACTAAGATCTCAAGTTTTATACCTGAAGTACAATTTCTCAGGACTTACTATTTATTTATTTCTGGTTATACTTTCCTTCTGGATGTTTAAGGCCATGCAGTTAGCCCATATTAACAAAGGTTTTTGTTTTCTCAAGGTCAGTTGAGGACCTGATCCTCAGGGGTCACCCGGGTTTGTTTTTGTGGGGGAGGGAGCCCCTGGCTCCTTTTGGCTTTTCAATCACCAGTTCCATCCACTCGAGGACAAAGTCGGGTCTTGCTAGACCAAGCTTACCTTTTTGAAGCATGAGCAGACTTTCCTCTTTATAGACTGGACACTAGCTGAAGTTCCATTAGTGGATCTCTAAGACTTCCCTGCACAGGAAGACTGGTGACTAACATTTGCAGGACATTTCAAGAGATGCCCCCATGCATAGTCCGCTGGGACTTAGTTGACCTCTGAGGGCAAGGAACAAAGTTATCACTTAAGACCCTCAGCCAAATTGGTATGAATATTAAGTATGGTCCTTAATCATCCAGAAAGGCTAAGTTACACCAGCCTGATACATTTAACTACTGTATAATATTTTAGAAAATGCTTGGACAAAAGCTCAAGTAGCCTTGTATAAGAAATTCTAAGAAGCACTCCTATAAAATAAATACTGTGGTTAGACATAATGTCATGACAAACTAGTTTTTCCCTCATTCTTATGAGCTTATATTACTCTAAAATATGCATACATATCCTTCATCCATATACCCAAAATTCTTAACTCTGAAAATAAATGGTAGCTGAGTTCTAGAACCTGCTAAGGGATTCACAATAGAAGAGCATGGTTGTGCCGCGGTGTGGTGGCGCATGCCTTTAATCCAGCACCTTGGGAGGCAGAGGCAGGCGGATTTTGTGAGTTCAAGGCCAGCCTGGTCTACAGAGTGAGTTTCCAGGACAGCTGGGACTATAGGGAGACCTGTCTCGAAAAGACAAAAAAAAAAAAAAAAAAAAAAAAGAAGAGCATGGTTGTTTTCAGATTATGAGGAATATAACATTAACGTTGCTCACTTTGCCTTAGAACAAGGTAATTGGCGCTAGCATCCACAGATGAGGGATACCATTCATCCTTTGTTTTTCTGGGACTGTGTTACTTCACTTAACATGGTATTTCTAGTTCCATCCATTTACCTGCAAAGTTCATGATGTCATCTTTCTTTGCCACTCCATAGAACTCCATTGTGTAGATGTATCCACTCGTCAGTTGAGAGGCATTTGTGAAGGGCCCGAGGATGAGGGACAGGTGCTCAAGATGGCGCTGAGAAGTTGGGGAGGAGGGAACTAAGGTTGTTTTGAAACTCTCCTCAGTGGTCGAAAGGGCTTCTTTGCAGGTGGCCTAGGCGTGATCAGACAAGGTGTAATCATTTAACTGGCTCTGACCAGACATGCTATGCTGGTGATTGGGCGACCTTTGTACCCATTGGCCACCCAGCCTTCCCCATGTGAACCACAAGCCTGTGACGCAGACAGCTATCCTTATTTAAGCAAGTGCTTCTTCCACAATAAATGAGTTCCTGCTTTGATTGGCTCCCTGTCTGTCTGATTGTCTCTGGGTTCTGGGAGGCTGCAGGCTGGGCAGACAGTGCAGTCATCCATCCCCCCAGACTGCTGTGTGGGGCAGGACCCCACATCTGGCACCCAATGTGGTGCACAAAGGGTAAGTGGGAAATTCAGGGCGCTAAATGTGGATTCTGGGGTGAGTGAGACCTGAAAGGATGGTTAACACAACTTCTAAGAAAGACCCAGTGCTTCAGGTGCTGCGGTACATATTAATAAGCTGGGGCCTGGAGCTGTCTGACTCCAGTGCCGCCAAAGTGTGGGATGCTGTCCTGATCTTGGCCCCCTAGATTGGGGGGTGGGGCAAACCTTTTCAAAGCTAACACCTGGGTCTGGGTGGAGGCCCTGGCTAGACAGTGAGAGATCCACACTGGAGTGGATCCTACCCTTTGCTTCTACCCCACCATGGTGGCCCCTAAAGCCTGCTTTTGCTTGGAGGGGGGGCAGCCGCCTGGTGGTGGGCAGGCAGCGGATCTAAGACTCCCTAAACCTGACCTCGCCCCCGATCCTTTCCCAGACTTTGCTAATTGAGAAAAATTCTTGGAAGAACGATGCCCTCCTTGTGAGGACCTTTTCCGTAATCACACCTCTCTGGCCTCCAATGCTCCAGTACCTCCATCAGCCCCTAAGGCCCCTGAGGAAGGAACCCTCCCCCCCCACACCACCACTGGGAGCCTGAGGAGCTGAGTCCATATTTTTCCCTTGTTCGGGAGTCCGGATCTGGGCCACCTTCCTATCGGGACCTGGACTGGGGTCACCCCCTTGAGGCCCCCGTCTGGGCATTCCCCGTTAATGTCAAATGGGGGGGGGGATTGCCCAGCGGTTGGTACCCGTGGGAGGCAGGGGAACTGAAAGAGTTAAGGAATGCTATTTTGGAGGATGGGCCTAATTCCCCCTGGGTGGAGACCGTCCTGGACGGCCTAATTCATAGAGAGCTGGTGACTAAGGACTGGATGGACCTTGCTAAGACTGTTTTATCCCCTGCCACATTTATGAAGTGGACGGCCCTCTTTAGGGACGAATGTAGAGCTCAGGCAGAAAGGAATCAGACGGCTGACCCGAGAGTAGACATCACCCTAGGAATGCTTTTTGGCAGTGATGACCGTTATGCCACTGGGACCCAGCAGGCTGCTTTTCCAGCCCCTTACTGGGAACAGGTGAGAGCCACGGGGAGAGCCGCGTGGCAAGGACTTGACGAGGGGCCCATCGAGTCTCCATTGCCAGGGTTAATTCAGGGGCCCCAAAAGCCACTTCCAGAATTTATCCACCAAATGGAGACCAGTCTGAAGCAGAAGTTCCCTGCGGGCCCACTCAGGGACCAGTTTGTTAAGATCCTGGTCTGGGATGGGATGAACAGGGACTCCAAATTGTCCTGCACAGGGATAAAAGAACGTACCATGGCCTTGTGGGTCCTGGCCTGCAAGGACATAGGGACACAGGCCCATAAGACTTAAGCCCTTGCCACAGCCTTAGCCACCCTCCAGGTAGCCCAGGCCCAGACCCCCCACTCCCCCCAGGGAAGGGAACCTGTTTCGGCTGCAGTCAGATAGGCTACTTTAAGAGGGTATGTACTGACAGGACTCCTCGAGGTGCCCCCAGGATGGGAGCCTCTAAGAGGCGGGGAGGGACCTCCTCTAACCCTCCTAAGACACTGTGCCCCCAGTGTAGAAAGGGGTACCATTGGAAGAAAGACTGTAGGTCCAAGTTTAATCTGGATAGAAATGCTTTAAACTAGACCAGGGCGGTCCCCAGCCCCGTTACCCCAGGGGGCAGAGACCAATGGCACAGAAACCCCACGCCCGGTCAGGTCTCAGCCCACTGGACTGTTCCCATATTGCCGGGAGTGAGGCCGAAAATGGACATCGTGATTCAGGGAAAGCGTTTCCGCTGCCTGATTGACTCTGGTGTGGATGGGACTGTACTCTAGAAGGAGGAAGTTCCCCCCTCCTGGCCCCTTGTGCAAGGCCCGGAAGTTTCTGGGGTGGGAAGGAACACTAGATCTCGGGAGACTAAAGATTGGCTATGGTTGCGGGATGCCGACGGGGTCCACGGAGAAGTTCACTCTCTCACAGTCCAGGGGCTAGGGGCGAATCGCCTCAGACAGGACATTTGGGGGGACCCTCAGGCGTTTCTCACAACTGATCATTGGGAGTTTTATAACGAGGTCCTGGATAGAGGAGGCTGATCGATCTCAGCCTGCTGATTATTGTGGTCCCCTTCAGAATTATTGAAGGGATCCTAAAAAGACTCCCTGGGCTTACCCCCCAATCCCAGAGGCCACTGCTCCTTCAGTCCCTGCCGTACAGTGGACCCTCGGACCTCCCGTTCTGTTGAGCAGTGGCCCCTTCCAGTTCACAAGGTCTGGGCGCTTGAGGCTCTGGTAGCAGAGCAACTGCAGTTGGGACATATCCGAGTCTCCACTAGCCAATGAACTCCTGGTCTTTGTTGTCTGAAAGGCTTCCGGGGCTTGGAGAAAGCTTCAGGATCTGAGAAAAGTTAATGCCCGAATGATCCCAGTTGGCACACCCCAGAGGGGACTCCCCTGAGTGCCAGCGATTCCCTCAGGATTACATCTTAAGGTTATAGATTTGAAGGAGTGCTTTTTCTCTATCCCACTCCGTCCCACTGACTGTGAGAAATTTGCCTTTTCGATTCCGATTCCTTCCACTAACTTCTCCACACTGGGTGCCGGGAAGGCATGGACAGTTCTGCCCCAGGGGATGGCTAATAGCCCCACCTTTTGCCAACAGTATGTAAAAGCTTTGTTCTCTCCTGCTTTGGCTGCCCCTGGGGACTCCGTGTACATATACATGGATGATATTGTTCTGGGGGCCTCATGCCCCCAAGAGCTGGCCGGCCTCTGGGATGTTACTCAAAACTGCTTAAAAAGGCACGAAGAGTTGTTTCTTTTTCAGGGTCGAGATTCCCTGACCTGGAGGAGGAGAGAGCCCATGACTACAATCACCAACGTTATGCGGCTGGGGCTGGAACTTGTAGGATCAGGGACAGGGATTGCTTCCCTGGCGACCCAGAGGTCTGGCCTCGCCTTCCTTCAAGTCAGTATCGACGAAGACCTTAAGGAAATAGAAAAAATCTATCTCCCTTCTGGAGAAATCACTCAGCCCCTTGTCAGAGGTGGTCCTGCAGAACCATAGGGGATTGGACCTTCTCTTTCTGCAGCAGGGAGGGCTCTGCGCAGCCCTGGGGGAAGAGTGCTGTTTCTATGCTGATCATTCAGGGGTGGTGAGGGATTCCATGACTAAAGTCAGGGAAAGGCTCTCAAACAGAGTAAGGGATCTAAAACAGAACCAGGGATGGTTTGAATCCTGGTATCAACAATCACCTTGGCTGACCACGCTCGTGTCCACACTGATGGGTCCCTTGATTACTTTGCTCCTCCTCGTTACTTTCGGACCTTGCCTCCTCAACCACCTAGTCGCCTTTGTAAAGGGACAGTTAGAAAAGGTCCAAATGATGACTCTCAGACTCTATTATGATCCCCCCCACCATTGGACAGCCAAGTCTAACCCTCCTGCTCAGGTCCTGCTGACAGCCTTAGAAATAGCTGCTGCACCAGCTTCTGACCTCCGCAGCATTGCACGACACGGGTGCACAGACTTGCATGCAGACAGTACATTCATACACATACAGAAATAAATAAAAATTATTAAAAAAAAAAAAAATAGCTGCTGCACCAGCCTCTTACGGGGACACTGTCGACTAGCCCATATGGGTTTCTCTGCTGACCCAGAGGTTTTGTTTCATGAGGTTTTGCAGGATCGAACAAAACAAAAAGGGGGAGATGAAGGGCCCGAGGCTGAGGGATAGGTCCTCAAGATGGCGCTGAGGGGAAGTCGGGGAGGAGGGAACTAAGGTTGTTTTGAAATTCTCCTCAGTGGTCGAAAGGGCTTCTTTGCAGGTGGCCTAGGCGTGATCAGACAAGGTGTAATCATCTTACTGTCTCTGATCAAACATGCTGTGCTTGTGATTGGGCAACCTTTGTACCCATTGGCCGCCCAGTCCTCCCCATGTAAACCACAAGCCTTTGACGCAGACAGCTATCCTTATTTAAGCAAGTGTTTCTTCCACAATAAAAGAGTTCCTGCTTTGATTGACTCCCTGTCTGTCTGATTGTCTCCGGGTTCTGGGAGGCTGCAGGCTGGGCAGACAGTGCACTCATCCATGCCCCCATACTGCCATGTGGGGCAGGACCCCACACACTTGGGTTGGTTCCAGCTCTTTGCTATTGTGAAGAGAGCTGCAATAAGCATAGCTGTGCATATATCTCTGCAGTAAGATAAGTCTTATGGGTATATACACAGGAGTGGCATGGCTGGGTCAGGTGGCAAGTTCACTTTTAGTTTCCCAAGGCTTCTCTACACTGCTTTCCATAGTGGCTGTATGAGTTTACATTCCTACCAGCAGTAGATGAGTGTTCCCCTTTCTCCACAACCTCTCCGGCACTTGGTATCATTTGTTTTCTTGATCCTAGCCAGTCTTATCGGAATAAGATGATATCTTAAAGTGGTTTTAATTTGCATTTCCTTAATTATTAATGATGTTGAACACTTTTTAAGATGTTTCTCAGCCACCTCTAATTCCTCACTTGTGAAGTCTCTGTTCAGCTCTCTGCTCCATCTTTTGAGTGAGTCATTGGTTTTCTTTCTTCTTTGTTTTTTGAGTAGTTTATATATTCTGGAAATCAATGCTTTGTCAGATGTGTCTGCATTGAAGATTTCCTCCCACTCTGTGGGTTTTCTCTTCACTTCCTTGATCATTTCTTTTGATGTACAGAAGCTTTTGAGTTTAATGAGGTCCCATTTGTCAATTGTTGATCTTATTTCTTGCGCAGCTGCTGTCTGATTTAGGAAGTCTTTTCCTATGCCTCTGTCTTGTAGTCTGCTGCCAACTTTTTCTTCTATCCCCTTCAGAGTTTTGGGTTTCATGTTGAGGTCTTTGATACATCTGGAGTTGACTGTGCTTCAGGTGGTCCTGGGAAATCCCTGATCTAAGCTCTGTGCACTCTTAATTTTTTTTTCTTAAAACTCTTGACAAGAAGGATACCAAGATTATTTTAGTCTATTATCTTTGAGACTGAATTTTTTTTCTGGGAGTTTACTTTTAGCTTATATCCAGATTTCCATGCATCCAAAAAAGCCCATAGATCTCTCTCCAGCTCCTTGAAGTTTGTCTTGGTCCTTTCCCATGCCTCCCTGTGGATGGTTATGTCAGCATCTCCACACTTGGTTCTTCATCCGTAGATGCTTACAGTAACTAGATGATCTGCTGGGATTTCTAGTTCCATTATTCTATGTTTTTTTTCCCCCAAATAATATGAACATAAGACTGATAGGGAACAAAATTCTATCCATTACTAATACATAATGATAACATAAAATTAATAGATATTAAAAAGAAATAATGGTGTATACTTAGTAATAAGTATGTTATTTATTTGAAATTTGCTAAGAGATTGAATCTAATATATTCTTATCACACATTTGTAAAATCAAAAAGAAAATTACATGTGGTGATAGATGTTAACTATTATTATGGTAATCATTTCCCAACACATGTATGCATGCTTCAAATCACCACATTAAAAACTTTCAATATATACTCTTTTCTGTTATCAGTTATACCTGTCATTTCTCCTAACTTCCACCCAGCCTTGACTCTTACAGAAAGAAATAGCTATACTAGATTATCTTAAATTCTGAAATTATTAGGTGGCCAAATATACAGTGCTCTATTCTTTTTTTTGTTTTTTTTATGTGTGTGTGTGTGTGTGTGTTTTATGTTTTTTTTTGTTGTTGTTGTGTTGGGTTGGGTGATTTTATTTTGTTTTTGAGTCAGCATCTCATATAGCCAAGACTGGCCTCAAACTTGCTGTGTTGCTGAAGTTGGCCTTCAACTTCTGATCTTGCCTCTACTCCTAGTGTTAGGATTATAGGCCTGAACACCATACCAGATTTTTTAAATGCTGGCTAGAATTCAGGGCTTCATGCAGGCTAGGAAAGCACACTGCCCACCAAACTACATCCATAGCCTTCCATCTACTCTTTGTGAAACAAATTCTTTTAATTTCAAATTTTAAGTTCTGGAGCTGGGGGCTTGAATTCTATGCAATTTCCAGGATGTTGTGTCCCTTCAAAAATAACCTAATCATTGAATTCTTCAAAATCTGCCATAAAGATTGGAAGTGTGGTGTGTGGTGGAATACATGTTAAATCATAACAGAAAGGAAGGTTCGTTAAGCTCTTACATGCCCAGTGAAGGTCCTTCAGTGGTTGGTAAGCATTGAGCTGGTGCAGAGCAGAAAGGAGAACATTTGGGGAAGGGTTAGAAAGGTTAAGACATTTTTGTTAGTCACCTACAATGAGTCCGGTGGATAATGGCTTGCTTTTCCTTTCATTTATTAGCACTAATGATATAGCTTTGTGGAACTGGTACTTGGAACTCATTTCACAGGAAACAGTTCACAGACTTTTTAGTAAGGTCACTAAAAGTAGTGCTAATACATTGAATTGAATGATGCTTTGTAGAATAAGCAAAAGACAGATCACAATTATAAAATAATTTTTCTCTACTTTTGAAAGACTTTATTAAGTGTATCAGAATCCACCAGACTCAAAGGCCAACAGAGAAACATTATTCCAAATAAAAGAAAGAGTTCAATTGCATTATGAGAGAGCCCAGTTATTGGAGTCTTTGCTACTGGGGACTTGGGAGGATGGCTAGAAAAGGCAGTCTTTAGAATCTGACCTGAATCACTAATAACATCATTAAGTCTTATAATGGAAAAATCTATGTCAATTTAATGTTTACTGGATTACAATTTATATGAACAAGTTTTGCTAATGATATATATGTGTAAAAAAAAATTCCAGAATTTTATGCCATGTATCTCAATCATATTGAGACCTCTCCTTTCTCCACTACCAATTTCTTGTCTTCCATTATTATTTGTCATTTCTATTTTTTCATTTTTAATATTTATTTTTTAATTTTGCTTTTTTATTGACGTTTTGTGCATCTCATACATTTCTTAGTCAAATCTAGACCCACTCCTCCTTCCTTGTCCCCCACCTGGCCCCAGAGCTCATGCATTCTGTCATACATATCTTTCATCATTTTCTCAGTCTTTTTTTAAAAAAAAATTCAATGCAGAAGTCTTGCTTTATAAAGGGCTAGCAATTCCATTCTTAGCCACAGATATTAACCCCTTATCAAATTCTTCATAATTCACATCCTAAGACTTATTCCTTCATTCACTGCTTTTCTACTTCTAAGCTCATGATGCATTCAACCTTCTTCCTTTCTGTTCCAGAACCCTGTGCGCTAAAGTTCTAAAGATATGTCTTGCCTTTTGAATGAGTTAGATCACCATGAACCACCTTGTGCTTACACTGATCAGGGCAAAGCAGTTAAAAGAGATGGGACGCATGTCTCCATTTGAAGGAGGGAAGATCTGAAATGTGAAAAGAACAGCACAGTCAGTGAAGCTAGTGTTTCATGTCCTCATGGAAATGATACTGTATTTGTGTGAAGTTATAACTCATATATATATATATATATATGTATATATATAAATTGATGAGGACGTAAGTGAAAAATCATACAACTCAGAGCCAAAGCTGTGAAAGAGTCTAGAAATGCAAGACTTAAGACTAACCAGCATGTGTAAACTTAAAATCTCTCTAGGAGGATATCCTTTGGCTCAAGGATCCCTCAGGAGAATTCCTTTTATAGGCATAAATCGTTCTCCCACTTTTCATATAATTTATTTTCCTTTATCATTGGGAGTAAATAGAATAAGCCAGACATGACTATTCCCTATTGTTCATACTAAGGTCTGTGCCCAACATCCCTAGGATCAGTTAAATGTATTACAACAAGTGAGCATGCAGTATTTAGAAAGTTTCTGCAGATAACTCCTCCATCCAAGGTGGTTTATGTTGCCATTTGCTGTGGTGAATATGGTTTGTTCTCTTCAAATTTATGTTGGCATTTGATTCCCAGTGTAAGTGGTGAGAGGTAGTGGAAATTTTAAGAGGTGTCATTGATAGAGATTGATTCAGATCCTTGTAAAGAGAGGCTGTGCCTCAGTTTACTTCTCTTTGCATACATTCACTTGCCCTTCAACTTTTCCTCATGTTATCATTTGGCATAAGGCCCTTGCCAGATGTGACCTTGCAGTTGCTGGAGTGCTGCCTCTAGAACTGTGAGCCAAGAATAACTTTCTTTCCTTTATAGATTATCAGATGTTCTGCTTCAACAATAGAAAGCAGATGAACACACTATTTCTATTAGCTATTAAAGAGGTTCTATCCATTGACATATTGTAATTATTACACCTAAATGATCATGTCTGTCTCAGGAGAGCAATAAGATTCTTATTTTTCTGTAATTATACAGATGTATCATGACCTTTTGTCCAAAGGTAAAAACCCTCAAAGACTTTGCTTCCCATGACCATGTGTCAGCTCAAAAGTTTTGACATTGAGACTTTTGGGGTGAAAATGTCTTTGGCTGTGGCCTGTGAAAGCCAACAGTGTAATATTGTATATGGTGTAGTGTGGGGCCTGATATTCCATGATGGCTGAGACCTAAGAAAGCTGGCTTCCAACCTAAGAGGTTGGAAGGAGATGGAAGCCGCTCCCCCTGGCCCCAGGGGCACCTGTAGGCCTCCCCCCACCCCCAGGGTGTGTAGCTTGAGGCGTAGCATTCCTACACTTATCTGTCCTGAGGCACAGACACAGCTTAGTCTAGGGAGCCAAATGGTGCATCCGCCTAATCTCAGAAGGCAAATGGTGCTAAATTTAGCTGTTGCAAAACACTTGTAGACCTTCCTTCATCCCACACCCATCCTTGTCAAAATCCTGCCAGAAGCTGCTATATAAAGGCCCTAAACTTCTGCAATAAATGAGTTTGCCCTCTGATTTGGACTCTTGGGTCTTTCTTTGTTCCCTTAGAGCTTCAAATACATCAGAGTGGCTTATTCAAATTATTTTAAGACTTTGGTGCTGAAGTGTTATAACTTAAAAAAATTAAACCTATAATGAATGAGTGTTGCCCATTTAAAGCAGTTGCCTTGGGAAGCTGCATCTCTATTTTGTCTATGTAAGCTAGGAAAGTTTAAGACAACAGGAAAGACACTGTGGGGCAGCCAGGGCCATCCAGGGATCACCTTGTTATCAGATGGGCTTTAGAAAGTTTACTTTGTGTGAGAAGTTTAAAATGACAGTCTTACTTCCTTATTTAATCACAAAGAGTGAGAGATGCTCTCTATGAAGAAGTGGAAAGAACCATGGAACTAAGCATAGATAAACTGTATGGGATCAATCACCCAGGCTCTTACTGAGTCCTGTGTGACTCCAGGGACAGATTTGGACATTCCTTACTACCTTCTCATCTACATAGGAGACATTAGATGGCTAAATATCTCTGTGTTAAGCCCAATCAAACAAGCAGAAGTGGTGCATATCATGGTATACACCCAATATTGACTGGGTGCTTATAGTTCCTGCAGGGTGGTGATTCTAGCTCTCAACAGTCTACCTTGGGAACCTGGGCATAAATAGCATAAATCTGCAGGAGAATATGTGATGTAATGTAGGAATAAAAAGCCCCAGGATTTCATAGACAAAGCCTGTTTATGCTGGATCTTGAAGACATTAAAGCAATATGTTTCCCCCCTGCCAATCAACAGTGTAAGTCTCAGCTAAATCATCAAGATAAAGATAATGAAATCCTCTCAAAACAGAAAGCCAGAATTATTCATATATTTCCAAAGAACCAAATACAACCTTTGTGTGGAGCTGTGACTTATAATGATAGCAATAAAAATTTATGGTCATTTAATTTTTAATAAATTAATCAATAAAGCAGGAGCCTTGGGTTTTCGGAAAGATTTCAGTGTGGTGACATTTCTTCAATGGCTAAATAGCCTTTTATTTCTATAAGAGATTCTGTCAAATGGTTCCCAGAGTCAATTTTCTTAGTGTGCAAATGAAAATGAGTTTATTAGACCTGTTAGCACCTTGAACATGGGCACAGTTGTAGATAAAACCACAAGGCTCCTGAATTCTGTTATAAGTTATGAGGCTTTCAGTCATCTGGGAACAAAATGTCCTGCCCTTGTCAGTACACCTGGGCCTGAATGGAATGGATGTTTCCATCAAGCACCTAATTCTCCTGGTGTCTATAGATCTGGACTCAATTATGGACCTGACTTAGCCAGTTTGTCTGTGGTTTGTTGAGGACATCAAGAATAATCGAATCTCGGGGCTGGAGGGATGGCCTAGCGGTTAAGAGCGCCGACCGCTCTTGCAGAGGACCCGGGTTCGATCCCCAGCACCTACATGGCGGCTAAGAACCGTCTGTAACTCCAATTCCAGGAGAACTCCAGTTCCAGGGGAATCCGAGACCCTCTTCTGAACTCCGCGGCATTGCACGACACGGGTGCACAGACCTATATGCAGACAGTACATTCATACACATACAGAAATAAATAATAAAATAAAAAAAATATTTAAAAAAAAGAATAATCGAATCTGGATTACATTCCATGTGGTCCATGGAATTCTTGATATTCGTCTATAAGTTATCAGCGAAGCTCAGAAGACTGTGGAATACTGGGAGTGCTGCTGGCAGATCTCCCTCACATTACAGCAATTGTTGCTTCTTGGAATTCTTGTAACAATCACTCTGGGTGTATGTTTGGTTGTACAGTCCTGGGTTTGCATTGGTATCTTTTTCATTTCTTTGACGTCTTAGATTATATTGACTATGGTTTTATTTCATGTGGCTGATAAAATTATAGTTATTTTGATGCCCGTGGTCTTAGTTTTATATTTTCTAAAATGTTGTTTTCATGTGGCTTTGAAATTTCAAGCATCTTTGATGCTGTCTTAATTGTTTCTACTAGAGGAATTTGATCCTAGAAGATTTTAAGAGCTATGCTAATAGTTGTTATAGCTAAAACTTCTGACAGGCTGTAAATATCCACCCTTGCTTCCCTTGGTCCTGATTACAAACTAAGTTAGTAGTTGTAAGCAAACTACAGTCTGGGAAGTCAGTGACTTTATTTGGCTTACTTACAGAGCAATGGGTGCGAGTTTACTTATAGGAATGCAGTGCTTTCCCACAAAGACACACTGGAAAGTCTTCAAGCATGGATGTTGGCTTCCCCAGTGGAGCACAAAATGGCAAGAGACCCTCCCCTGGCCTTCCTCACATTATATACTCTTGTCCCCCCCCCCCAGAACATGTACAGCTAGGGCCACTTGATGGGTTGGGAGGATCCTGTGACTCTCCCAGCTCCTCTTGCAGAGCTTAACATTAAACATGCTTAGCTGTGATGATCCTAGTCAAGCAGGCTCAACCAAGCTTGGGAAGATGGTGTCTGTCCATAGTCTGTTGTTGACAGTCCTATGTCCAAAGCCTACATATTGATTGACCTGCCAGCAGATATAGAGTTTTAAAAAGAAGGAATGCCAAGTAGTTGTGGAGTCCACACACATAGTGGGGGGTGGTAATGAAACGAGTTGAAAGGCGCAAATGATCACTTGGCCCTCACCACTGTGCTTAGGATAGCTCTGCCCACTGAGTAGATGTATATTCCTTCCAAGCTAATGGGATGGCACTGGGTGAACAGAATGCACAACCTAAGTGCCTAGATTTGCTGTGCTGCAGTGGTATGATGAACCCAGGATCTGTTTGGGGTTGGGTTACAGAGGAGGATGCTATGCTCTGAGGCAGGTTGAGTAGGCAGCCTTTCATTTCAGCAAGAACACCTGAAACTCATGTTTAACTTCTGATTTAAATTCTGATGACACTGATCCTGTAAGTCCTTAAAATGAAAAATAAATGAAATGATCTGAAAATAATCTCATTTTTTTTTTCCTGGGACTCAGGACAGATCTGAGATTCTAGGGAAAAAATCACCCTTCTGAAACTGGAAGAAACACATACAGAGATGCAGAGCATTTCATCTCTGGGGTGGAGATGCTGGAGCCACAGACCACAGAAACACACAAATGTTAATTTTGACCACCAATTACTTAAGGCTGAATGGTAACTAGTGAGAAAACAATAAACTCCCAGCAGCCTCAGCCTTGGCGGGGGGCGGTATATTTTCACTTCCAGGAATCCTAATAGGTTCTGAGAGTTACCGGAGAAACAGATCATATTTCTGACAAACAGGAGGAAAATGATCAGTTTGAAATATATCCAGAGCATTTTCTGTAACAAAGGCTCGCTGTTCAGGAGGAAAGATTGTGTCAGTTTTATCTGCATTGGGGAAAGGCAATTGCCCAATTTTGTCTTGCCTTCCTGTTTTAACTAATGGTAAAGGCTAAGGTTGGGAAACATTTGGGAAGGTCAAGTCCCAGGAACACAATCCCATTGAAAGATTGAAATAAAAAAAATTATGAAATGCTTGCTTTATCCCACATCTTACATTGGATGTCAGAATTTCAGAATGGTAGCAGTAGAGTAGAACAGAACAGCTGCAAGGTATATATTCTAGGAGTCCCTATGGAAATCCAAAGACAACAGGGGAGACCAGAACAAATGGCAGAGGAAAGCCAAGTTTCTGACACCCATAAGCACCCTCAAACCTTAAGTACAGGCCAACTGCTAGATAGACATATAAAACTCCCATTAAAGACTATTTACCTTAGTACCTATTACCCAGGGCAAAGTAGCTGGCTGTCAACAACAACAAAAGCAAAAGAACAACAAATTACAAGATATGTTAAAAAAAAAGTACAAAAACAAAACATAGATTTTAAAGACATTAAGTGAACATTATTAACATACTTGATATAATATCACATTTGGAATTATCAGACAGAAAATATAAGGTCATTAGGAGTGATATGCTACGTCTCTAAAGGAGAAACATGGGCAGTGTGTAAGGGCGGGGGTCTGATATATGAAGAGAGAGGAAAAACCCTACAAAAGAAGAAAAGATGTGCTGGAAATAAAACTCATTGGTATAGAAAAGAAGACTTGCCACTGAAGGGTCATCAGGAGACAACACTTTGATGAGGCCAGAACCAGTGAAGGTGAAGGTGGACCAGATGTTCATTTTCTAAACTGAAATGCAAACAGAAAAGAAAATGGAAAAGGCAGAACCTGATAGTCAAGAGGTCTGGGACAATTTTAAAAGGTAATTAGAATCCCAGAAGGCGGAACAGAGAAGCTGGAGTTTTGATGTAATGATGGCTGAGGATTTTCCTAAATTAGTGATGTACTACAGACCTGAGAAGTTCAGTGAACACAATGCAGGATGAGGAGGAAACCATAACGCTTAACACACAATAAACTACAGGAAACCAAAGGCAAGGAGAAAGCCTTTGAAGAAAACAGGAAACAAAAATAACATGGCGAACACAGGTGTATTAGTCAACTTTCTGTTGCTTTGATAAAATCACCATGACCAAGGGAACTTATAAAAGGAAGAATTTATTTGAGCTTATGATTGATGGTTCTAGGGAATTAGAGTCCATTGTGGTGAGAGGCATGGTGGCAGGAGCTGGAGCAGAAAGCTGAGGTTCACATCTTCCAATGAGCACAGGAAGCTGAGAGAGAGCCACCGGAGACCAGCAAGGCTTGTTAAACTCTCTAAGCCCGCCCCCAGTAATGTACTTTCTCCAGCATGTCCACACCTTCTAAGATCTCCCAAAACAGCACCACCAACTGGGGACAAAATATCCGAATACTTGAAGCCTATGGAAGACATTTTCATTCAAACTACCACAACAGGTTATAATCAGGAGACTCCATTTCAGAAACCACAGAAGCAAGAAAAGTGAGGTAAAATATATTAAGTGTTGAAGAAAAATGCCATCAATACAGAATTCTGTACCCAGTTAACTTACCCTTCAAATGTGAAGGAGAGTAAAGATGTTCTCAAATAATCAAATGCAGCAGCACCACCAACAACAACAAAAACCTGAGGGACTTCATCACAAGTAGACTTGGCCTAGAAGATATTTTCAGATTTCTTAGGGAGAAAGAAAAAAGATTCAGGTCAGTGCTACAGTGTACCTGGAGAGACCCACTCAAATCCTGTCAAAAGCCCATGTATTAAAGAATTGGTCTCTAGTCTGTAACACTGTTGGGAGGCGGTGGAACTATTAGAGGTGGAACTCAGTGGAAGGGACTTAGGTTATTGGGAGTATGCACTTAAAGAGGATATTGAGACACAATTCTTTCCTGTCCCTCTTTTACTTTACATATTGTCTGCCACAATGTAATGAGTTCCTCCACCATATGCTCCCATCAAGATTTGCTGCCTTGCCACAGGCCCCCAAATACCAGAATCAGCAGATCAAGGATTGAAACCTTCCTTGAGAGTTTATGCATTTATTCTTGTATGTTGTTTGTCTCAGATAGTCTGTCTCAATGATGGGAAAATGACTATCAGAAATGGGAATGCACATCAAGGAAGAACATTGGAGAACAAGGTAAAGACCAAATACAAATTCTTAATTGTTCTAAAACATAACTCTTCAGAGCAGTAGTAGTCATAATGCATTGGGGATAATAGGAAGTGGCTAGAAAAAATGAATAACAGCAATACAATCAGAAGAATTAGGGAGGAATTAGGAATTTTTATTATATGAGACCTCAATTTTCTGTGAATTAATATAGTGTTTATTCACAGTGGACTTAAATAGTTGCAAGTATAAATTGTAAACTCCAGGAAAAGTTCTGAAGAAACACAGAAGAAAAATGAAATCAGACTACAGGATGAGAGAAAATGAAATCTTAAAATATGATCAGCTAGAACCTGAGAAAGCAAAAGGAGGAGGAGAGGAAGAAGAAAAAAGAGTGAGGAGGAGAAGGAGAAGCAAGGACGAAGGTGAAGAGGAAGTCAAGAAAAAGGAGGCAGGGGCTGGAGAGATGGCCTAGTGGTTAAGAGCACCGACTGCTCTTACAGAGGACCCGGATTTGATTCCCAGCACCCACATGGTGGCTGAGAACTGTCTTTGACTCCAGTTCCAGGGGAATCCGACACTCTCTTCTGACCTCCCCGGCATTGCACGACACGGGTGCACAAACCTACATTCAGACAGGACATTAATACACATAAAAAAATTTAAAAAATTAAAAAAATATTAAAAAAAAAAGAAAAAGGTGGCAGAGGACAAAGAGGAGGAGGAGGAGCAGGAGGAGGAGGAGGAGGAGGAGGAGGAGCTTAGTTAGGGTTTTCTTTGTTCTTATGTGGTATGCAGATTTCTTGATTCTCAGAATGACCTGTTGAAAGTCCTTTCAATCTTAAAAACTATTAATTAAATTGTTCGTTTTTGAAAAGAGATATTTAAACACGTCTTAAAATAGACTTCTAAAAACTTTTCAAATTGCTTTAATTTTTTTTTTTGAGAAATCATATTACTATCATTAATTGACTCCCCAGTGAATTTTTTTGAGGTCTTAGAAGTTCATCTTTATCTAAAATTTTATTGTTATTGTTATTCTTTTTTATTAAATTTTTGCCATTTTCTTTTTTATTTATTTTTTTATTGTTATTAACCTTTTCCCACAAATCATACATTGTTTCTCAATCGAATTTAGAGTCACTTCCCTTTCCATGCCCACCACCACCTCTCCAGTGGCTGAGTCCCTGCACTCTGCCATACATGTCTTGCATCTTTTTCTGAGTCTTTCCAGAGTTTTTTTTCCAGTTCTTTTGTTGTTGTTCTCTCTAACTTGTATTGCTTTAATATATATATATATATATATATATATATACATAGTTATACATACATAAATATATACATACATATATGCACATATCATCTGAATTGGAGAATTTTTTTTTTTTTTTTAACTCACAAAGATCCGCCTGCCTCGGCCTCCCAAGTGCTAGATTAAGAGGCGTGTGCCACCATTGCCGGGTGGAAGCAAGGGGCATCTATACCTGCTGAAGCCATCTCATCATCTGGATTCTCGTTTTCCACCAATGTAAGGTCCACCCAAAATGGAACCCCGGCAATTTGGG